>CM077078.1:157078130-157546098 GCA_039513925.1 Platanthera zijinensis | reverse complement strand
AAAGCATTATATGGTCTCAAGCAAGCTCCTAGAGCATGGTATGGACCTTAGCATGCTTTCTTTTGAAAAAATAATTTTATAAGGGGTAGAGTAGACCAAACTCTTTTTATTAGAACCCATAAGTCCCATACCCTACTAGTACAATATATGTAGATGATATTATCTTGGGATCTACTGATTCAAATTTGTGCAAAAGGTTTTCCAACCTGATGCATTCTAAATTTGAAATGAGTAGCATGGGTGAGCTTTCTTCTTTCTAGGATGCAAGTCAAACAACATGCTGAAGGCATATTTATTTCTCAAACCAAGTATGCAAAAGAACTGGTTAAGAAATATTTGGTATGTCTGAAGCATCTTGTATGAAAACACATATGCCTACTAATGTTGTATTAGATGCTGATGAACATGAAAACATGTTGATCAGACAACATTTAGAGCATTGATTGGCTCTCTATTGTACCTTACAGCTAGTAGACCTGGATAATGTTTGCTACATGTATATGTGCTAGGTTCCAAGTAAGCCCTAGAGAGTCACACCTAACATTAGTTAAAAGGATTCTTAGGTATGTAAAAAGTTGTCAAAATCTAGGTCTCTTGTATCCAAAAGACTCAGGATTTGAATTAACTTGATTTTCAGATGCTGATTATGCTGGATGTAGAGTAGACAGGAAAAGCACCAGTGGAACTTGCTAGTTTCTTGGTGACAAACTTGTCTCCTAGTTCTGTAAGAAAAAAACATATGTGTCCACTTCAACTGCTGATGCTGAATACATGGCAGCAGGTAGTTTTTGCTCACAGATTTTGTGGATTCAAAACCAGCTCCTAGACTATGGCTACAACTTAGAAAGGTCTAAAATCTTTTGTGGTAACACTAGTACTATTTCTATAGCACAAAATCCAGTCCTCCATAGTAGGACAAAACATATAGAGATTAGGCATCACTTCTTAAGAGACAATATTGAGAAAAATAAAATTGAAATTCAATATATCCAAACTGATTTGCAAAGGGGAGATATTTTCACCAAACCATTGGATGAAAAGAAACATACCTTTTTCCTAAATCAGTTAGGAATGTTAGATGGAGGAAGTTTAAAATAAAACCCAAGATTTTAAAACTCTAAAAACAGACCAAGACTAGGCTAAAAACTTGAATTTTTTTCTAGTATCTATAGGTTGTTTTTAATCTCTGAACTGCGCTCGACGTTTTTCCCAAGATCGTCGAACGGAGATCGACGCTTTCCCAAAACGTCGACCGGAGTTCAGCGCCGTCAGATAGCGCTAGGCTATCTTCTTTCTGGTCAGCGATCATCTATCTGAGATCAACGCTCTCTCCAATATCGTCGAACAAGAGATCGACATTATTGAAAACTCTTCAGATTCCTTTAGTAGACCAGATCGTCGAACGGAGTTCAACGATCTTCCCTTTCCGGCGTCGAACCCTAATATAAAATTCATCTTTTCGGTAGTCGTTCTCCTTTTGCGCTTCCATACTCTCTGCAAAAGCTTTTTCTTTCCCTCCAAACCTCTCCACACTTGGTCTTATTTGTCCATTTTTGCAGGTATACAATTGCATTGTTTGTTGTCGCCCTCGCCGAAATGAAATTCGATACAGGTTTTGATATAGACATGAATTCCTTTGACGACAGCGATCAAATTTTCAAGGGTATACTGGAACTTTTCAAGGAACAGTAGTTTGCCCTGATTATGTCTATAAGAATAAAGCTGGCAGCCGATGAGATAAAAGAGTTGGTATATACTACACAGAACATGGATTCAACAACAGTGGTCGGTACAATAGCAGGAACACAGGTACCTCTAACACCTGCCCTGCTTACAGAGGATTTTTAGTTAAGTTCAGGAAAAGATTCTGTTGATTTATCTGGAGAGGAATTTGAGATGATGTTAGATAGAATGGGGCATTCTGCAGCAAACCCTAACAAGCTGCTGAAAAAGAATATGTCTGTTGAGTGCAGATTCCTTGTAGATGTTGTGGGCAAGGTCCTTCTAGCCAAACATTCTCCCCATGATACCATTTCCAGGTATCAATTCTGCTTGATGGGTGCACTGGTTGATAAGAAACATCTCAACTGGGGAGAAATTTTCTTTGAGCTGATTAAGAAGAAGGTAAACAAAAACTTTGTTAATTTTGGGAGGATCTTAGGGCTGTTCTTGAACAACAGGTGCCCTCAGTGCTGGTGTCCTCTGGCATACATATTAATGCCTCCAAGAGGCTTACCTGTGCCCTTTTTGGCAAATAGGATAGGCAGATTGTTAAGCAAACCAGGACTACTGCTTCTTCAGGCACAAGGGTTGTTGCAGTCTCTTCCCCCCAGGCAACTTCCCTCATGGAAGATTTGTCTGCCTCCTCCTCTTCTCCAACTTCTCCAATCATTCCTTCAACCATCCCCTCATCAACCATCACCATCTCTATATATTCCCCCATGACCATTTCATCTCCACCTCCAACTACAGAAGACTAATTCCATCCCCTACACTTTTATCCACCTCTTGACCTAGACACCACCATACCATCCTTTAATCTCATGGAAGATTCCTTTATGGATGATTCCCCCTCCTCACCAACTGAGCTTCCATCATCAGCCACATCCTATCAATAACTCCATCATGATATTCTTTCCAAACCATCATTCATTCCATCCACTTCCACTACCATAACCTCCATCTCCACAATAATATCTTCCATCTCCACAATTCCAATCTCTCAACCATCCATCCTACCATCCACCACTTCTATCACTACTTCTGCAGCTCCTTCACCATCCATCTCTGTCTCTCTAACCTCTACCTCTAGTCAAGTCTCACTTGAGCAAGTAGATATTCCTGCCCTAGCAGATAAGCTCTATGGGATGCTGGCTCCCAGGCTACTAGCCCTGCTGGAGACCTCCATGGCTCCACTCCTAAAATCTATCCAGGAGTTGTCTGCCAGGCTATCCTCTATTTCCCCTCCACAGGCAATCCCTTCTATGGGGTGCCTTGATCCAGTTCCAACTGAATCAAGGCAGGGGGAGATGCCATATGAAGAAGAGTTAATTCTTGCTTCAGAGACTCAAGAAGTGCAAGCTCCATCTCCAGCACCAGTAATAACAGTTGACTTCAAGTCACTGTTATCAGTTTTTTATTCTCTTCACTTCAGCTGTCCACCAACTCAGGAAGTTGAAGATCTGACAAAGGCCATTGTGCCTATTGCTTGCTGTGATCCCAACTTGATTGCTTCTTATATAAATTATCTTAAGGCTGAGGAAATTATTGTTTCCTATTGTGCTGCTGCTGCTGATAAAGTTGCTGATGAAATTGTTGAGTCTGCTGAATTTGATGTGTTGCCTGGTGTTAGTGATGTTCCTGCTGCTGCTGAGACAATTGCTTATACAGTTTTTGATGAGATAGTTTTTGATACTCCTACTGAGCCTGTTGCTGCTGATAATGTTTCTGCTCCTGCTGATCCTACTGCTGCTACTGTTATATTTGAGAGTGCTTCTTCCATCACTGTTGCTGAACAAATCAAACAACAGGAGAAATATATTCAAAGGATTGATGAGCTTTATGATAATCCTCCAAGTTGAGACAGTGACCAACTACATACTGATTCGGATGACTCCTCTGCAACTATTGCAAGAAAGAGGAAAGCAAGAAGCAAGGCACTGAATAGATTTCCTCCAGAAAAAGTAAAAGATGACAATGATATACCTTATTACATTCTTCATGACTGTCCAATTTCATAGCCTTGGATACAATATTCCAGAAATCAACTTAAGTCCATGAAGAAAAGGAGAAAACTTGATAAGTATGAAAAGGGATCTTCCCAATTCCATCCTCCTCCTCCTACTCCTCCTCTAGATTCAGGATCTAGTGGAGGTTCAGCTTTTCAGTCTTCTTCTGCTGCTAAGCCAAACCCTTACAAGTCTCAAGATAGATATCTACCAAGAGGCCAACAGCAAAGAGGATATCAGTAAAGGAGAGGTCAGTCAAGAGGCAGACAGAGAGATTACATGACTCACTCCAGAAATCAAGCTAGAAAACATCCATATCTAAGGGAAGGACAAGGCCCAACTGACTCTATATCTGGTCCTTTTCCTTACAATGTGAAAGATATAGTTGTCTCTAGAGCTCCTCCTACTGACTCAGTAGAATTAAACAGATATGAACCTCCAGTTCCATTTGAAGACCCTGAGAACAATCCACTATCATGGACAGCCAGAATGAAAGAACTTGCAGCATTAGATCAGATCAAGAAAGCAAGAGAGAAAGGAAGAGATACCTCCAACATCACAACACTATCAGAGCAGAGAAAGAAAGAATTAGAAAGATATGCTTCCAGAAAATTCTTTTATCCAGAGAGCTACATGAAGAAGCATCCTGAGGCTATGTTCCAGGCCAAATCTCAAACCTCTTAGGTGCAGATGATGATAGAAGATCCAAAAAGGAAGCCCTCAATCTCAACAGAGAAATTCTTTTAAAAAAGGGCAATGAGTAAATTGAGTAAGCTGATACTTATATCTATTTCTGACTTAATCTGTGATTCTTGCTGTGATTCTGCAATGCTCAACATGTGTTATCTGCATTATTGTTCTGTTTTATTTTTAATTCTGATGTATGCTTGTTATTTCATATTCTGTCATGTAAATAGTAATCCTAACCCAAATAGGGGAGAGGTTGGAACACCCATTACTAATTTGGGTGAGGATCACTATGTGCTTAGGAATTTGTTTTGAACTCGCTGTATAGTCTTATAGGTCAATTAGAATGATTCTTAGGGTAGTACTTAGGTTTGAAAGCTGCCCTCAAGACCTTCTAAAGATCAAGATTCAGTGCTAAAGACCAAGACAATTTTCGTCGAGCTCAGGTCGACGAAACGGCGAACTCAGGTCGACTATCTCTGAGCTCAGTTCAACGAGTCGTCGAACTCGGTTCGACGATCTTCGAGCTCAGGTCGACATTTCTGTCTCTAGTAGTAATCTAATCTCTGAGCTCAGGTCGACGATTTCTGTCTCAAGTCTAGATCTAGTCTCTGAGCTCTGGTCGATGATAGTCGAGCTCAGATCGATGCTTTTCTAAAGAGATCGACGATTTCAGGATTCAAATTCAGGACAGTTATGGAATTTATTCAGACTTATTTTCAGCATTTATGGCAAAGGATTTTGTAGTCGTTTCAATCAATCTGGAGCAAGTTTCAAGGAAGACAAATTGGAATATTTCTTAAGTACTTTCCTCCAGAGGCAGATATCAGTTAAGGTAGTCATTTATGTCTGATTAACGGCTATCAAGAAGTCAGAATCTGATATACTCCCTAGAGAATCATTCTAAAAAGAGAGAGAGAACAAACAAGATTTGAAAAAGAATACAGAAGAGATAACAAGAAATTTATTCATCAAGAATTCATCTTCTGGGAATAGACTCAGAACACAAGGAACATTACTGTGAAGGAGATTATCTGCTATTCTACTCCTTCAAGAATCAAGTGTTCAAAAGCTTCTTCATCAAGAACTCCAGACATCACACATTTCAGCATCTGCTGAAATCATCTATTGCTGGAGATCTGAAGCAACTGAAGGCCTATCACCCTAAGCAAAGCTCATCTTCCTGAACCCTTACAGATCTAAAGGGGAGCTTTGATAAACAACTTCCACTTTTCTTCTCTCAGATTATTGACAGGGAAGAACAACTCAACCTTTTTGTTTTTCTTCATTCCTTCTGTAAAAGGGTTTCTCAAAACTCCCTTCAAAATTTTTGTGGCTAGTTTCTTGAGAACATGTCAAAACTCAGTGGTGGCAAGACACCTTATCAAAAAATCTAGGTTTGGTTTTTTAGCACCTTATCAAAAGCTCATTGGTGCCCAGGACACCAGATCCACTATTCCTATAGTGGATTCCTACCTAGAGTGGTAGAAGAGTGGATGTACCCAGGTTGTTGGGGAACCACTATAGCTCCTTGTGTTATCTGGCTTACTGTGTTTTGTTTTTGTTGTGTGCTGTGATATCTTATTTCTTGCTTACTTAGTTTTTCTTTTTGAAAGCACCTTACACATATACATAAATCATGACTTCCACTGCTTTACAGTTTTAAATTGTAAATTATTTAAAAATACTCTATTCACCCCCCCCCCCTCTAAAGTAAATGTAGATCTTACAATCACTTTCACATTCGCACCCATCCTAGCCATTCCATCAGGGAAGGAAGGATTTCAAGTTTGCACGGATGCATCATATCAAGTAATGGGAGCGGTATTGATACAGCACGGGCATGTGATTGCTTATGCATCAAGACAATTGAAGAAGCATGAAATCAACTATCCAGTACATGATTTGGAGCTAGAAGTAGTGGTATTTGCCTTGAAAATTTGGAGGTACTACTTATACGGCATACACTGCAAAATCTTCTCGGATCATAAGAACTTAAAGTATGTCCATACCAAGAAGGGGTAAAATCTAAGACAGCGGCTGTTGTTGGAGTTTTTGTGCGATTATGAATGCACCTAAACTACCACCCCAGAAAAGTAAATTCCGTAGCCGATGCTTTGAGCAGGAAGGTACCAGAAATAAGCCCCGAGTCCCGGTTGATGCGTATGGAGTTAGCTCGGATGCTTAAGGAGATGGAGATCACTTGGGTGTATAAGGATCAACCGGACGGGTATACAGAGTACTTGGCCACGATGAGCATAGTTTGCAATGTTAGAGACCGGATTTGAGCGGAGCAAGGAAGGGATCAGGCTCTGGCCCCGACAATAAAGTCAATTGAAGATGGGAAAACCAACGAGTACTCTATAAAGGATGGCCTTGTTCATTTCAGTGGCCGACTTTACATTCCCAAGGGCGGTAAAATTTGGGAATATATCTTGAGAGAGGCACACTGCTCTCAGTATTCTGTAAACCCTGGGATTGCTAAGATGTACGCCGACTTACGGAAGACCATGGTTGGCCGGGAATGAAGAAAGACGTCAGACAATTTTTACGCATTGCGAGGCCTGTCAAAGGGTGAAGGTAGAATGTAGGAGCCCCGGTGGATTATTGGAGTCATTGCCCATCCCCTAGTGGAACTTCGAGGATGTCTCCATGGACTTCGTCCACGGTTTACCTCGCTCCCGCTCAGGGAATGATTCGATATGGGTAATCGTTGATCGCTTGACAAAGGTAGCCTGGTTCATACCTATGAAGAAAGAAGCGCACGTGGATATTTTTGTATGCCTTTTTGTGGAACAATTCGTACTGTATCATGACGTGTCGAAGACAATCGTTACTGACCGGGATGGTCGGTTTACCTCTAGGGAATGTAAGGTTGTGTAGTCATATTTGGGTTCGCGCCTTACCTTCAGCACAATGTTTCACCCTCAGACCGACGGACAATCTGAAAGGACTATCCGGACATTGGAAGACTTATTGAGGTTATGTGTGTTGCATAGAGGAGAGATATGGGAATGGCTCCTACCCTTTGTAGAATTCTAATACAACAAAAACCATCAAGCTAGCATCAGGATGGCGCTCCATGAAGCCCTTTAGGGAAGGAGGTATAGAACACCCTTGTCTTGGGTGCAAGATGAAGATCCAAAGGCTTTGGGAGTTGAATATATAGATGATACTGATGCGGCTTTGAGACTAATACGGGACCGCATGCTCGAGGCTCCAAGTCGCCAACAAAGTATTATAATGCAAAACACTGGATTGTGGAATTTCAAGTGGGTGACAAGGTATTCTTAAAGTTCAGGCCGATGCATGGAGTATCTTAGGTATGTGGTGTGAAGAAGCTCAGCCCAAGGTACGTTGGGCCCTATGTTATATTGGAAAGGATTGGCCCGTTGGCATATCGGTTGGAGTTATCTTCGGAGCTAGAGAATCCTCATGACGTATTCCATGTGTCGTCACTCCGAAAGGCATTGTTGTGGCCCGAACAATATGTCCCAACCACTAATGGAGCAGTTGCAACTGATAGGTCGGTGCGATTGGAGCCTGTGCGTATAGTGGACAACTAAACGAGGACCTTGCACCGCAAAGGTGTCCATCTAGTAAAATTGTTGTGGTCCAATCATGAGAATGAGGAGTATACGTTGGAGCCGGTGGACTTGATTCAAAAGCACTATCCGGAGCTATTTCATTAATGTAATCTTTAAAAAGCATATTTTATTTTATGTTTATTTTATGCTTTTCTCTCCCCGTAGCTTTAACCTGATTTCAGGGAAGAAATCTTTTATTTTGTTTATAGAATTTGTAACGTCCCGATTCACGCTAAGTTCCTTGTGCGCGCTTTTGAGTAAGGAGAGCTGATTTAGGATCAGAGAATGCAGGAGCTCAGGCGCGCACTAGTGGGGAAAAATGAATTTGGCCCTGTGTAGGACACGGGTAGATACACAGGCATGTATCTACCCGTGTGTCGTGGCTTTGAGTGTCATGGCTTTGAGTGATAAGAAAATGGAGTTGAGTAGCTTGTCCCGAGAAGGACATGGGTAGAGACACGGGCGTGTCCCTACCCGTGTGTCGTGGCTTTAAGTTCCATGGCTTTGAGTGATAATAAAATTGCGTTGAGTGGCTTGTCCTGAGAAGGACACGGGTAGAGACACGGGCGTGTCCCGACCCGTGTGTCGTGGCGTTGTGTGGCATGGCATTGAGTGTCTGTTTTTGGTATGACAAGGGTAGAGACACGGGTGTGTCCCTACCCGTGTGCCATAGCGTTGAGTGGAATGGCGTTGAGTGGTATGGTGTTGAGAGTTAAGCAGTCATTGCCCCGAGAAGGAAACGGGTAGAGACACGGGCGTGTCCCTACCCGTGTGTGTCAAGTCAAGCTCGCTGAAATATGACCAGAGCAGGACACGGGTATAGACACGGGCAGAACGACGGCCGTATCACCTTGAAATAGGTATAGACACGGGCGTGTCAGTACCCGTGTATGTGCACGAAGCGGCAGTCGAACCGTTGTTGTCGTTTCGCCCGAACAAGACATGGGTAAGGATACGGGCGTGTCCCTACCCGTGTAACCTCTGAATAAAAAGGGCAAAATGAAACCCTAGCCATTTTCATTCTCTTCCAAGCCATATCTTCCGGAGAAACTTCTAGAGGAGGGAAGAACTGCTGGAGACAACCAAACTCCGAGAGGAATCGCCACCGCCGCCAAGGAAAAGGGATGCCGACGAGAAGAATGACAAGATCCATGGCCTGAAAGTTGGAATCGCTGGAAATGAGGTGAGCTTTCTCCCCTCTGCCTTGGTGCTAGATCCATTGTTGTTCTTAGGCGAAACATCGACTCAAATGAGTCTCTATGTGTGAGGTGAAGGTTTCTAGGAGGGCCATGCTAGAACTTGTGTTCTAATGGTTAGTCATCTTCAACCTCCCCTTCCCTTAAAGTGATGATGGGGGTGGTTTCGTGAAGATGAATGGCCTTAAGAGGGTAAATAAGGGTGGAGGATATTCTTGTTATGATATGGGAGAATCGGCTTGAGGATGAAGATGAACCGATGCCGTTCATTTCACCTCAAGATGCATGCAGAAATCTGTGTTCTGCACGCAATGACCTTCTTGGCTATCTTCAGGCAAGATATGGTCAGATCTGGGATTTTGACTAAACACAAAAGTCGTAACCCTTGGGATTACCTTTAGAACGAGTGGCAACACGCCTTCAGGTGAAGTCTGTAGCCACGGGAATGTCTGATTGAAGTAGAGGGATGCCAGACCAAGCGTGTAGAAATTGTATCTTATACGCAGCAGGCTTTGGAGCCAATTTCTTGTATGATAAGTCTTATCTAGTTTGCAGACTGAACATGAAAGTAGTAGCCCATGGAAAGACCTTTCCATCGAGGGGTTACACACACTTACCGGATTCCTATAGCCATCGGAATCTCTGATTGAAGTTGCTTCCCAGAGGGTGTTCTGCACCTGAAATTCCTTGGTAAGTGTAAAGTTGGGTTTGGACTCGGAAGAGGTTTTGTAACAATCTGACATTAAGTTGTAGGCGAATCATAATATGCCTAATTGTGATAATTCAATTCATGATGAAATTACTGGATATACTCCACGTAAACAAATGGTGAAATGGTATGTGGTTGAACGAAACGACTTGGTGGGGGTTAATGAACGAAGGGTAATTAGTCGTTTAATAAGAAGATTTACTAGAGCTTGGGTAATTGTTCGATGATGGTTGTATGAACATGTGCCGTATTAAATAGATGGTTAACTCATGTGTACACAAATAGTTGATCTTGGTGATGTTAAAGTTATGTGACCATAGCATTGACGAAATCATGGTCTTGATGCTTGTCATATAAGGTAGTCTAAAATGGTCCATTGTATGTGGTGGTCCGCAACCTATGTTTGTGGTAAACCCCTGAGGTTCCTTGGGCACCAGATTGTAAAAAGGGTGAGTGCGGATATCTAATTGCACTGGTTGGTAATATTGGGAAGAATCATAAATGGACGGTTGGGCTTGGTCTTCGGTGTTCACGTCCCGAGGCTCCTTCTGTGCCAAGAGGTCGGTTGGCCTTGGTCCTCGTGCTCGTTTCCGAGGCTCTCTCCATATCATGATGTGGATATAATGCATGTGCTATGAGTCGACATGTAGTGTAATAATCCCAGGTTAAGGATAGTGTGGCAGGTCTACGGGCTCGCCAATCGTCACACCGATGGTAGTTGACAACTAGACCTTGGGCGGTTGGGCTTGGTCCTCGGTGTTCACGTTGCCAGGCTCCTTCCATGCTAAGTGAACGGTTGGGCTTGGTCCTCGTGCTCATTTCCGAGGCTCCTTCCGTATCACACCTTAGGCCAGTTCGGGGCTAGGATCTCGGTGCACATCTACCTGAGACACCCGCTGTGTAAGACCCCCCTCCCGGAACACAACACACGGCACGAGGGGAGTCTTATGCCCGAAATAGCCACCTTGCGGTAGCACTAACACACGGGTTAGCCTTTACCACAAGACGCCTATTCCGCCGGCTACAATCCATATCACAACAATTATGCCAACCCAACCATAACAGAAAAGTAAAGCTAAAAGCAGTTCAGTTCACAGCTAAGTTAAAGTCCAAAAGTAGCGGAAGATAACAAGCACAACAGGCTTGTACAAATAAACAAGAGTCTAGAAATGTTTTGCCAAACGGCTACATAAAAACACTCACTACTGTCACTGACGGTGCCGATGGCACCACCACCTCAGGTCCTATCATCCGGGCCTGGCTGTCCTGCTGCATAGTCCGTTGCCGCTCTACCTGCGGGGTTTCCTCCTAAAAAGGAAGACGTAGCAACCGTTAGTCATAAGACTAAGTGGCTTCACATCCGCTCCCCCGGCGACTCCTCGGCACCGGGCGGAGAAAGGAACACAGGTACAATATATATACATAAGCAAGTAAACAAGCAGGTGACAGTAAGTATGGTGGAGTATAAACTACGCTACACAAGTAGCAGTTCTACGAATATCAATAATATATAAATGACAGCAGGTATAAATAATCAGAATAGTAACTTAACTTATAAGAGTGCCCATACAAACTTATAAGTTAAGGATCGGCTTAACAATAAAGTAACTCATCGTATAAGAGTGCCCATACAAACTTATACGATGAGGATCTTGTGTATGCAATGAATGACATGAAATGAATGTTATGCTATGACCGAACCATGCGCACGCACATGCAAATTGCTATGTCGACACAGACTAGAAGTTCCCACTTTTCGAGCAGGTAGCTAACCTCTCAGGCGTCGTCCGTCGTGGCCAGACGGCGACAGTGGAGCGGGCGTCTCCACTACTAGGTGGTATCACACTACCTATCCTAGGCCCCCGTACGCCTCAACGCTAAGAACACAACAGCGGAGCTCACATGCGTACTACGGCTCAGAAGGGGTCTTGGGTAAATGTGCACCAAGAACACAGCCCAACCTGGCCTTTGATTTCGAACCGGATGGAACCTCGGAAACGCACGAGGTGCAAGCCCAACCGTTCTCATGGCACGGAGGAGATCTCGGGTTATGGACACCAAGTATCTAACCCTACCGCCCAAGGTCTACCCATTGGTTCCCATCGGTGTGACGACTGGCGAACTCGTAGACCTGCCACAATCATTATCTCAACGTCGCGACACGATGAATCGTCGCACATCACATGCCCCAAAACAACTCACTCGATGCTACCCGTAGGGAGACTTCAACTCTAAGCATCGGTTGTTAATAAACCCCTTGGGCTCGGATTACAGTTACAAGATACTCTTCACATAGTGTTCATCATGTTCACGCCCACCTATTCAATGATTTCACCTCAACACTACGCACAATAGATATGTTCAATACCAATTTGTATAAATATGTCCTTGACCAATATCAACTCCTAATATCTAGTCTTCCCATCCAATCCATTTCTCGACCATTGCATGGTTATCCCTTATTACACAACACAATGAGTAACCATACTAAATTATAGTAACAACGACATTATAGATATATGGGAGCAAGATATCACATGAGCAAATCACAATCATTGCAAGAGTGCTAACATTATAAATTAACAAGTGCATTAACATAGGATAGCCCAATACTAAAACTGGGATTCCCGGAGCTACAGGAATCCGATCACAATGCACAACCCCTCGTTGGAAAGGTATTCGCGAGGGCTACGACTTTTGTGTTGAGTAGATCGCCCAGATCTGGTCGCAACATACCAGAAATTCAACTCGAATACGTACAGGAAACAGTTTCCTGTACAGGAATTTTCCCGAACGCAGCGGACTCGAACCAGCTTTCCCGTGGCTACAGGTATCGCATGGAAACGAGCAACCCCTCGTTGGAAAGGTAATTTCAAGGGCTACGACTTTTGTGTTGAGTCAATCACCCGGATTTGGCCAGAACACCTCCGAAATTGGCCACGAAGGTCGCCGCGTGCAGAAATCAGATTTCTGCACGCATCTTAAGGCGAGATGAACGGCATCCGTTCATCTTCTTCCTTGCAACGACCTCGCATAAACTTCTCCAGAAATCACACCCAACCTTATTTCTCCTTTCAAAGCCAAACCCCCAACGAAAACCCCTCTCATCTCCACTTGGAATGATGAGAAGGTTGAGGGAGACTAAGCCTAAAACCTAGGCATGGCTTATCCTAAGAACTCTCCTCCTCACCATCAAGACTCTATGGAGTCGATGTCTCTCCTAAAATAACTATAGATCTAGCACCAAGGGAGAGGGGAGGAAGCTCACCTCAAGTCCAGCGGTACCACCATGGCCGGCCATGAGCCTCGCACTCCTTCGCGGCGGCATTGTTTTTCCCTTGACGGTGGCGGCGTTTTGATTCCTCTAAGGATGGCTCCGGCAAGCTCTTCCTCCTCCTCCAGCCAAGAACCCTCTCAGAAATTTCGGGCAGAAGAAAGGAGATGAAATGCTAGGGTTTCCCAACTTTTTCCTTTTTATACATCGCAGACACGGGTAGGCACACGGCCGTGTTCCTACCCGTGTTCAGGTGACACGGCCGTGTGGCATGCCGTGTCTAGGGCCGTGTTCCTCCCAGAACCACTTTCTGCCGGGTCAGGGTTGCGGCACACGGGTAGAGACACGGCCGTGTCCCGACCCGTGTCCTTGGCACACGGCTAGGGACACGCCCGTGTCCCAACCCGTGTCCTGCAACCCTGACCCGGCAGAAAGTGGTTCTGGGAGGAACACGGCCCTAGACACGGCATGCCACACGGCCGTGTCACCTGAACACGGGTAGGAACACGGCCGTGTGCCTACCCGTGTCTGCGATGTATAAAAAGGAAAAAGTTGGGAAACCCTAGCATTTCATCTCCTTTCTTCTGCCCCGAAATTTCTGAGAGGGTTCTTGGCTGGAGGAGGAGGAAGAGCTTGCCGGAGCCATCCTTGGAGGAATCAAAATGCCGCCACCGTCAAGGGAAAAACAATGCCGCCGCGAAGGAGTGCGAGGCTCATGGCCGGCCATGGTGGTACCGCTGGACTTGAGGTGAGCTTCCTCCCCTCTCCCTTGGTGCTAGATCTATAGTTATTTTAGGAGAGACATCGACTCCATAGAGTCTTGATGGTGAGGAGGAGAGTTCTTAGGATAAGCCATGCCTAGGTTTTAGGCTTAGTCTCCCTCAACCTTCTCATCATTCCAAGTGGAGATGAGAGGGGTTTTCGTTGGGGGTTTGGCTTTGAAAGGAGAAATAAGGTTGGGTGTGATTTCTGGAGAAGTTTATGCGAGGTCGTTGCAAGGAAGAAGATGAACGGATGCCGTTCATCTCGCCTTAAGATGCGTGCAGAAATCTGATTTCTGCACGCGGCGACATTCGTGGCCAATTTCGGAGGTGTTCTGGCCAAATCTGGGTGATCGACTCAACACGAAAAGTCGTAGCCCTTGAAATTACCTTTCCAACGAGGGGTTGCTCGTTTCCATGCGATACCTGTAGCCACAGGAAAGCTGGTTCGAGTCCGCTGCGTTCGGGAAAATTCCTGTACAGAAAACTGTTTTCTATACGTATTCGAGTTGAATTTCTGGTATGTTGCGACCAGATCTGGGCGATCGACTCAACACGAAAGTCGTAGCCCTCGCGAATACCTTTCCAACGAGGGGTTGTGCATTGTGATCGGATTCCTGTAGCTCCGGGAATCCCAGTTTTAGTATTGGGCTATCCTATGTTAATGCACTTGTTAATTTATAATGTTAGCACTCTTGCAATGATTGTGATTTGCTCATGTGATATCTTGCTCCCATATATCTATAATGTCGTTGTTACTATAATTTAGTATGGTTACTCATTGTGTTGTGTAATAAGGGATAACCATGCAATGGTCGAGAAATGGATTGGATGGGAAGACTAGATATTAGGAGTTGATATAGGTCAAGGACATATTTATACAAATTGGTATTGAACATATCTATTGTGCGTAGTGTTGAGGTGAAATCATTGAATAGGTGGGCGTGAACATGATGAACACTATGTGAAGAGTATCTTGTAACTGTAATCCGAGCCCAAGGGGTTTATTAACAACCGATGCTTAGAGTTGAAGTCTCCCTACGGGTAGCATCGAGTGAGTTGTTTTGGGGCATGTGATGTGCGACGATTCATCGTGTCGCGACGTTGAGATAATGATTGTGGCAGGTCTACGGGTTCGCCAGTCGTCACACCGATGGGAACCAATGGGTAGACCTTGGGCGGTAGGGTTAGATACTTGGTGTCCATAACCCGAGATCTCCTCCGTGCCATGAGAACGGTTGGGCTTGCACCTCGTGCGTTTCCGAGGTTCCATCCGGTTCGAAATCAAAGGCCAGGTTGGGCTGTGTTCTTGGTGCACATTTACCCAAGACCCCTTCTGAGCCGTAGTACGCATGTGAGCTCCGCTGTTGTGTTCTTAGCGTTGAGGCGTACGGGGGCCTAGGATAGGTAGTGTGATACCACCTAGTAGTGGAGACGCCCGCTCCACTGTCGCCGTCTGGCCACGACGGACGACGCCTGAGAGGTTAGCTACCTGCTCGAAAAGTGGGAACTTCTAGTCTGTGTCGACATAGCAATTTGCATGTGCGTGCGCATGGTTCGGTCATAGCATAACATTCATTTCATGTCATTCATTGCATACACAAGATCCTCATCGTATAAGTTTGTATGGGCACTCTTATACGATGAGTTACTTTATTGTTAAGCCGATCCTTAACTTATAAGTTTGTATGGGCACTCTTATAAGTTAAGTTACTATTCTGATTATTTATACCTGCTGTCATTTATATATTATTGATATTCGTAGAACTGCTACTTGTGTAGCGTAGTTTATACTCCACCATACTTACTGTCACCTGCTTGTTTACTTGCTTATGTATATATATTGTACCTGTGTTCCTTTCTCCGCCCGGTGCCGAGGAGTCGCCGGGGGAGCGGATGTGAAGCCACTTAGTCTTATGACTAACGGTTGCTACGTCTTCCTTTTTAGGAGGAAACCCCGCAGGTAGAGCGGCAACGGACTATGCAGCAGGACAGCCAGGCCCGGATGATAGGACCTGAGGTGGTGGTGCCATCGGCACCGTCAGTGACAGTAGTGAGTGTTTTTATGTAGCCGTTTGGCAAAACATTTCTAGACTCTTGTTTATTTGTACAAGCCTGTTGTGCTTGTTATCTTCCGCTACTTTTGGACTTTAACTTAGCTGTGAACTGAACTGCTTTTAGCTTTACTTTTCTGTTATGGTTGGGTTGGCATAATTGTTGTGATATGGATTGTAGCCGGCGGAATAGGCGTCTTGTGGTAAAGGCTAACCCGTGTGTTAGTGCTACCGCAAGGCGGCTATTTCGGGCATAAGACTCCCCTCGTGCCGTGTGTTGTGTTCCGGGAGGGGGGTCTTACAAATGGTATCCGAGCCAGGTTTCGATCCTGGGACCTGTGGGTTATGGGCAACGACTGTAGCATTCCACCAGGGCTTCTACATTCCGCCTTCACCATTTGACATGCCACGCAATGAGTAACAAAGTACTTGACATCTCTCTTTATGCCCGGCCAACACATCGTCTTTCTCAAATCGGTGTACATCTTCGCGATCCCCGGGTGTACCGAGTACTTGGAACAATGGGCCTCCTTTAGAATATCCTCCCGAATGTTGTCACCTTCGGGGATGTAAAGCCGGCCACGAAAATGGACGAGGCCGTCTTTTAGGGAGTATTCTTCCGTAATCCCATCCTCCATTGACTTGAAAGCCGGGGTTAAAGCCGCATCCTTCTTTTGTTCCGTACGGATCCGGTCTCGTATGTTGCAAACTATACTCATCGCGGCCAAATATTTTGTATACTCTTCCGGTTGATTCTTAAAGACCAAAGTGATTTCCATCTCTTGCAGTGTCCGGATTAACTCCATCCTCATCAAGCGGGATTCCGTGTTCGTTCCCGGTGCCTTTCGGCTCAAGGCATCGGCTACGAAATTAACCTTCCCGGGGTGGTAATTCAAGGTGAATTCGTAGTCGCACAAGAACTCCAACCACCGCCGCTGTCTCAAGTTTAACTCCTTTTGGGTGTGAACGTACTTCAGATTTTTGTGATCCGAGTAGATCTCGCAGTGGACGCCGTATAAATAATGCCTCCACATCTTCAAGGCGAATACCACCGCTCCCAACTCTAGATCATGCACCGGGTAGCTGGCTTCATGCTTCTTCAACTGTCTTAAATCATAAGCGATCACATGCCCATTCTGCATCAACACAGCTCCCATCCCTTGATACGACGCATCCGTGTAAACATGAAAGCCCTCCTTCCCAGATGGAAGAGCTAGGATGGGTGCAGTCATCAATCTGTCCTTCAGCTCTTGGAATGCAGCTTCGTACTGGGGTGTCCATTCAAACGGCACACCCTTCTTGGTCAGCGTAGTAAGGGGAAGGGCGATCTTCGAGAAGCCTTTCACGAACTTGCGATAGTACCCGGCAAGTCCAAGAAAGCTCCGTATGTCGGCCGCTGACTTCAATGGCGACCACTCCTTCACGGCCCGCACCTTGGCCGGATCTACAGCTAGCCCCGCCCCACTAATCACATGTCCCAAGAACGCGACCTCTCGAAGCCAAAACTCACATTTGCTGAACTTGGCAAACAAAGTGTGCTCCTTTAGTTTCCTCAGCACTAAAGTTAGATGCTCGGCGTGTTCTGCCTCAGTCTTTGAGTAGACTAGGATATCATCGATGAACACGATGACAAAGACGTCCAAATAAGGGCCGAACACCTTGTTCATCAGGCTCATAAAGGCGGAAGGGGCGTTTGTGAGCCCAAACGGCATCACGGTGAATTCGTACAAACCGTATCTCGAACTGAACGCCGTCTTCTGAATGTCGTCTTCTTGTATCCTCAGCTGATAATATCCCGAACGTAGATCTAACTTGGAGAACCAATACGATCCCACCAATTGATCAAATAATTCATCAATGCGCGGTAGGGGATAGGTGTTCCGCACCGTTAACCGATTCAACTCTCGATAATCAATACATAACCGCAAGGTGCCATCCTTCTATTTGACGAACAAAACGGGTGCTCCCCAAGGCGACGAGCTTGGGCGAACGAACCCTGCTTCCACCAATTCCTGAAGCTGGACTCTAAACTCTGCAAGTTCCTTCAGAGCCATTCGGTATGGAGCTCGCGAGACGGGCTTGGCACCCGGAATTAGCTTGATTTGGAAGTCCACTTCCCTATGCGGGGGTAGTCCCGGCAATTTCTCGGGAAATATCTCGGGAAATTCTCGCACCACCCGCACATCCTTGACCTCTAATGTCAATTTCTTCAACTCGAAGCAAATTACATAGACCTCGTCCCCTTCCATATGAGATTTCATAACTTGGATTGAAGACAATAATTTACGGGGTGCGAATTTAATACCTTGGAAGATGACTTCCGAGTCTCCATGCCTCAACATAACTTGCTTCTCCGCACAATTGATCCTGGCGTGGTGCCAGTCCAACCACCTCATGCCCAGGATGAGATCGAACTCCGGGATTCTTAACACTATCGCCGGAGTTTCAAAGAACTTTCCTCCAATAAGGGTGTCGAAGTCGCAACTTGCTGACGACGTCATCTCAGAGCCGTCCGGAAGGCGCACCCTTTGAGTAGTGCCCGTGAAGTGTTGCACTCCCTCCAAGTCCTTCACGAAGTCCTCCGAGATGAACGAGTGAGACGCACCCGTGTCAAATAACGTATAAGCGGGTCTCCCGCTAACCATGACAGTGCCTAAGTTCCAAAAAGGTAATCACTATTCAAAATTGCGCTTATCATTGGTATCGTAAATCCAACAAGTCATATAATATTAATAAATTTTGCACGTACCGGTGATGACTTCCTGCGGATTTCTCTCCTGAGTCATATCCAATGCGAATTCATGCTCCCGTGCATGTCCTTGATTTCTCCCTGGTGGTCCTCTTCCTCGGCCACGCATGTGCCCTCGTCCCCGTGGAGCTACTGGAGGGGGAGCAATAGGGGCACCCCCGATCAGTCGCGGGCAAACTCGTCGGACATGCCCCGGTTGGTTGCACTCAAAACATATCATCTCACGTCGGCCCCCAGGTTATTGATAATATTGCTGCTGCGGTGGTGGTGGTAAAGGTAGTGGTTGCGGGATTGGGTACTCCACCCGATAGTTCCGGTTGACCCACCGACCGCCTCTGTGGTTTCCCCTTCCTCTGCCATGATCATTCCGCCTTCTATTACTAGGGCCGACTTCAATTACTCCTTCCGCAGGTCTCTTGCCACATCCCATGTGGTCCGCCTCCAGTCTCTTTGCCATGTCAATGATTTCTGCCAGGCTTCCATCGGCTATAAACAAAAGGGCCTGCCTCAGGGGGTCCCTTAACCCTTTGTAGAAGCGCTTCGCATAGCCTCTATCGTCCAAATCATAGGAATCAGCAAATCTAGCGAGGTGTTGGAACTCCCTCTGGTACTCCGTTACCGATTTCGATCCTTGCTTCAGGTGCAGAAATCTTTCTTCAAGTTCATCCCGAGCAGAAGAAGGAATGAAGTGATCCAGAAAAGCCTCGGTGAACTCGTTCCAACTGATGTCCGTGTACAACCGCCCTTGGAAGGTGGAGCCCATGAGGGACTTCCACCACCTTTTGGCGTGTAGCTCTAGCAGCATCACTACCAATGTCACCGCCATGTTGTTCGGACATCTTATGCCAGCCATCAATTCCTGCACGGTATCAAGCCATTCCTCGGTGCGCACCGGCGATTCTGTCCTAAGATAGGCAGGAGGGGACAGGGCACGGAAGGTGCTCACCCAGTTGGAGCCTGGCGCTTGTTGTTGCACCGGAGCTTGCTGGGCTTTAAATGCATCCAATATGGCTGACAGCGTTTGTCCCAGTTCCGACTGCTGGAATTGTGAAGGGACGGAAGGGGTAGGAGTGCCCCCAACCGGCTCCACCTGCGCTGGGACCTATACGCAAGGTACAAACTAGGGTCAGGTTGGCTAAAACTAATGTCAAAGTTGGACAACTTAGTGTGAATTACATATGGGCACACCACTGCTTCCGCTAAGTCGGTTTGTCCCCAAACCGACTAATCGAACGGGAGTGGCCCAGTGCAGCTCAATTGGTGATGAGAGTTGAAAGAACTCCATAGTTAAGCGTGCTCGGGTTGGAGTAGTACTGGGATGGGTGACCTCCTGGGAAGTCCCTGTAGTGCGGGCTTGACTATCGAGTTTGACTCATCTAAGGGGGGCTACGGCCACCAACAACCCGCCTGGATGGAGAGGGGTTGGGGTGCATTGGCCTGCAGGCTTGATGTGATAGGCTGACTACCAGTAGTGGGCCCGGGTCTGGACTCTGGTAGGCCGGCGGTGCCAGCTGGGTCCCGCGGGTTGGCGGGCCTGGACCGTTACACGCTGAGCCGTAGTACGCATGTGAGCTCCGCTATTTTGTTCTTAGTGTTGAGGCGTACAAAGGCCTAGGCCAGGTAGTGTGGATACCAGCCTAGTAGTGGAGATGCCTGCTCTACTGTCACTGTCTAGCCATGACAGATGACGCATGAGAGGTTAGCTACCTGCTCGAAAAGTGGTAACTGCAAGTCTGTGTCGACATAGAGATTGCATATGCGTGATCATGGGTGAGTCATTGCATTGCATACATGTCATTACACTCCATTGCATACACAAGATCCTCATCGTATAAGTTTGTATGGGCACTCCTATACGATGAGTTACTTACTGTTGAACGATCCTCAACTTATATGTTTGTATGGGCATTCATATAAGTTGAGTTATTTTCTCTCATAATATTATACTCTCATGCTGCTGTAGATGATAGAATTTCTAGAATAAGTTATTGCACATTTATTACACTGGTTTATATACATAGTGATATACCACCTGCTTGTACCTATGTTTCATATATATTATACCTTGTTCCTTTCTACGACCGGTGTTGAGGAGTCGTCGGGGGAGTGGATGTGAAGCTACTTAGTATTTATGACTAACAGTTGCTACGTCTTCCTTTTTAGGAGGAAACCCCGCATGTGGAGCAGCAGGTTATGCGGCCGGACAGCCAGGCCAGGATGACAGGGCCTGAGGGGACGTTACAGTCGCTACTGTCGGTTACTGATGTGAGTGTGAGAGGTTTTTATTGTACCCTTTTTGGGAAAACTATTTACGTACTCTGATATTAGAAGCTTGTTGAAGCTTCTCTACTGTTGTTATATTATGGACTATATGCTTGGTGTGGATTTGTATTCTATGTTATATTTTGGTTGGTGGTTGGTACATTAGATAATGTGTACCTGATATGGAGAAGCCTCACTTAGCTCAATGATATACATCAAGGTGTATTTGATATTATTTTGAGTTTATATGTGCATGTTAAGTGTTGGCTAAAATGCAGAAAAAGTTTCTAAGTCCATGTGTCGACACCTGAAGCAATTGTGTCGACACACAGAATATGTTAGTCGACATCAACTGTGTCGACACCGGGAGGCAGTTTCGACACACAGAATATATAGTCGACATCAACTGTGTCGACACCGGGAGGCAGTGTCGACACACAGAATAGAGAGTCGACATCAACTATGTCGACACCGGGAGACTATGTCGACACACAGAAGCAGATTCGACATAAACTATGTCGACACCTGGAGGCAGTGTCGAGACAAGGAATTCTTAGTCTACATCTACTGTGTCGACACACAGGACTTGTGTCGACACACAACTGAGGTTCAACATAGTTGATTGCTGTGGAATGAAAAAGTAATTATGTCGACACAAAGAGGCAGTGTCGACACATTCTCAAGATACAGTGTCAAGAAGCTGTATCAACATCAAGGCAGCTATGTCAACACCACCAAAGTTTGTGTCGACACTTAAGTTACATATGTCGACACATAATGACAGTCAATCTTGACGCTTTGCTGACAGAGACAAAGGTTCAAGAACTAACAGGGGACCTGACAGCTGTGCATTCCAACAACTTTAATGAATGTGTCGGAATTGTCAGAAGTTAGTTATAAATTGGATCAGCCGGTTACCATGGATAAAGTCTATAAATATAGATGGATTCAGAAGATGAATGAGATGATTGATCATACAAACAACTTACATAACTATAAAGAGATTGATCGTTGATCAAGAAAGTGCAAGGCACACAGAAGAAGATCTTCGTGAGAAGATCTAAGAAGACATACTGAAGTGATTATCCACTCAAATTTGGTCTAAGGAGAATTCATTCTAAATTCAGAAGGAACTTCAGAGGAATTGGGGAGAGAAAGCTCTAGTTGTTTTGAAGTCAAGAAGGAGACAATCACAAGTCTCTTAAGTAGTAGATCTTGAACTAATCTACTAAGTAGATCCAGATCCATATCTTGAATCCAAGAAGGAAGCTGGCAGTCAGTCAACTTTAAAGGAGATAAACCCTACTAAGTTCAGATTCAAGAAGCTTTGAAGAAAGCTAAGAATAGGTTGATTTCAGTCATCAGTCTCATCAAGAAGCTGATCAAGAATCCTGTTATCCTTTCTCTCTCAACAAGGGTAAGAGACCATCAAATTACTTATCAAATTCTATAGGATCTTTTCAAAGATCTTAGTTGTAAGCCTATGTTATAAAGGTTGAGTGTAAGAGATTATGATCTCTGAGTGGTAAGGCTGATTGAGCCTGAGTGTAGGAGAATTTGTTCTCTGAGGTTTAGGCCTTGTAGCAAGGCTAAGGTAGGGTTATTTGCCTGAGTTGTAGGAACCTTATAGGGTTCTGAGTTGTAGGATCCTTTCAGGGTTCTGAGCTGTAAGATCTGTGGATCTGAGAAGAAGGAAGAAGTTAGGCCGAATCTAGCACACTACTAGATAGGTGAAGGGGGAAAGTGGATGTACCCAGACCTTGGGGAACTAATATAAATCTATGTGCAATCTTTGATGCTTGTGTTATTTTAGATTATGTGATTGCATGTGCTGTGTTAACTGTTGGGATTTGAGATTTGTCTTAAAGAACTGAAGCTATATTCTGCCTTACTTTAAAACAAGGAAAAGAAAATATTCACCCCCCCTCGAGGTGTTTAGGTTGTCTTGAAGTTAAATCTATCTAGTGGTATCAGAGGGAGGTTACTCAAAGAAGGACTTAACAGTATGATTTAGATCCCTAAGGCAGAATCAAGAATCATGAAAATGGGTTCTGGAGAAAATCACAAGGAACTAGGTTCTATGAAATTACCCATCTGTAGAAAGGAGATTTTTGGAATATAGAGAGAAAGAGTCAGGTTGTTTATGGATGCTTTTGACCCAAGGATCTATATTACAGTAAAGAAAGGTCCTTATATTCAAATGAATGTGTCTGTTCTAGATGCAAATCAAATAACTCCTAAAGATTTTTCTGAGATGACTAAGGATGAGATCATTCTGGCAACTATGGATAAAAGAGCTCAAAACATCATAGTAAGTACTATAGATGATTCAACCTTTCAAAATTTGATTCACTACAAGACCTCAAAGGAAATGTGGGACAATTTGATAGTCTACATGGAGGGTTCTGAAGAAGTTAGACAAGATTGAAAGTCCATGCTAAATCAGGAATATGAAAGCTTCAGACAAGGGAAGTCAGACAGCATATCTGAGTGCTATAAGAAGTTCTATAGAATTGTAAATGAACTGATGTCTTATGGAAGAGTCTTTAGTACATATGAACTTAAAGATAAATTCCTAAGATCCTTGACAAAGGATTGGGACACCAAGATTTGTGACATTACGGAAGTGGCAAAACTTGTAGATATTTCTCCTCAAACTTTATTTGGAAAGTTGATGTCTTATGAAATGTAACTAATGACTAGAAAAGAGGAAGAAAGAAATGCTAAAGGGGAGCATAAAGAAAAATCTATGGCCTTCAAGGTTGAAGCCACTAGAAAGAATAGGAGGATGTCTCCATCACCTCCTAGGAAGTTGTTGAAATTACCTCAGATAATTCAGACAACAAAAATTCAGATAGCAGTGATTCAGATGCAGATTTTGCTGCCTTTACAAGGACGTTTCAGAGATTCTTGAAGAAGAAGCAGTGGAAATCTAGGCCCTCCACATCACAGCCAGTTAATGACTATTATCAAAAGAAAAAGTCATCTAGGAAGGACAGGAGCAGGTCAAAGCCTAGCAAATCTACAACATCAAAGATAGTATGCTATTGCTATAATAGGCCTGGATATGTTGTGGTTGAGTGTCCAGACAAAAGAAAGGAGTCTGCTAATAAAAGGAAGACTCAGCAGAAGGGAAAGAAGGAGAAATCCATTGTTGCAAAGAAGGAGAAGAGCCTATCAGACCAATCAACTTCAGAGTCTGAATCTGAAGCTGAGGCATACATTGGTATTTATACAGCTGATGAAGAAGAAGAGTTTATGCAATTGTTAAACTCTATCTATGAACAAGAAGACCATTAGTGTATTGGACTGATGGCTGTATCAGAAGAAGACAAATGCCAGGATCAGCCTGGTCCTAACAAGGTATAATGTTTGTATAGTAATTTAGTTTATAATACCGTGACAGAGTCAGCTACATCTGCATTAAGTGATGTGGATGGATCTGAGTCTAAAGGTGATATTTATCAGCTGATATATGAATATGGGGACTTGTTGCAAGCACTAAAGAAAAGCAAGAACCTGTCCAAAACTCAGGCTAAGGAAATTGTAGATCTTAAGGTGGCTGCATCTGGTTTAGAGATGGAGTTGGATCAAAAAATGAATGAGATTGCCAAACTGAAAAATATATCTGTTATTTAGATGGGCACAATCACATACAAAAATGATGTAATTAAAAGTCTGGAAACCAAACATCAAAAGGAAAAAGAATTTGTGGCTAATTATTCCAAGCCTAAATCAATTTTACCCTTAATAGATGAGTTTGTTGCTCAAAAGGGTAAGGCTGGAATAGGCTTTAAGGGTAAGACTAGGGCTGTCCAATTCAAGAGAAAAGGCAAAGCCTAAGTCCAGCCACTGAATTTCAAAGTCCCTATAGTTTTTAGAAAGGTACAAGTGCCTTCTAACAAGTATGACCTTGAGAATACTCATGGTCATAGTAAGACTGAAGTTCTGAATGGCAAGGGTGCTTATGTCAATAAGGCAGCCCATGTTCATAAACCTCATGTTTGTGAGAAACCAGTGGGTGTAGTTGCAGTAGTACCCGCACAATACAAGAGATTTGGTGTCAATCAGACAATCAAAAATATATCTAAAAATAGATACAACAAGTATGAATGCTGGTGTTGTGGCAAGACAGGTCATTATGCCATAGATTGCTGGCACAACACTAGTGTCAGGAAGAACATTAGTCTACATCTTAGAAGAGAAGCAGGTAGATTTGGTAAGCATGAAGCTAACCTGAACCAAGGACCAATGACTTACTTGGGTTCTAAGGAAAAGTAATTCTTTTTTGCAGGTGAGTCCAAGTCACCATACCCCTATATGGTACTTGGACAATGGATGTTCCAGGCACATGACTTAAACAAATGGATTGCAGAAGGAGTACTTGCCTAATATAAATGGGCCTAAAGTAATCTTTGGTGGCTCTCAAAAAGGAATCATCAAAGGGTTTGGTAACATTTCTAGTAATAAGATTACTATCACTCAAGTGGCTTATGTGAAGGGTTTGAAACACAACCTTATAAGCATAAGTCAGCTGAGTGACTTATGATATGACATTTCATTTGTTAAGAATGGATGTCATATCAAAAGGTCAAGTGATCAAAAAGTCATTCTGACAGGATATAGAAAAAGGAATATGTACTGTCTTAATTCTGAGTGAGAGAATAAAGGTTCTCCAATTTGTCTTGTAGCTGATGAGAAAGACACTCATTGTGTCAAATGGCACAAGAGGTTGGCCCATCTTTACTACAAAACAATTGGCCAACTCTTTAGCAAAGAGTTAGTGAGGAATGGTCCTCAAGTTAAGTGTATATAGGAAGGGAAATGTTCAGCTTGTCAAAAGGGAAAGCAGACAAAATCCTCCTTTCATAGCCTTGAAAAAAGGATTCAGTGAGTTTTATATACCTCTTACATATGAATCTTTTTGGTCCTATGCCAATTCATAGTCTAGGTAGGAAGGTCTACACTTTTATGGTGGTAGATGACTATTCTAGATATTCCTGGGTGTTTTTTCTGAGACAAAAATCAGAAACCCCAAGTGTTTTTCATAGTTTTGTCAAGAAAATCCAGAATGAACATGACAGTACAGTTGTCAAAATCAGAAGAGACCATGGCACTGAATTTTAGTCTGAAATTATGACAAGACTGTGTGAAGAATTTGGGATTTTTCAAGAGTTCTCCTCACCTAGAACACCACAGCAAAATGGTATTGCTGAAAGGAAGAATAGAACATTGATTGAGGCTGGTAGAACAATATTGAGTGACACTTCTCTCCCAGAATATTTCTAAGCTGAGGCAGTAAACACTGCATGTCATGTGCTCAATAGGGCTTCTATCACTAAGTTTCACAAAAAGACTCCCTATGAGATTATGAAAGGTAGAAAACCAAATTTATCCTATTTTAGGATCTTTGGTTGCAAGTGCTATATCCTTAAGAATGGCAAGTCTTATCTAAATAAGTTTGCTACCAAATCCCAAGATGTGATATTTGTTGGGTACAGAAACAATAGTAAGGCTTATAGGGTCTACAACTTGATTACACAGGTTGTAGAAGAATCTGTACATATTGTATTTGTTGAAAGTAGATTGATCAACAGTGAGTTTCCTTGTAGTTCATGCAGTACAACATGTATAAATGAGAGAATGGACAAGCTTTCCATTGCAGAAGATTCAACTGCAGATCTATAAATGGAAAATGGTGGCTACTGTCGAGGGGAAGTACAAGACTCTCTAGAAGCTGAAGAAAACCAAGAGGTGGAACACATTAAAGAAATAGGAGGAATTCAGCCTGAAGAGAGACTACCTACAGCAATTGGACACTTAAAAGATCATCCAAAAAATAAGATAATTGGTGATCCAAGACATGGAGTGCAAATAAGAAGCAGAAATTTGAACATAGTCTTGTATTCAAGCTTTCTATCTCAATTACAGCCAAAGAAGTTTGAAGAAGCTATCCTAGACTTACACTGGATTAATGCCATGCAAGAAGAGCTAAATCAGTTCAGAAGGTGCAAGGTCTGGGAGTTAGTTCAAAAACCAAAAGACCACAATATAATTAGAACAAAGTGGATCTTTAGGAACAAATTGGATGAGAGTGGAATTATTATGAGGAACAAAGCAAGACTTATTGCAAAAGAGTACATGTAGGAAGAGGGTATTGACTTTGATCAAACCTTTTCCCCAGTAGCAAGACTGGAAGCAATCAGAATGTTCTTTGCCTATGCAGCATATCAAGGAGTCAAAGTATTCCAAATGGATGTAAAATCAGCATTCCTGAATGAAAATCTAAAAGAAGAAGTCTATGTAGAGTAGCCTTCAGGTTTTGTAGATTCTCTCAAACCTGATTATGTTTATAGACTTAGGAAAGCTTTGTATGGGTTAAAGCAAGCCCCAAGGGCTTGGTATGAAACCATGTCTACTTTCCTTTTTGAGAACAAATTCTTAAGAGGGAAAATAGACAAAACTCTATTCCTAAGGGAGTCCAAAGGAAAGATAATCTTAGTCCAGATTTATGTAGATGACATAATATTTGGGTCTACAGAAAGCAACCTTTGCAAAAAGTTTGCTAAACTTATGCAAGGGAAGTTTGAAATGAGAAGTATGGGGGAACTTAAATTTTTCTTGGGACTCCAAGTAAGACAGACTTATGATGGCTTTTCCATATCCCAGTCTAAGTTTACCAAGGAGTTAATTAAGAAGTATGGTATGGAATCATCTTCCACCATGAGAACTCCTATGGGAACAAGTATGCCTATATGCAAAGATGATGCAGGTAAACCTGTAGATGAGTCTTTGTATAGAGGTATAATTGGCTCTCTACTATATCTCACTGCTAGTAGACCAGACATTATGTATGGTATATGTGTCTGTGCTAGATACCAAGCATGCCTTTAAGAATCTCATTACACTGCAGTAAAGAGAATTTTGAGATATCTATAGGGCACACCTAATCTAGGCCTTTGGTACCCTAGGAATGGAGATTTTCTACTAACAGGCTATTTAGATGCAGACTTTGCAGGTTGTAAAGAAGATAGGAAAAGCACTACAGGTACCTGTCAATTTTTAGGAGGAAGATTGGTGTCATGGAGCAGTAAGAAGCAGACTAGTGTGGAAATTTCCACAGCTGAGTTTGAATATGTGGCAACAGGAAGTTGATGTGCACAGCTGTTGTGGATTCAGCACCAGCTAGAAGACTAGGGTATTAAGGCAAGTAGAACACCTTTATTTTGTGATTCTAAAAGTGCTATATCTATTGCTAATAATCCTGTTTCACATAGTAGGACTAAGCATATAGAAATAAGATACCATTTTCTGAAAGATCATGTAGAGAAAGAGGACATCTCACTAGAGTTTGTGAAGATAGATTTTCAAACTGCAGATGTATTTACTAAGCCTTTAGATGAAACTAAATTCAATAGATTTAAAATTGAATTAGGAATGTTGACCATATGTTAGATTAACAAAAGTGCCTATATAAAATAGTGTCGACTCATTCAGTAATAAAGTGTCGACACAGAGGAGTTGTGTCGACAATTCAGGGAAATTGTGTCGACACGGTGTCATAGTGTCGACACCTAAGGGTCAAAGTGTCGACACTTCCAAGAAAAGTTTTTTTGACACATTCAGAGGAGTGATGTCTACACCTTAAGAATTTGTGTCGACACTTCGAATAAGTGTCGACACTTCGAATAAGTGTCGACACAGTCTTTCTGTTCTACATCTACATAAGTCAAGTGTCGACACATCATCAATTGGTGTCAACACATAGATGTCAACATTGTTTTAGAGACATTAGAAGTATGTGTCGACACATTTCAACTGTGTCGATACATTAAGACAGTTTTTGCCCGCCTTTTGACCTTCATTGTTTAAAAGGGTATAAATAGGTCGAGAAAATATTTTGTCGACATGCTCTCCAGATTTTCGAGACTAAACCCTTGTGTCGACAATCACTCTTCTCTCCATTGAAGCTTTCTCTTCATCCCAATGACGCCAAAGGTTGAAGACAACATAAATGAAGGCTACGAGCTAGTGCGCAATGCTTTTCCTGATGCGGCAACGGAGATTAAAGGGGTCATCACCCTTGTTACTGATAACGGATTGGAGTTTCTTGTTTCTGAACCTACCAAGATATGGAAGAAAGAAGTATTTGAGTTCTATGCTGCTACAATAGTGGATTCTACTGGACTGAAGATTAAATCAACCGTTTATGGGAATAGAGTTAAACTTACTCTGATAAGTTTAAGAAAGATTCTTCACCTTCCAAGAATTCAGGATGAAGAAGAGGTCCTAGCCTCAAAGACAAGGGAGGCTCTCCAGTGGTGTGGATTAGATCCAACCATCATGATAGGAGCAACCATAAACCGAAAAGGAATGAATCAACAAGGCAAATTTCTATCAGAAGTGGTCGAGAAGGTGATTTTGTGTAAACCAGGAGGTTATGATAGGATCTCTTCCTTTATGTTCAATCTAATGACCAGGATAATCTATAAGATTAGCACCGATTGGTCTGGGGTTTTGTTTGAAAAGATAAAGGAAGGAATCAAAAAGCCCAAATTGGCTAGATTAATAAGTCTCTACCTGGCCAGAGCAATTCAAGAGGTAATGAATCAACTTCTAGGGTCTAAAATAAATCACATCAGAAGGATGGACATCAGAATAATATCCAGATGGGATATGGTCCTCTCAAAGGACATACCTGATTTTGATACTCAAGAGACTGCAGCAAAATCACCAATCCATGACATTACTGAGCATGATCCTATGCAGGAGGACACCATAAATGCACAATTGCAGGGGGAACAAGTTAGGGAACAGGTCCAGGACCTGACTAAAACTGCCCAAGTCCATGAGAAGACAGTTACTGCATAGATGCAGGGCAGCTACATTCTGCACAAGTGCAGGAAGAAGACAAAATAAATTTATCGGAAGAAATCGATTCACAACCTGATCTTGATTCTTCTAGAGTTGTTGATGTTGCTGAGAAAGACCTATCATCTGCTTACACTCAACAGGAATTCACTCTGGAATTGTTGTTTCCTGAGATTGAGGGAGCAGCAGAAAAGGAAGAGCATCTCAGGGTTGAGAAGGAACAGGATAGGGTTGAAAGAGAGAAGGCTAATCTTGAGGGGGAGCAGCCTGGAACTGAAAAAGATACACCCTCTACTCCACCAGACAGGGTTGAGATAGCCAGTACTTCTGATTCAGAGAATGAAGAACAAAGGACTGCCAAGAAGAGAAAACTTCAGGTCTTTAAGAGAAGGATCCAGAGTTATAAAAGGGCACTACACTGTACTCCTCCACAACATGCTCCTGAGACTAATTATAATAAATTTTTGGTTGATTTACAAGTGAAATTTGATGAGCAGAGATTGACTCTTGAAAAATATGTGGATGAAAGCCAGAAGGCCCTTCAATTTGATCTAGCCCAAGATATAAAGTCAATCAGATTTGAGGTCAATCGAAATAAGAAAGAGATGACAGATTGCTTCCACAAGGGGGGCAATGCTATAGTTTTTCTGGCTACCCAACAAGAAGACATCAAGAAACAAGTGGATGATATTGCTGTAAAACAAGGCTATGTCCTTGAAAATCAAATTAGAATGAATGATAATCTGACTGAATCTCACAATGAGATAGTCACTGAAGTAAGGAAACAGTTACTGCAATAATTGAGGCAAGAGATAAAGAGAAAGAGGAATTTGATAAGAAGCTACAAGCTGCCCTGGATTAAATTAAAACTGTCATCACTTCATCTGAGACTTTAATTACTGCCCAGCTTCAAAAGTTAAAGTCATTCTTTAAAGATGGTGTCAATTACCTGGATGGGCAAATCAGATTTCAAAAAGATGATTTGAGAGATCATGTCGCCCGAGAAGTCATAAAGGGGGAGAGGGTGTTAGTATATGAAGGCTCTGATCATGCCAAATGGATAACCAATAGTATTAAAGCCACTTTGGGATATCCACCCTTATGTAATGATGATAATGTGGCTGAGTCAGGTGTGCAACTAGCTCTACTTGAAGGTGATCAACCAGAGGTTGCCCAAGTCATTTACCCCCCTACAAATCTTGAAATGATACATCAACAAGTTCAGTCTATGTACAGCCCTCCACAACAAGTTACTAATGTTATTATTGAAAAGGTAGATATGACAGAAGCTGGTGTGAAAGCTCAGCAAGATGCTCAATTATCAAAGAAGAGATTCAAAGAGCAGGCAGAGTTGAAACCTGATTTTGAGCAATGGAGCCCCACTTCTAGAAATATTATATTAACTGCCTGGAAAGCTGTAAAAGACCAAGTTCATGAAATGCGTAAATGGTATAATGAGCAGGAGTGGCAGAAGTATGAGGCTAGGCAGGAAGCCATAGTTCAACATAGAAGAAAGGCTAAGAGTGGGAAGCTACCTCTTTATGCTCAGGAGCCTAGCAAGTATTTCCCTAAGCCTATTCATTATTTTGAAAGGCAAAGGATTAAGGCTGAAGCACAAAAGAAGGCTGAGTTGAAAGTCAAGAAGCCCATTGAAGATACAGGACCTTCTGTTCAGGCTCAGATTAAATAAGGAAAAGGAATAGTCATCATGGAGCCAGTCCAGCCTTCGTCTAGTTTTACTAGCTTTTTCCAAGAACTATGTATTTCCTTTTTTTTAAAAAGCAGTCTATGTAAATAGTGTTAAGAAACTTTTTGATATTATAAACAAAACAATGTTCTAAGTTCATTTAATTTGCATCCTTATTCTGTGATGTCAGTTTATTATTTGTTTTGTATATATATTTCCCTGTTAAATAATGCTTATACATCATCATGCTTATTTATCATAAGTGGTGTATATCATTGACAAAAGGGTTATGACTTCTCCAAATAGGGAGAGATTGTTGGGTACATTGGAAAATGTGTATATTATTTGGAGAAGCCTCACTTAGCTCAATGATATACATCAAGGTGTATTTGATGTTATTTTGAGTTTATATGTGCAGGTTAAGTATTGGCTAAAATGCAGAAAGAGTTTCTAAGTCCATGTGTCGACACCTGAAGCAATTGTGTCGACACACAAGAAAAGGTTAGTCGACATCAACTGTGTCGACACCGGGAGGCAGTGTCGACACACAGAATATATAGTCGACATCAACTGTGTCGACACCGGGAGGCAGTGTTGACACACAGAATAGATAATCGACATCAACTGTGTCGACACCGGGAGACTGTGTCGACACATAGAAGAAGAGTCGACATCAACTGTGTCGACACCTTGAGGCAGTGTCGACACACAGAATTCTAAGTCTACATCAACTGTGTCGACACACAGGACTTGTGTCGACACACAGTAGAGGTTCAACATAGTTGATTGCTATGGAATGAAGAAGTAATTATGTCGACACAAATAGGCAGTGTCGACACATTCTCAAGATACAGTGTAAAGAAGCTGTGTTAATATCAAGGCAGCTACTTCAACACCACCAAAGTATGTGTCGATACTTAAGTTACATATGTCGACACATATTGCTAGTTTGTCTCGACACATAATGACAGTCAATCTCGACACTTTGCTGACAGAGACAAAGGTTCAATAACTGCCTGGGGACTTGACAGCTATGCATTTCAACAACTTTAATGAAGGTATCGGACTTGTCAGAAGTTAGTTATAAACCGGATCAGCCGGTTACCATGGATGAAGTCTATAAATATAGATGGATTCAGATGATGAATGAGATGATTGATCATACACATAACTAACACAACTATAAAGATTGATCGTTGATCAAGAAAGTGCAAGGCACACAAAAGAAAATCTTCGTGAGAAGATTTAAGAAGACATACTGAAGTGATTATCCACTCAGATTTTGTCTAAGGAGAATTCATTCATAATTTAGAAGGAACTTCAGAGGAATTGGGGAGAGAGAGCTCCAGCTGTTTTGAAGTCAAGAAGGAGACAATCACAAGTCTCATAAGTAGTAGATCCTGAACTAATCTACTAAGTAAATCCAAATCCATATCTGGAATCCAAGAAGGAAGCTGACAGTTAGTCAACTTCAAAGGAGATCAATCCTACAAAGTTCAGATTCAAGAAGCTTTGAAGAAAGCTAAGAACAGGTTGATTTCAGTCATCAGTCTCATCAAGAAGCTGATAAAGAATCCTCTTATCCTTTCTCTCTAAACAAGGGTAAGAGACCATCAAATTACTTATCAAATTCTGTAGGATCTTTTCAAAGATCTGAGTTGTAAGCCTGTGTTATAAAGGCTTAGTGTAGGTGATTTTGATCTCTGAGTGGTAAGGCTGATTGAGCATGAGTGTAGGAGAATTTGTTCTCTGAGTTGTAGGCCTTGTGGCAAGGCTGAGGTAGGGCTGTTAGCCTGAGTTGTATGAACCTTATAGGGTTCTGAGTTGTAGGAACCTTTCAGGGTTCTGAGCTGTAAGATCTGTGGATCTTAGAAGAAGGAAGAAGTTAGGCCGAATCTAGCACACTGCTAGATAGGTGAAGGGGGAAAGTGGATGTACCCAAACCTTGGGGAACCACTATAAATCAATGTGCAATCTGTGATGCTTGTGTTTTTTTAGATTCTGTGATTACATGTGCTTTGTTAACTGTAGGGATTTGAGATTTGTCTTAGAGAACTGAAGTTATATTCTGCCTTACTTTAAAACAAGAAAAAGAAACTATTCACCCTCCCCCCTCTAGATGTTTAGGTTGTCTTGAAGTTAAATCTATTAGTTGGGTTGGCAATTTATGATATTGGTTATAGCCTGCAGGATAGGCGTCTTGTGGTAATGGCTAGCCCGAGTGCTAGTGCTACCGTGAGGCGGCTGTTCTGGGCATAAGACCCCTCTCGTGCCGTATTTTGTGTTCCAGGAGAGAGGGTCTTACAAATGGTATCAGCTTGCTATGATCCTAAACTGAAGAAGTCATTTATCAATTATGCCACCCCCGTTCAATTAGTCATTTTGGGGAAAACTCACATAGCGAAAGCAGTGGTGTGCGCATATATAATTCACACTAAGTATGTCCAACTTTGACCCTACGATTTGCCAACCTGATGTTAGGTACGTACCTTTGTACGTCGATCTCCTAAAGTCTGGATGACCCCAAGAATGTAAAGATATTGTATAAAGTCTTGTGAGACCCCTAGGGCAAGCACTTTTGTGTATGGCTAATTTTGAACCTAGCGTAGATATTAGACATGGAAGATTCCCTAGGGAAACCACTTTTGTTTATGAAGAGTGGTGTGCCCATATGTAATTCACACGTATGTCCAACTTTGACCCTACGATTAGCCAACTTGACCTTAGGTATGTACCTTTGTACGTCAATCTCCTAAAGTCTTGATGACCCCAGGAATGTAAAGCTATTGTATAAAGTCTTGTGAGACCCCTAGGGAAAGAAATTTTGTTTATAGTGGATTTTGAACCTAGCGCAGATAATAGACATGGAAGATTCTCTAGGGCAACCACTTTTGTTTATAGCAGACTCTAGCTTGGCAGAGGTAGTAGATACGGTAAAGTGGTTTTAAGCGGGTCTTTTGGGTGTTTAGAAAAGCGTTAAGAGACTCGCTGAAGGAGCAATTGAAGCAGGACAAAGCTCCAGGATGAGGACTATGAGGAAGAAATTCATACATTATAAGCATTCGTCCTTAGTCTTCCTAAGTTTGTTCTAGGAATCTGGCTTGAGCCTTCATAATTTGATACTTTGGCACCGTAATGGTCAGAGGGAAACCTGCCTATACGTTATTTGACACCGGTTCCTCACACTCTTTTGTGTCTGAAGACTTCATCAAATATATAGATGGAGTGCAATACTTCAATGGTATTGCTCGAAGGGTGCGCCTTCCAAACTGATCGGAGATGACAGCAACCGCGAAGTGCGAGTTTGAGGTTCTCCTTGAAGGAAAGCTCTTCAACACCCCTGCCATAGTCTTGAGAATGCAAGAGTTCGAACTCATTCCTTGCATGGCATGGCTGGAGTGGCACTATTCAAAGATTGACTGCACGCAGAAGAGGATCTCGTTGAGACATGGAGACTCGAAGGTCATTTTTCAAGGTATTAATTTCGCGCCCCGTATGATGTTAACCTCAATCCAAGCTTTAAAAGCTTACATGAAGGGGTATGAAGTTTTCATGATCTATTTCGAGCTGAAGGAGTTGGCATTGGATATCAAGGATGTGCGGGTGGTGCGCGATTTCCCCGAAGTATTTCTAGAGAAATTTCCAGGATTACCCCCACACAGAGAAGTAGATTTTCAAATCAAGTTAGTACTGGGTGCCAAGCCAGTCTCCAGGACTCCTTACCGGATGGCCCCCAAGGAACTCACCGAGTTTAGAGTTCAGCTGCAAGAGTTGTAGAATCAGGGTTTGTTCGCCCCAGCTCATCATCTTGTGGAGCCCCTGTTCTATTCGTTAAGAAGAAATATGGAACCCTGCGATTATGCATAGACTATCGGGAGCTCAACCGACTGACGGGACGGAACACCTATCCGTTACCTCGGAACAATGAGTTGTTCGATCAACTGGTTGAGGCGCATTGGTTTTCCAAGCTAGATTTGCGCTTGGGGTATTATCAATTGAGAATACAAGAGGATGATATTCAAAAAATGGCTTTTAGCTCAAGGTACAACTTGTATGACTTCACAGTGATGCTGCTTGGGCTCACAAATTCCCCATCAGCTTTCATGAGCTTGATGAACAAAGTGTTCGAGCCCTATATAAATGTATTCGTCATTGTTTTCATCGACGACATCTTGGTCTACTCCAAGATGGAGGCAGAACATGTCGGGCATCTGGCCTTAGTACTAAAGAAGTTAAAAGAGTACGCCTTGTTCACCAAGTTCAGCAAGTGTGAATTCTGGCTTAAGGAGGTTGCCTTCTTGGGTCATGTGATCAGTGGGGCTTGGATAGCTGTGGATCCAGCCAAAGTGCGTGCCGTGAAGGAGTTGTCTCCTTTGAATGCAGCGGCGACGTGAGGAGTTTCCTTGGACTTGCCGAGTACTACCGCAAGTTCGTAAAGGGATTCTCAAAGTTTTCCCTTACTCTTACTTCCCTAAAAAAGAAAGGTGTGTCATATGAGTAGACACCCTAATATGAAGCTGCGTTCCAAGAACTAAAGGATAGACTTACATCAACACCCATCCTAGCCCTTCCATCCGGGAAGGAAGGATTTCAAGTTTACACTGACACATCATATCAAGGAATGGGAGCGGTATTGATGCAGCATGGGCATGTGATCGCATATGCTTCAATACAACTGAAGAAGCATTAAATCAAGTATCCAGTACATGATTTGGAGCTGGATGCAGTAGTGTTCGCCTTGAAGATTTGGAGGCACTATCTATACGGCGTACACTACGAAATCTTCTCGGATCATAAGAACGTAAAGTACGTCCATACCCAGAAGGAGTTGAATCTAAGACAACGGCGGTGATTGGAGTTTTTGTGCGATTATGAATACACCCTGAACTACCACCCTGGAAAAGTAAATTCCGTAGCCAATGCTTTGAGCAGGAAGGTACCGAAAACAAGCCCTGAGTCCCGGTTGATGCGTATGGAGTTAGCTCGGATGCTTGAGGAGATGGAGATCACTTGGGTGTATAAGGATCAACTGGACGGGTATACGGAGTACTTGGCCACGATGAGCATAGTTTGTGATGTTTGAGATCAGATTCGGGCGGAGCAAGGAAGGGATGAGGCTCTGGCCCCGACATTAAAGTCAATTGAAGATGGGAAAACCAACGAGTACTCTATAAAGGACGGCCTTGTTCATTTCTGTGCCCGGCTTTACATTCCCAAGGGCGGTAAAATTCGGGAAGATATCTTGAGAGAGGCACACTGCTCTAAGTAGTCTGTGCACCCTGGGATTGCTAAGATGTACGTCGACTTGCAGAAGATCATGTGTTGGCCGGGAATGAAGAAAGACGTCAGACATTTTGTTACACATTGTGAGGCCTGTCAAAGGGTGAAGGCAGAATGCAGGAGCCCTGGTGGATTGTTGCAGTCATTGCCCATCCCCAAGTGGAAGTTCGAGGATGTCTCCATGGAATTCGTCCACGGTTTTGCTCGCTCCCGCTCAGGGAACGATTCGATATCGGTAATTGTTGATCGCTTGACAAAGGTAGCCCAGTTTATACCTATGAAGAAAGAAGCACACATAGATGTTTTGATACGCCTTTTTGTGGAACAATTCGTACTATATCATTGCGTGCGGAAGAAAATCGTTTCTGACTGGGATGGTCAGTTTACCTCTAGGGAATGGAAGGCTGTGCAAGCATATTTGGGTTCGCGCCTTACCTTCAGCAATACGTTTCACCCTCAGACCGACGGGCAATCTGAAAGGACTATCCGGACATTAGAAGACTTATTGAGGTTATGTGTATTGGATAGAGAAGAGTCGTGGGAAAGGCACATACCCTTGGTATAATTCTCATACAACAACAGCCATCAAGCTAGCATCGGAATGGCGCCCCATCAACCCCTTTACAGAAGGAGTAGAACACCCTTGTCTTGCGGGTGCAGGATGAAGATCTGAAGGCTTGGGAGTTGAATACAATGATGATACTGATGCGTCTGTGAGACTAATATGGGACCGCATGCTCAAGGCTCAGAGTCTCCAAGCAAAGTATTATAATGCAAAACACCGGATGGTTGAATTTCAAGTGGGCAACAAGGTATTCTTAAAGATCAGGCCGATGCATGGAGTATCTCGGGTACGTGATGTGAAGAAGCTCAGCCCAAGGACGTTGGGCCTTATGTTATATTGGAATGGATTGGCCCGTTGGCATATGAGTTGGAGTTACCGTCGGAGCTAGAGAATCTTCATGACGTATTCCATGTGTCATCACTCCGAAAGGCATTGTTGCGGCCCGAACAATATGTCCCAACCACTAACAGAGCAGTTGCAAATGATAGGTTGTTGCGACTGGAGCCTGTGCGGATACTGGACAGCGAAACGAGGACCTTGCTCCGCAAAAGTGTCCCTCTAGTAAAAGTGTTGTGGTCCAATCATGGGAAAGTTGAGTATACGTAGGAGCCTGAGGACTTTATGAAAAAGCGCTATCCGGGGCTATTTCATCCACATAATCTTTAAAAAGCATATTTTATTTTATGTTTATTTTATCTTTTCTCTCCCCGTAGCCTTAACCTGATTTCGGGGGCGAAATCTTTTATTGTTTTTATAGGATTTGTAACGTCCTAATTCGCGCAAGGCCCCTTGTTCGCGCTTTTGAGTCAGGAGAGCTGATTTAGGCTTAGAGAATGCAGGAGATCAGGCGCGCACTCGTGGGAAAAAATGAAGTTGGCCCTGTGTAGGACACGGGTAGATATACGGGCGTGTATCTACCCGTGTGCCATGGCTTTGAGTGTCATGTCTTTGAGTGATAAGAGAATGGCGTTGAGTGACTTGTCCCGAGAAGGACACGGGTAGAGACACAGGCATGTCCCTACCTGTGTGCCTGGCTTTGAGTTCCATGAATTTGAGTGATAAGAAAATGGCATTGAGTGGCTTGTCCCGAGAAGGACACAGGTAGAGACACGAGCATGTCCCTACCCGTTTGCCGTGGTGTTGAGTGGCATGGCGTTTAGTGTCTATTTTGGGTATTACACGGGTAGAGACACAGGCATATCCGAAACTATGTGCCATGTTATTGAGTGGAATGGTGTTGAGTGGCCTGACGTTGAGATTTAAGCAGTCATTGCCCCGAGAAGGACACGGGTAGAGACATGGGCGTGTCCCTACCCATATGCATTAAGTCAACCTCGCCGAAATATGACCAGAGCAGGACACGGGTATAGACACGAGCAGAACCATGGCCGTGTCACCTTGATACGGGTATAGACACGGGTGTGTCAGTACCCGTGTATGTGCACGAAGCGGCGTTCGAACCGTTGACGTCGTTTCGCCTGAGCAGGACATGGGTAAGGATACGGGCGTGTCCCTACCCGTGTCACCTCTGAATAAAAAGGGCAAAATGAAACCCGAGCCGTTTTCATTCTCTTCCAAGCCATATCTTTTGGAGAATCTTTTGGAGGAGGGAAGAACTGCTGGAGACAACCAAACTCCGAGAGGAATCGCCACCGCTGCCAAGGAAAAGGGATGTCGACGAGAAGAATGAGAAGATCCATGGCCGGAAATGGTGGAAGTGCTGGAAATGAGGTGAGCTTCCTCCCCTATCTCTTGGTTCTAGATCCATAGTTATTCTTAGGCGAGACATCGACTCAAATGAGTCTTGATGTGTGAGGTGAAGGTTACTAGGAGGGCCATGATAAAACTTGTGTTCTAATTGTTAGTCATCTTCAACCTCCCCTTCCTTCAAAGTGATGATGAGGGTTGTTTTGTGAAGAGGAATGACCTTAAGAGGTTGAATAAGGGTGGAGGATCTTCTGGTTATGATATGGGAGAATTAGCTTGAGGAGGAAGATGAATCGATGTTTTTCATTTCGCCTCAGGATGCGTGCAGAAATCTATGTTATGCACGCAGCGACCTTCTTGGCTATCTTAAGGCAAGATTTGGTCAGATCTGGGCTTCCGACTAAACACAAAAGTCATAGACCTTGGGATTACCTTTCCAACGAGTTGTTACACCTCTTTAGGTGAAGTCTGTAGCCATGGGAATGTCTGATCGAAATAGAGGGCTGTCAGACCAAGCGTGCAAAAATTGTATCCTGTACGCAGCAGGCTTTGGAGCAAATTTCATGTATGATACTGTCTCATCTGGGTTGCAGACTGAACATGAAAGTTATAGCCCATGTAAAGACCTTTCCATCGAGGGGTTACACACACTTACCGGATTATAGTAGCCACAGGAATCACTAGTTGAAGTTGCTGCCCAGCAGGTATTCTGCACCTGAAATTCATGGGTAAGTGTAAAGTTGGGTTTGGACTCGGAAAAGGTTTTGTAACAATCTGACGTTAAGTTGTAGGCGAATCATAATATTCCTAATTGCGATAATTCAACGTATGATGAAATTACTGGATAGACCCCACGTAAACAAATGGTGAAATGGTATGTGGTTGAATGAAATGACTTGGGTGGGGTTAATGAACGAAGGGTAATTAGTCGTTTAATTACAAGATTTACCAGAGCTTGGGTAATTGTTCGGTGATGGTTGTATGAACATGTGAGGTGTTAAATAGATGGTTAACTCATGTGTACACAAATGGTTGATCTTGGTGATGTTAATGTTATGTGACCATAGCATTGACGAAATCATGGTCTTGAGGCTTGTCATATAAGGGAGTCTAAAATTATACATTTTATGTGGTGGTTCGCCACCTGTGTGTGTGGTAAACCCCTGAGGTGCCTTGGGCACCGGATTATAAAAAGGGTGAGTGCGGATATCTGATCGCACTGGTTTGTAATGTTGGGAAGAATCATAAATAGACGATTGGGCTTGGTCCACGGTGTTCACGTACCAAGGCTCCTTCCAGGCAAAGTGGTCGGTTGGGCTTGGTCCTCGTGCTCGTTTCCGAGGCTCCTTCCATATCACGATGTGGATATAATGCATGTTGTGTGAGTCAACACACAGTGTCGTAATCCCGGGTTAAGGATAGTGTGGAATGTCTACGGGCTCGCCAAACGTCACACCGATGGGAGTTGACAGCTAGACCATGGGCAGTTGGGCTTGGTCCTTGGTGTTCACGTCCCGATGCTCCTTCCGTGCCAAGTGAACGGTTGGGCTTGGGCCAGTTTGGGGCTAGGATCTTGGTGCACACCTACCCGAGACAACCACTGAGCCGTAGTACGCATGTGAGCTCTGTTGTTGTGTTCTTAGCGTTGAGGTGTACAAAGGCCTAGGCAAGGTAGTTTGGAGACCAGCCTAGTAGTAGAGATGCCCGCTCTACTGTCACCGTCTGGCCACGACGGATTACGCCTGAGAGGTTAGCTACCTGCTCAAAAAGTGGGAACTGCAAGTCTCTATCGACATAGCGATTGCATGTGCTTGATAATGGGTGAGTCATTGCATTGTATACATGTCATTACACTCCATTGCATACACAAGATCCTAATTGTATAAGTTTGTATGGGCACTCCTATACGATTAGTTACTTACTGCTGAGCGATCCATAACTTATATGTTTGTATGAGCATTCATATAAGTTGAGTTACTTTCTGTCATAATATTATACTCTCATGCTGTTGTAGATGATAAAATTGCTAGAATAAGGTGTTGCTCATTTATTACACTGCTTTATATACGTAGTGATATACCACCTGCTTGTACCTATGCTTCATTTATATTGTACCCTATTCCTTTCTCCCCCCGGTTTTGAGGAGTCGCCGGGGGACCGGATGTGAAGCCACTTAGTTTTTTATTACTAACGGTTGCTACGTCTTCCTTTTTAGGAGGAAACCCCGCAGGTGGATCAGCAGGTTATGCAGCCGAACAGCCAGGCCAGGACGACAGGGCTTGAGGGGACGGTACCGTCACTACAGTCAGTTTTTGATGTGAATGTGAGAGGTTTTTGTTGTACCCTTTTTTGGAAAACTATTTACGTACTCTGATATTAGAAGCTTATTGAAGCTTCTCTACTGTTATTATATTATGGACTATATGCTTGGTGTGGATTTTACTTCTATGTTATATTTTGTTTGGGTTGGCAATGTATGATATTGGTTTCAATGTATGATAGCCGGCAGGATAGGCGTCTTGTGGTACAGATAGCCTGAGTGCTAGTACTACCACTAGGTGGCTGTTCTTGGCATAATACCCCTCTCGTGCCGTATTTTGTGTTCTGGGGGGGGGGGGGGGTGTCTTACATGATGTCACTCGAGGGAGTCTACCCAGACCCCGACCAAATCCTGCTGCAAGACTCTCACCTAGCTCGCAGGGCGGGATGTCACTCTAGGGAGTCTATCTAGAACGCGAGCAGATCCCGCTACCAGGCTCTTACCAAGTTGGTAGGGCTGGATGTCACTCGAGGGTGTCTCACCATACCTAGAGCAGATCTCGTTTCCACCCTATCGCCTAGCTGGCTGGGCTAGATGTCACTTGAGGGAGTCTATCGAGACCCTAAGCAGATCCCGATGTCAGGCTCTCACCTAGCTGGCAGGGCTAGATGCCACTCAATGGAGTCTATACAAACTCGAGCACATCCCGCTATCAGGCTCTTACCTAGCTGGCAAGGCTGGATATCACTCGAGTGAATCTATTCAGACCATGAGTAGATCCGGCTGTCAGGCTCTCACCTAGCTGGCAGGGCTCGATGTCCCTCGAGGGAGTCTACCTAAACCCCGAGCATATCCTGATGTCAGGCTCTCACCTAGCTGGCATGAATGGATATCACTCGAGGGAGTCTACCTAGACCCCGAGCAGATCCCGCTGTCAGGCTCTCGCCTAGCTTGCAAGGTTAGATGTCACTCGAGGGAGTCTACCCATACCCCGAGCAGATCACGCTGTCAGGCTCTCACTTAGCTGGCAGGGCTGGATATCACTCAAGGGAGTCTACACAGACCCCGAATAGATCCCGCTTCTAGGCTCTCGTCTAGCTGGTAGGGCTATATGTCACTCGAGGGAGTTTACATAGAACACAAGTAGATCCCGCTGTCAAGCTCTCACCTAGCTGGCAGGGATGGATGTCACTCGAGGGAGTCTACCCAGACCCCGAGCTCATCCCGCTATTAGGTTCTAACCTAGTTGGCAGGGAAGGATGTCACTCGAGTGATTCTACCCAGACCCCAAATAGATCCCGTTGTCTGGCTCTCACCTTGCTAGCAGGGTTGTGTTACTCGAGGGAGTCTACCTAGACTCCGAGCACATCCCGCTGTATGTCTCTCACCTAGTTGGTAGGGCTGGACGTCACTCGAGGGAGTCTACCCAGACCCCAAGCAGATACTGCTATCAGGCTCTCACCTAGCTGGAAGGGCTGGATGTCACTCGAGGGAGTCTACCCAGACCATAAGCAGATCTCGAAGTTAGCCTCTCACTTAGTTGGCAGGGCTGGATGTCACTCGAGGGAGTCTACCCAGACCCCGAGCAGATCCCGCTGTCAGGCTCTCACCTAGCTGATAGGGCTGGATGTCACTTAAGGGAGTCAACCCAGATGTTGCGCACTAGGGTTCGAAGAAAATAAACGCAACCAAACTAGCAACCCGATGAGGCAAGTATACCTATCGAATTGTAGCAAGGGGACACAAGTGTCGTATTGAAATCTGGGAACTGTTGGCTATGCTTACTCACACGAACGCTATTATCTTATCGACGGAAAAAACTAGGGTTTTAGAAAATCTAAGTGCAAGGGAGAAAGTAAAGCTATACTAGAAAGAGAAACACCGCAATTAAGTAAAGCTATTAAGTAAAACGATTACTACGAAGGGTAGAAATTAGGAAATGGAAATGCACTCGATCAAGATTCACCTCGGCTAAAGACGATTAAGAAAATGCGATAAAAATCTAAACTTAATAGGATAAAGGTCCTTGACCGTGGAGGTTCCTAAAGCTTGAACACGCTCCTCTCGAAGTCGTGCCCAACTGAGTTTAGGAAGGTCCGACCGACTCTCATCTAAATCGGAGGCCTAAAACACGCTTTATGCGGTGAACCCCACTATTGGATTTTACTCCAATACAGGAAATTTGGACGTCTGCCTCTCTCGAGGGGTGCGTACAACTCCCTTTACTCTTGAATGCTCACTTTATTCATTCGGCCTCTCGGCTAGCCCAGAATGAAAGCAAAGGCGGAGAGTATATATCGAAAATATACCTCCAACCCGTGATTAATCAAGAGTAATTCAAGGCCCTAACCTAAAAAGAAAAGATTAATTAAAACATCATAACATAATTGCTCTAACCTCGGATCATCAAGATCGAGTACAAGGAGGATTAGTTAATCATTATGGAATGGAGGAAGGGGGATGAGTAGTAGAGCATAAGAACAACACAAACTAAACAAGAACACAAGCTAAACACAAGCTAAACAAGAACACTTTTATTAATTAAAAGGGGCAAGCTACACTATTGAAAATAAAATTACAAGTGCATGAAATGGAAATCCTATTCTAGCCCTATAATTAGCACTAAGCAAGAGCAAAGATTACAAAGAAAGCATAAACAAGCTAAGATTAAACTAGGGTTAAACAAAAATTACAAAGAGAGGGAGAGAGAGAGAGAGAAAAGCATGAAAAAACTCAAGAACCAAAGGGGCAGCACCTCCCCCTCTCAACCAAAGCTTGTTGAAATGGAGAGGGGGGTCTCAATTTATAGAAATTTTTCTCGGGTTGGTCACGCCCTCCGACACGCCCTAGGGGGGGCGTGTCAGGGGGCGTGACAGTACTATGTTGACCTCAGGCTCTGGATTCTGGCGGGAGGGATGATTGCTTCGGTACGTCGGTGGTTATGCCCTAGGTCACGCCCGTGACAGGGGGGCGTGACAGGCACGTCATGTCCAAATCATTGGTCGGAAATCCGTCAGTCACCGAAAAAGGAGGGTGTCACGCCCATGTCACGGGCGTGACATGGGGCGTGACAGTACTGTTTGCGTGCTGAGGCGGAATGGCATTTAATGCGGCAGCAGGCTTTGCGGCAGAGGGCGACACGCCCATGGTCACGCCTGGTGACACGCCCAGGGAGGGCGTGTCAGGGGGCGTGACAGCGGTTTTGACCGTTTTTCTGTCCCTTCCAGCAGGAGTCCTCGGGATCGGATGACACGCCCTAGGTCACGCCCAGGGAGGGCGTGACAGGGGGGCGTGACAGGTCATTTTGGCCAATTTTCTGGAAACCTGTAAAAAGACAAGAAAAAGTCAGTTGCAATAATATTTACATAAAAATGATAAAAATAAACTAATAATAGACATAATTTGTACAATATAAAATAGAAAATACGATAATAGTTTAGGCTACAAAACGTATTATCAAATTCCCCCAAGCTTAAGCTTTGCTTGTCCCCAAGCAAAAATATAAAAACTAGATATTTATAAAAGGACTAATCAAAAAGTTCTAATTATGCCAACACAAGTACTATGTGAAATTCTTAGTAGGGAAAAGGTGAAATGTAAGTCTAAAACAATTATTTAGGTATGGTAAAACTTTTATAAACTTTACTTAATAAAAACAAATCATCCAAAATTTTAACGAGATTTTTTAAATGGACTTAAGCAAAGCAACGAAAATGAAAAACACGCATTGAGTTGTTACTAGATCCAAGCAACACATTATAATTATATCAAATTAATTAACAAAAAACTAGGTTTAAATCCAAAACTAAAACTGATTTACTGTTTTTCTTTTCTTAGTTATTAAATAAAAATCAAAAAGCGTGAATCAAAAGGACTTAAATAGGGCAGAAACGTTTGGTTTAGGAAAATGATTAGGAGTGGAATTCAAAGATAAATGTGAAGGTTTAAAATCACACTAAACCAAAGCAAAGAGTTTCAAAAACTTTCATAAAAATATATACACTTTTTTTTTTCTTTTTCTTCTTTTTTTTTTCATTTTTTTTCTTTTTTCAAAACAAAGGCCATAAATATTTTTATTTTCCATTTTGAGCTGGCCAAACAAAAATAAACATCACTTTCGAACATACTTTTTTTCTAAAACCTTTCTCCCACAAAAATCACAAAATACCCTATCAAAATCGTCAAAATAATTTATGAAACTCAAAAAGGATAGTGTGATTCGATAGGTTGGAAATTTTGGCTTTGGTGAAACTGAAATGAAGGGAGGAGCAATCAAATGAAATCGGAAAAAGGCTCAAAAATGGCTAACTAGTGGTAAAAGTTTTTAGGTTGGCAAGAAAGCTCAAACGAAAACAAAAACGGCCTAAATCATTTTCACGCTTTTGAATTTATTTAAAACAAAGGTTTGAAAATTTTCAAAAAGCGAGTCCTAGATAATAAAAGAAGATTGATGAAATTAACTTGAAAATAGAAATAATAGGTGACTTGGATCGTTCACATCTACTACGTTATTCAAAAGTTGACTTTACCAAAATTATTCAAAAACAAAAAAGAAAATAGTGGATGATGAATTTTTAAGAAAGTAAAGGAAATAAACAACAAAAAACCATATTAGAAATGCGAGTTTTAGAAAAATATTTCACCTTAACATGCTACCGTGAATTAGAAACACAGCATGGCCAACATTTTACTTGTGAAACATAATTAAAAAGGACGATTAGAAATATTATAATTAACTAAGTTGTTTATAGGAGATTTTGAGTAAAACAAAACTAAAAACTAGGGATACTATTGAAATACCAAAATGTCTAAACCATTCAAAAACACACATATATATATTTTTTAATTTTGAGAAATATTCTCTTTTTTTGGAATTTTTAGAAAATTTTTTCTCTCTTTTTTTTTGGAATTTTAAGATATTCATTTTTTTTTATTTTGGAAATATTTAAAATATATACAAAAAGAAAAATGAAGGAGGATGTCCTCCCCCAAGCTTAAAACAGACATTGCCCTCAATGGCTAAAGAAGGGGATTGGAGAAGGAGAGAAAAATAAAGTACAGAATTGAAAGACAGAATTGAAATACAGGTACTTCCCCGGATTTATTTGCTGCGAAAGCTGAGTGATGCCGCTCCCCGAATGTCTTCTTTGGACTTCGTGATAGATTCAGCAATGTTGGAGCAGGCGATCGCAGAAGCATCAGATTGTCGGAGCCGTCCGAGGCAAAAATTGTAAAATAAAGAAAACAGAAAAAGATAACTTGGGTTGCCTCCCAAGAGCGCCCTTTGGTTAAAGCGTCGTTGAGCTCGACGCATCAAAAAAAATAATTTTGTCCAAAAATATTGTTATCCCGAAATAAAATTGTTTTTAGCAAAAAATTAAAAGCTCAAGATTAGAGTTCGTGAAGCAGAAACTTAATAATGTTTGGACTGACATCATCATCACCAGAGAAATACAGTTTAAGACACTGACCATTCACTTTGAAATTACCCTTATCAGGGTGAGAAATTAAAACAGTTCCATAAGGAAATACTTCTAAAACAGAAAATGGGCCAGACCAGCGAGAATTTAATTTGCCCGGAAATAAACGTAAACGAGAATTATATTAAAGGACTTGGTCGCCCGGCTTAAAGTTTTTAGGGTGCCTTAAGTGTTTATCGTGTAAACGCTTCATCTGCTCTTTATAAAGTTTGTTATTTTCATAAGCATAAGAGCGCCACTCGTCGAGTTCATTTAGTTGAAATTTTCGAAGGTCACCGACTGAGTGGGGATCGAAGTTTAAAAATTTTAAGGCCCAAAAGGCGCGGTGTTCTAACTCTACTGGAAGATGGCACGATTTTCCATAGACCAGCCGATACGACGTACATCCGAGGGCGGTTTTGTACGCTGTTCGGTAGGCCCATAGAGCATCGTCAAGTTTGGTTGACCAGTCTTTTCTAGAAATTGAAACAGTCTTTTCTAATATTCTTTTTATTTCTCTATTAACTACTTCGACTTGACCGTTAGTTTGGGGGTGGTAGGCAGTTGAAAGCTTATGTGTAACGCCGTATTTGGTAAGGATTTTTGAAAATTGTGTGTTACAGAAATGGGAACCCCTATCGCTAAGGATTGCGCGTGGCGTACCGAATCTTGAAAATAATCTTTTTAGAAACGTGACTACAACTCGGGAGTCGTTCGTAGGAAGAGCTTAAGCCTCAGCCCATCGTGAAACATAATCAACAGCAACTAAAATATATTTGTTTCTGAAGCTAGAAGGAAGGGGGCCAACAAAATCAATTCCCCAGAGGTCGAAAATTTCGCACTCTAAGAAATAATTTTGCGGCATTTCATTTTTTATTAGAGATGTTGCCCGACCGTTGGCAACTATCACACCTGCTCACAAAGGCTTGCGCGATCTTAAATAGGCTAGGCCAGTAAAAACCCGCGCAAAGCACCTTGTGAGCGGTGCGAGCAGCTTGATAGTGCCCACCTGTCGGACCTTCATGCAAATGTTTTAGAATATCAATTCCTTCATCAAAAGAAACACATCTTCTTATCACTTGATCCGCACAAATTTTGAAAAGATGTGGGTCATCCCAAAAGTAGTTCTTCAGCTCAGAAAAGAATTTCTTCTTTTGTTGAGAGGAGAACTCCTTTGGGAGCACCCGGGCCACTAGATAGTTGGCGATGTGCGCGAACCAAGGAGAAGTAGATGTATTAACTAAAAGCAGCTTCTCGTCAGGAAAATAGTCATTAAAAGATTTTTCATTTAATTTTTCTATAAAGGGGTTATCTAATCAGGATAGATGGTCGGCGGCCAAGTTCTCGACTCCTCGCTTATCACGGATCTCTAAGTCAAACTCTTTGAGGAGTAAGACCCAGCGAATCAAGCGAGGCTTGGCATCCGTTTTGGCAAGAAGGTACTTGAGGGCCGAGTGGTCCGTAAAAACAATGATTTTTGAAAGAGTAATGTAAGGGAGGAATTTATCAAACGCAAATACTACAGCTATGAGCTCCTTTTCGGTTGTGGTGTAATTTTCTTGTGCAGATGTGAGGGTTTTACTAGCGTAATAGATGGGGTGGAAGTTCTTAGATATGCGTTGACCTAATACGGCCCCCACCGCAAAACTACTCGCATCGCACATAATCTCGAAAGGAAGGTCCCACACCAGAGCTATCATAATCGGTGCGTTAATTAACTTTTCTTTAATTGATTCAAAGGCAGAAATACAAGAGTCATCAAAAATGAATGGAGCGTCTTTTTCTAAGAGATGGGTGAGGGGCTTTGTGATCTTGGAGAAGTCCTTTATAAAACGACGATAAAAACCAGCGTGGCCTAGGAAACTTCTTATAGTTTTTATGTTTGTAGGCGGCGGCAACTTCTCAATAACTTCTATCTTGGAAACGTCTACCTCAATACCTTTAGCAGAAATTTTATGACCCAAAACTAACCCTTCCCTCACCATAAAATGGCATTTTTCCCAATTTAGGGCAAGGTTAGTTTCTTCGCATCGTTCTAAGACTTTTTCGAGGTTTTCTAAACATCTATCGAAGGAATCGCCGAACACGGAGAAATCATCCATGAATACCTCCATAATGCTTTCTACGTACTTGTCAAATATTGCGAGCATACATCGCTGGAATGTAGCTGGCGCATTGCATAATCCAAACGGCATTCTTCGGTATGCGAAGGTGCCGAAGGGACAAGTAAACGTAGTTTTCTCTTGGTTCTCGGGAGAGATGGGTATTTGAAAGTACCCCGAGAGGCCATCGAGAAAACAATAAAAGCTATGGCCGGAGAGACGTTCTAAAATCTGGTCGATAAACGGTAAAGGAAAGTGGTCCTTGCGGGTGGCGTCATTTAACTTACGGTAATCCATGCACATACGCCAACCCATCACCGTCCGCGTCGGGATTAATTCATTATTCTCATTACTAACTACAGTTATCCCTCCCTTCTTTAGAACTACCTGAACGGGACTAACCCACTTACTATCCGAAATAGGGTAGATAATTCCTACGTCTAATAGTTTCATAACCTCGCCCTTAACTACTTCTTAAATGTTGGGTTTATACGGCGCTGAGGTTGGATAAAGTTACGCGAATTATCTTCCATTAAAATTTTATGGGTACAGAAAGACGGGCTTATGCCCTTGATATCAGAAATTTGCCAAGCAATAGCCCGGCGATGCATACGTAGAACTAGAAGAAGTTTATCGTTCTGCGTATCCGTGAGGTAGGCTGAAACGATAACTGGTAACTTGGAGTGTTTTTCTAAGAAAGCATACTTAAGGTGTTCGGGAAGTTCTTTAAGTTTTAGGATAGGGGGTTCTTCATAAGAGGATTTTAAGATTCTTTCTTTTTCAAAAATAATATCAACATAAACTTTTTTATAAGGAACATAATAAGGGATGGGGCTAGCAGCCAAGACGGCTTCTTGTAGCGATTCAGTGGGAAGAATAGAGGAAGAACAAAAATCAGAAAATTCTTTTTCAAACTCAGAAAGACAATAAGAAGATTCATCACTTCCTTGCAGTGATTCAGTTGTAAGAGAAGAGGAGCAAAAAGTAGAAAATTCTTTTTCAAAGTCGGAGAGGCAGTAGGAAGAATCATCACTCATGGCGTCTACGAAAAAACATGAGTCATCGTTCGCTAAGGTGTTCTTCATCGAAGGGGTGATAGAAAATGTGACTTCGTCGTCGCCTACTCGAAGAAAGAGCTTACCATTACTTATGTCAATGATGGCTCGGGAGGTGGCAAGGAAGGGTCGGCCAAGGATCAGGGGAACCTCGACGTCTTCTTCGATATCCAAAATTACAAAGTCCACTGGGAAGATGAACTTGTCGACTTTCACTAGAACGTCCTCCACTATTCTTAACGGGTACTTGACGGATCTATCAGCTAGCTGGATACTCATACGCGTGGGGTTAAGGCTACCAATCCCTAACTTTTTGAACAATGAAAAGGGCATCAGGTTTATACTCGCGCCTAAGTCGGCTAACGCGTGTTTAACAAAAAGATCACCGAAGACACACGGGATAGAGAAACTACCCGGGTCACTGATTTTCTTCGGCAAACCGTTTGTTAAAACGGCGGAGCACTCGGCGTTTAGCGTGACGTGCGAAAGATTCTCTAACTTCTTCTTGTTTGTGAGGAGGTCTTTAAGATATTTGGCGTATTTCGGCATCTGCGAAATAGCCTCGTGGAAGGGAAGATTAATGTGGATTTGTTTGAAATTTCTAAGAAGCGGGAGTACTGATCATCTTGACGTTGTCTATTAAGTTCAGAGGGGTATGGAGGAGTTGAATTATTTTTGAAGATGGGTGGTGGAGTGAGATTATTTTCTAAAATAGGGGTGATTACTTCTTCAGCAGATGGCGGAATTTTTAAAACAGGAGCGGAGCTTTGATTTTTAGAGGCGGGAGCGGAGCTTTGATTTTTAAAAGCGGAAGCGGAGCTTGCCTCGGGCTCTTCACTTACCATACCAGATACTTGCTTCCCACTCCGAAGAGTTATAGCTTTCGCTTGCTCTCTCAGGTTGGGTTCGGTATTGGAAGGAAGAGACCATGCGGGTCACTCAGAAATTATTTTCGCGAGCTGTCCTACCTGATTTTCTAAACTTTTTACGCTTCCGGTTAAAGTTCTTATGGTAGCGTCATTTGTGGTGATATATTTAGAAAGTAATTCCTCCAAGCTTGGAGGTTTTGGGTAATTTTGAAGAAGTGGTGGTGGTGGTGGTGGTGCAGAAAAATCATTTTTCGGGGGTGGGCGCATCGCATTCGATGGATTACTCCATGAAAAGTTCGGATGATTTCTTAAAGCAGGGTTATAACTATTCGGAAAATTAAAACCAGGCGGATGAAAATTCGCAGCAGAAAAATTATTAAAAGCAGTTCTAGGCATATTATTAACATAATCTAAATGTTCTGGAGTAGGGGTTGCAGATTCCCATACCTGAGGGGCGGAGGCAGCAGTCATCTCCGTTATCTTTTTGCTTAGGATTTCTACTTGCAGAGCGAGCTGGGAGATGTTGTCCACTTCATAGATACCTGCAGGCTTGTTCGGGCGGGACCTAGGCACATTCCACTGATAAGTGTTCATGGCCATGTCCTCAAAAAGCTCAAGAGCAGCTTCCGGGGTCTTATGATTTAAAGTACCGCCAGAAGCTGCGTCTATCATTTGCTTCGTGCTTTGATTTAGCCCGTTATAAAACGTCTGCACTTGTAACCATACAGGCAGCGCGTGATGTGGGCATCATCTTAATAATTCTTTAAATCTCTCCCAGGTTTCGTATAGGGTTTCAGAGTCTATTTGTCCGAAGGCAGAGATGTCGTTCCTAAGTTTTGCAGTTTTAGCTGGCGGAAAATACATCGCCAAAAATTTTTCAGTTAATTCATTCCAAGTGGTTATGCTATTTTTCGGAAGTGTGTTCAGCCACTGCTTAGCTTTAGTTCTTAGAAAGAAGGGGAAGAGTCTCAGCCTGATCGCATCATTTGTGACACCATTTATCTTGAAGGTGTCGCAAATTTCAAGAAAGCTAGCTATATGTGCGTTCGGATCTTCATCTTGAAGTCCGTCAAATTGCACATATTGCTGCACCATTTGAATTATGCTAGGCTTTAGTTCGAAGTTATTATTTGCTATTGCAGGGCGGACTATACTTGATTCTGTTCCCTCGAGGTTCGGTCGTGCATAATAGGACATAGTCCTTCGCACGACCTCATCTACGTTGGGTTCTTCCTTTCTTAATGTAGCAAATGACTCGGAGTCGTCAACCAGCACTTGGATAGTAGGACCTTGAAATCGCGATCTTCTCCGAAGAGTACGCTCAATTTTGTGGTCCAAGTCCAAAATGACCGACGAACTCCCGCGGGTCATGCACTAAAAGAACAGAAAAGAAAAAGAGGAAGAGAAAAAGGATAAACTAGAAAAAAGATTAGAATATTTTTTTCTTTTTGAAATAGATTTTTTTTTATAGATTAACTCCCGAACTTCCCAAAAACTACCCCGTGAAGGGTTCGCATGGTACTAGACAAGACAGTGGCGCTTAAAGCCCTTTGCCTTTTTCGAGAGAATTAGGTGGCGTAGAAAAATTGTGAGGTTGGTTTCTATTAAGAGCGGTGATAAAATTTTTTTGATTTTTAAAATTTTAAAGAAAGAGGATGAGAAAAAGAAGAGATAAAATTAATAGGTTCGTGTTTTCAAAATATCAACGGAAGTTGGTTCCCCGGCAACGGCGCCAAAAACTTGTTGCGCGCTAGGGTTCGAAGAAAATAAACGCAACCAAACTAGCAACCCGATAAGGCAAGTATACCTATCGAATTGTAGCAAGGGGACACAAGTGTCGTTTTGAAATCCGGGAACTGTTGGCTATGCTTACTCACACGAACGCTATTATCTTATCGACGGAAAAAACTAGGGTTTTAGAAAATCTAACTGCAAGGGAGAAAGTAAAGCTATACTAGAAAGAGAAACACCGCAATTAAGTAAAGCTATTAAGTAAAACGATTACTACGAAGGGTAGAAAATAGGAAATGGAAATGCACTCGATCAAGATTCACCTCGGCTAAAGACGATTAAGAAAATGCGATAAAAATCTAAACTTAATAGGATAAAGGTCCTTGACCGTGGAGGTTCCTAAAGCTTGAACACGCTTCTCTCGAAGTCGTGCCCAACTGAGTTTAGGAAGGTCCGACCGACTCTCGTCTAAATCGGAGGCCTAAAACTCGCTTTACGCGGTGAACCCCACTATTGGATTTTACTCCAATCTGGGAGATTTGGACGTCTGCCTCTCTCGAGGTGTACGTACAACTCCCTTTTCTCTTGAATGCTCACTTCATTCTTTCGGCCTCTCGGCTAGCCCAGAATGAAAGCAAAGGCGGAGAGTATATATCGAAAATATACCTCCAACCCGTGATTAATCAAGAGTAATTCAAGGCCCTAACCTAAAAAGAAAAGATTAATTAAAACATCATAACATAATCGCTCTAACCTCGGATCATCAAGATCGAGTACAAGGAGTATTAGTTAATCATTATGGAATGGAGGAAGGGGGATGAGTATTAGAGCATAAGAACAACACAAACTAAACAAGAACACAAGCTAAACACAAGCTAAACAAGAACACTTTTATTAATTAAAAGGGGCAAGCTACACTATTGAAAATAAAATTACAAGTGCATGAAATGGAAATCCTATTCTAGCCCTACAATTAGCACTAAGCAAGAGCAAAGATTACAAAGAAAGCATAAACATGCTAAGATTAAACTAGGGTTAAACAAAAATTACAAAGAGAGGGAGAGAGAGAGAGAGAAAAGCATGAAAAAACTCAAGAACCAAAGGGGCAGCACCTCCCCCTCTCAACCAAAGCTTGCTGAAATGGAGAGGGAGGGTCTCAATTTATAGAAAATTTTCTCGGGTTGGTCACGCCCTCCGACACGCCCTAGGGGGGGCGTGCCCGGGGGCGTGACAGTACTATGTTGACCTCGGGCTCTGGATTCTGGCGGGAGGGATGATTGCTTCGGTACGTCGGTGGTCACGCCCTAGGTCACGCCCGTGACAGGGGGGCGTGACAGGCACGTCATGTCCAAATCATTGGTCGGAAATCCGCCAGTCACCGAATAAGGAGGGTGTTACGCCTATGTCACGGGCGTGACATGGGGCGTGACAGTACTGTTTGCGTGCTGAGGCCGAACAGCATTTAATGCGGCGGCAGGCTTTGCGACAGAGGGAGACACGCCCATGGTCACGCCTGGTGACACGCCCAGGGAGGGCGTGTCAGGGGGCGTGACAGCGGTTTTGACCGTTTTTCTGTCCCTTCCAGTAGGAGTCCTCGGGATCGGGTGACACGCCCTAGGTCACGCCCAGGGAGGGCGTGACAGGGGGGCGTGACAGTTCATTTTGGCCAATTTTCTGGAAACCTGTAAAAAGACAAGAAAAAGTCAGTGGCAATAATATTTACATAAAAATGATAAAAATAAACTAATAATAGACATAATTTGTACAATATAAAATAGAAAATACGATAATAGTTTAGGCTACAAAACGTATTATCACCAGACCCCGACCAAATCCCGTTATCAGGCTCTCACCTAGCTGGCAGCGCTAGATGTCACTCGAGCGAGTCTACCCATACCTCGAGCAGATCACGCTATCAGGCTCTCACCTAGGTGGCAGGGCTGGATATCACTCGAGGTAGTCTTCCTAGACCCCGAGCAGATCCCTTTGTCAGGCTCTCACCTAGATGGTAGGGCTGGTTATCACTCGAGGGAGTCTACATAGACCCCGAGCAGATCGCGCTGCCAGGCTCTCACCGAGCTGGCACGTCTAGATGTCACTCGAGGGAGCCCGACCCTCTCCGAGAGTTATTCGAAAAGATCGTTCTTTTTCACAAGAGTATGGAGAGGAAGGCCCTTACAGGCGAGCTGGGGCTCGCGAGCAAAGCTCAGCAGAAAGGAGGCGAGTCGGGCCCTATGCATCCTCCAAAGAAGGCGAGCTCCAGCAACACACCCCACCCCCTCTAGTTTTACTTGTGAAATTTTTTGGCTTGACATGGGAGAAAAAGGAGGTAGCTTGTGAGTGAGCTGGGTATCAGCGAGCCCTAGCATAGCGAGCGGTCTCCCGGGTTGCCTAGGGGTGGCGAGCTCTCAATATCTATTCACAGGTATAAATCCTAACCTACATTCTGACGGCAAGTTCTATCCTAATACAGCCCCTCAAGGAGGAGGGCTCGCATGTGAGTATATCACAGTGGGAAGGTGCAATAAAAAAGAAGATAGAAGAATAATTTTTTCATTATTAATATCTTAGTTACAAAAAAGGGAGCTCCCCTAAGCGAGGTTACAAAATGGTGGGGTGGGGAAGAAAATTACTGAAAAAATAAAGGAAAAGGGGCGGGTCAGCTCTCGCCTCCACCCCCAGATTGGCAATCTTCTCCCTCTCCTCCAGATGGATCGTCCTTGTAATCCTTCCTAAAGAGTAGATCGAAGCTGTCCTCCTTATCGTTGGGTAGTGAGGACGGTAAAAGACACGGCATGAGGTCTCGGGACATGATCTCCTCGCAGCCCTCCACCAGCACCCGCGTATCCTTCATGATCTGCAGGGTGCATTCAGCAGATTAGATCGAGTTAATCCGTAGCCTTTCCACGACCTCAACCTCGCCGAAGATCCTCAGCTTCTTGTACGGGAAAGGGGGGCTTACTGCAGCCTGAAGGGAGGAGGGCTTCTGCCTGGCGAATGATCTCCTCATGGAGCCCCTTGTTCTCCTCGCTCAGCTTCGCATTGCTCCCCTCCATCTCGGCAGTGCGAGACTCTAGCTCAGCGGAGCGAGCCTCCAGCATTGCGAAGCGAGAAGGGAGCTAATTTTTTTCTTCCTCCAGCCCAATGGTGCGAGTCCGCAGCTCCCTAGCGGCCTCAGCATCCTGTGAGGCAAAACGTGTAAGTAAATCTAAGGCGGAAAAATTTTAAGTAAAAAGAGAAAGGGATGGTCAGTGCTTACCAGCCTGCCCGTGCCTTTGGCATGTAAATCCTCAGCAATGCTGAGCCTCCTCTCTAGTTCGACGACCTTGTCCTTGGCAACGTAGCGCTTCTGCTCAGTATTTTGTAAGAGGTGGCTGAGGTTGAAGCTGCGATGGACCACCATGTGGTGCAGCTCTAGTGCCCGCATATGGGCCTGCAAGACCTGGTGGCCGAGCTGGCGTAGAGTCATGCGCTTGTAGGCCGCAGCATCCTCCCGCCCGTAGAGGCCAAAGCTGAGCGCGTAGGCATTACCAGAGGATAGCTGCCGGTTAGTCAAGGAGGGCTGGATGGTGGAGACGGAGATCCGGTGGGCCGACTCATCCCATTGGACCACGGGCTCACCGGCCGAATCTTTCCACCTTCCCCCGAGGCCGAAGAGAGGGTGGCTTTTTGGTGGACCCGTCTCGCAGGTTGTGGTCATCTTGATCGCAGGAGGAGCGGAAGGCTCTCCCCCCCACCTATCTTTTGTCAGTTGTTTCTTGTAGTTGGCTCTCCGGCGATCCATCCAGGGAGGGCTCGGGTGAGCTCAAGTACTTGGGATATTGTTGTTGTTGTAGTTGCCTTGCCCGGGGAGCCACCACGACCCTCTTCATCTTCTGTGGCTTCTGATGGAGGGGCAAGCTAGACCTCGCGGGATCATACCTATTCTTGCTGGAAGAGGGCTTTGATGAAGCCGACTCATCTCGGCAAGCAGCTGCAGCTGCCCTCTTGGGAGCTAGGGGATCAGGGAATAGTCCCGAGTCCACGAAGGGCGAGTTCTCTGAGATTAGCTTCTCCTCTTCACAAAAACTTGGTCATAAAAATTCTATTGTTTCGGTGATTTCAAAAAGAGAAGAAAGTATAAAGTATACCTTCGCCGGGATGGATAGGGAGGAGCGAGTTGAGGCACCTTCGGAGGAAGGAAACCTCGAAGTCTATGTGAAGGAAGAACTTGTGGAGCGCGACATCGTTGCCAGATACGGTGGGGGGCTGGTACACCTCCTCGCCCTTCTACCGTGGTGAGTAGGGGATGTTGCCGAGGTCTCCATTGATGAAGATGATATTCTACATCCAGTTATGATGCTTTTTCGCGATCTCGCAAACTCTGATGAAGGAGCCCCCGAAGTAGGCGACGTCGTCGGGAGTCACCTTATAGGTGAAGAGTTTCCTGAAGATGGTTAGGTTGAACTCAATTCGCTCCCTGCGGAGGAAGCACGGGAACTCCACCATCATGGTGATGGCATTTGAGTTTAGTTGGGCGGGCACCGCGCCGTAGTATTTCAAGATTTGGCGGACCTCTGGGTAGAGCAATAGAGCAACCCCACCTTGAAATGCGAGATGGGGAAGGCGAGCTCCTGAGGGTAGAACGTGTTGATGGCCTCGCCCTCCCTGGGCCTGCGCGCCTCAAAGACGGAGGGCACGAAGTCGATAATGAACTCAACGAACTCCTCCTCGGTCGTGATCCCCTCAAAGAAGCAGTAGTCAGCGAAGTTCTGATCATATTTGGAGCGGCCGTCAGAGTCGGGGTTTGTATTTCCCATGCTCACAGCAAGATAAAGGTGCAAGTACTGGTAAGAGGTAAGGTGTAAAGAGGGGGTATAAAATAAATAAAGGCAGTAAGCCAGGGTTTGTGAGGGGCTTATTTATAGAAAAAGAAGTCCAAGGCCGGGCAGACCGATCATTCTGGCTCGCCTGACTTATCTCAACGACCCCAGCTAACCGACTTACAGGATATGTCCTATTACATGCCAAGCACAATATATTTGAAAATCAAGCAATAAAATCTAATAATATTCTAAGTTATTACAGACAAAGGGGAGAATATTATTCAAAGAAATCAAATGCAGCAGCGAAAGAAAAAAGCAACAAGTTCGATATATGCGCGAGCTGAGGGGGCAAGAGGCGAGTGTTGGTAGGCCCAATAAGGGGGTTGTCTTCTACCTACCCAGGCCTCACATCTTCTTCCCCGTAGGTCGGCACGAATCGTGGAGTTCGCGGATCCTTCCCAAGCTCCTACGAGCGGCCTGAATGCTCTCGTCCAGCTCGTACAAAAGCAGGGAAAAGGACGCCGCCTCGCCTACTAGGTCATCCCTCACCTCTCCTGTAAGCGAGACGCACTCCCGCCGCATCACCTCATTTTTCTCCTACAACCAGTGAAGCTCGCATGCCAGCTTCTTGCGAACCTAAATTCCTCGCCTCGTCATCTTGGGACCCTCAAGCTCGGAGTCTAGGAAGGACTCTAAAGATTTCAGGGAAGGAAGGGGCGAGTAGCGAGCCCGCTCCAGGGATTCGTCAGCCTCAAATTGATTGAGAAGGGTTGCAAGGGTAGTTAAATACTAGTATGAAAGATTAGCACGCCAGGATGACTATGGGATGAGAACCACTGAAAATCAACTTGCCTGACGAGCTCAACACCTTGAAGGAGATGCCAGGTGGAGGCATCTTCAGATTTTTCCGCGTCACGGAGGGTGCATTCTTAGCAGAAGGGGGGTGAAGCCCGGTACAGGGATAGCTTCAGCACCTCCTCTCGAAGTCACAACGAGCTACCGAGAGAAGAGAGTGTGGGGTGGCGAGCCCGGCCTCTACGAGTCCAACCCCAGAGTCCCAAAGGGTGGGGACGGGTCCCGCAGCCGAACATCCAGAGTTATGAACTGCGGGTCATTAGGAAGGGTATTGTCTCACGACGAGGTGACCTTGCCGTCCCCCTATCAGCTGTCCGGGTCAGTTCAGAGGTCGATTAAGTTTTTCTACTCAAGGGCAGGCAAAGTAGAGGAGCTGGCCCCTGGCTCTAGGGTTGTTTTTAAGTCTTGGAAGATGTGCAATTAAAGCTTTTCTGTTACTACATGGAGGATCTCTGTCAGATTGCTTTGCGGGATGCTAAGGGGAACCACAGAAAGGCCTGCAACACGAGCATAGGAGACTTCGCGAGCCCTCGCAAGCCTCTTTTGAATCTCCTTGGTTATAGACATCTCGACAAAGATTTTAACAAAGGGAATGGCAAAGGTCACCCAGGTACGTGATACTCTGAATCTCAAAGGTGGAGAGGAGGGGTTAATGAGAAGAGAAGGTGGATGTGGTGGAAGTTTATAATATTCTCCGATTCTATATCCGATAAAGGCAAGCGTACCTTATCATTTATAGTATAGGATACTAAAGATTAATGTCAAGGTAGTATTTCCCTAGGGCGTAATGACTACTACTTCGAGAAGATCACTATTATTTTATCAAATGATTTTTAATATTAATTTACTTAACTAAAAATAGGAACTAAATTACTAAGCTAAAAAAGATAACTAAATTACTTATAGAAATAAAATGTTAGACATAAAGATAAAAGAGGAGTACTCAATCTTGAATGACTTCGAAATAAGAAAATCAAAATGAAATAACAAACTAATTCTAAATAAAGTAAAACACCTTGACCGTGGAGGTTCCCGAAGTATGAACACGCTTCTCTTGAAGTCGTGCCCAACAGAGTTTAGGAAGGTCTGATCGAACACTCGTCCAAATCGAAGACCTAAAGCTCTCTTTAAGTGGTGAACCCCGCTATTGGATTTCACTCCATTCCGGGAGATTTAACGTCTGCCTCTCTTTAGGGGTGTGTGCAACTCTCTTTAATCTTGGGTGATCGATTCAAACTACGAGCCTCTCTGCTAACTAAGAATGAAAACCCAAATGGAAACTATATACCGGCATTATAGTCCCACTAAATAGAAACCAAGAGTAAATCAAAGGTAATTATTTTAAGAAGAAAGAGAAAGCTAAAACATAATAACTTGAATGACTCATTCTAAAATCATCGCGATCGAGTACAAATGAGGATTAGTTAATCATGGTAAAGGGGAAAGAGAGGGGAAGATAATAAAGGTGCATTAAGTTCAAACTGAAGAGAAAGAGAGAAAGCAAACTAAAATTTCATTTAAAAAACACAAGCGATTACAACTACCAAATGGAGATTACAAGTGAATAAAAATAGAGCTAATCACTACTACAACACTAAAAAAAAGTGATTACAAGTAATGAAAGTACATTGCATGAATAAAAAAACTAGAAATGGATGGAGAGAGAGAGCAAAAACATAAGAAAAAAAACACAAAAACCTAAGAATGAAACTAGTAACACCTCCCCTCTCCCCAAAACTTGGTCTGAAATGCTTGGAATGGCTAGGTATTTATAGGCAAAAATATGTCTGGGTCATGCCACCTATAACGCCCGAGGAGGGTGTGTTAGGAGGCATGTCAAGTACGGATTTGACCTCGGGCGCTGAATTTTTAGGGGAATGATGATTGCTTCTGTATGTTGGTGGACACGCCATGGGACATTACCGTGTAGTGGGGGAGTGTAAGGCCCGTCACGTAAAAAACATTGGTCGGCAATCTGTCAGTTGTCAGAAAAGGTGCTACACGCCCCAGGGCCATGCCCGTGTCAAGGGTGTGTCACGTACAGTTTGACGTTGTGTAAGACCCCCTTTTTTCCTTTTAAAAACTAATAACCGAACCGGGGTCTTATGCCCAGAATCGCCGCTTTGCGGTGACACCTTCGCGCCCGGGAAGATCATCACCACAAAACGCAGACTCTGCCGGCCTTGTTCGATCACAATTATAGTAGTTGTAGAATAGTAAGAAAATGCAGTCCACATCCAGATCACATATAATAAAATCTCCACGAAGGGAGTGTCCATAGAATAGTAAAGAGTACAGAACTGAAGGGATTAAGCCCGGTACATCAATATCCTCACTACAGACCTCTCATGTGGAAGAAAAATAAAACATCACTAGAAGTCGGTACTCATGATCGCAGCTGGTTGTGCTCCTGAGCTAGACTGCACTGTCTCTAATCGCACCGGTCTCCTGGGCTGCTCCTCCCTGCTGGGCTCCGCGATCCCCTAATATGATGTGGTTTGAAAACCGTTAGTCTATAATACTAAGCCCTATCGTCCCCCACCCTTTCCCCCATGCTCCTAGGCACCGAGTGGGGAGGAAGAAAGGGAAGGACGTGAAAGTGGAGAGTAAAACAAACAGATGACAGGGGACCTAGCTAGCAATTTATAATCATGTGGTAATAAGTAAAGTAAGAAAAGAAATTAACCTTCACTTATGCGAGTTACATAAGCCAAAGGATCTTCTACAAGGCTCCCATCGTATAAAATGTCTCATACCACTTTATACGTTGGGGTATCGGTTATCACAAGCAGTATATATATATATAGAAATAACCTTAATTTATAAACTTTCTCACACAAGCTTATTGACCAAGGGGTCGTTTAGCAAGTCCTAATGTATAAGCGTCCCATACCACTTATACATTATGTGTCATAGGTTATTATGAATGATTATGATATGCAACTATATGGTGGGTATGTTATGATCAAGCAGTGCAACTCACACACCCGACTTTGTGTACACAAACCTTTAGTTCCCCCTTTCGGAGACGTTACCTTCCAGGATACCTCCGTAGTGGCAGACGGAAGCGGTCGGTTGGGCCTCGCCCACCTCAAAACTAGTAATAGCACTACCGGTCTGACCTATCGTACGCCTCAATGCTAGGTGCACTAAGCGGACTATGCGTACTCTTTGCCGACAAGACCGCCGGACTTAAGTTGGTGAAGTGTAAAACTACACTTGCCAAGTCATCGTATTTGTGTCGGTGCAACGACCCTCCAACACCGAACACCCACCACCTTAGGTATTTTTTATGCACATGCAACCTTGATGTATCAACCTCCAAGCCAACGCTCACCGGACAAACCCGTCCGTAATAGCTAACAACCGAGCCAAAACTCCCCGGACTAACCCGTCCGGCTTAAATTCTAAACCTCATCCCTTTGAATACCGCAGGATGATGCCCCTTTGAACACCTCGGGATGACTTAACCATTTCCCTCCAACTCATCACGAGTGAGAACAGGTATAGTTTACCTAGCCTATTAGACTACTCTTGCCTACTGGTAGTTACACTTAGTATTTTAGGGTTAATCCTAGGACTGCCCAGGGTATGCCCAATGAAGGGGTATCGGGGGCACTAGGAACAAAGATGGAATTAAAAATCCAAAGTTCCTTTTCGCAAGGATAATTATATTTAGTTGATGTATACCCATGACCCACGACCAACTCTCATTATTACTCTTGGGCGATCCTAATGACTTAAATTATTATCGGGAGGGCGACGGTCTTCCGCCGGCCTCCACCCCAGTTGTTACCCAATGGCTTGCACTTTCACTCTCGTCACTAAGGCGACACTAACCACCAGGGTTATACCTCCAATCGTATTCTCTAACCCAATTGTCGATCCATCCCTTGGTGGGCCTTATAGTATAACCTACTTTTACTATGCGCAGCCCATGACCTAACACCATCCCGAAATCCAACTTCTAATTCCTTGGGCCATATATCACAAATTATTTATCCTAGGGTGGTATGGACCTATATAATTATCATAATGATTTTCATAATTTTCCAAAATTAATTACACCATTAATTTAATTTCTTCAATTAATTCTCCAAGTCAATTAACACATGAAGTATATCAAATCATACTCCTACTGGTGTAAGAAATTTTCCTGACCTATAATATGGTGAAATATTACTGTCTTCCAAGATTCATAATTTTCCTTTAAGTATTTCTATTTATTACTTGTTTAATACAATATCATCATAATTATCTTTTTCCAAATGAAGTATAAGGAATTAAATTGCAAAATTTCTAAGAAAAATACAGGGCACATGTATTGACAAGATAAGGCTAAATACAGAGTTTGATATCATTCTAAATTATAATGGCCTATCAATTCAATTTTTCAATTAATTTACCAAAATTCCCTTATAGGATTTTTAACATTACTGAGACATCCTAAAATATTGAAATAATTACACAAATTTCTTTATACAATAATACAACTCCAGGAATTTTCCAGAATTTTTATACCACATAATTCTATCAATTTCCAATTAAAAGTAAATAAGGGCAAAATGGTAAATCCACATAATTCCAGCTACAAAATTCATAAAACAGAGAAATAAAATTTCTAGGGTTTAAATATGTCCTCTATGTGATCATGACATAATTTGGGGATTTATTTCCTTGCTAATCAATTTTCTCAATTTATTTACCAAAAAGGCCTAATATTTCAAAATTTCCAAATAATGGGATTTTTGATCCCAAAAATCCCATAATTAATTTGAGGGCTGAAATTAACCCTAATTGACCTTTGGATTCAAATCCATGATTTTTGGATGCCTCAATTAGGCTGAATGTGCAATATTTAAATTGTTGCTATTGGCACACCAAGGCTATACATAAGCAAACACATGCAAGTGGATTACCCCAACATGCAGTGATCCAAATGTGCTAAAAATTTATACAAGCCCTAACAATGTCCCCATTGGCATGCCACCAAAATTGGGGCCTTTTGGAGTTGAACTACTCCAAGAATCACCTAAATAAGTCTAGGGGTATTTTATTAATTTCCCCCTAATTTGAATTCCAATTTCTCCCATTTTTGAGCAGGGACTAATTATACCCTAAACCTGTTAATTCCCAAAATCCCAGGTCATTTTGGCCTCTGGATGGGCTTGGGCATCTCTTCCAATTTCTGAATTTTTGTTATTTGCAGCCCAAGGCCATTCACAATTTCAGATCTTGCAAGTGAGATATCTCAACATGCAGAGGACTAAATTAACTAATTTTTCCACCATAGGTCTAATATACCCCTAAGGGCAAGCCACCAAAATTTGGGACAAATTGGGGTTGGTATGCCCCAAAAATCAACATAATTTGATTTATCATATTTTGAATAAAACTATAGGATTATTTTCTCCAAAAATTTCCCATTTTTGGGGAGGGTCTAGGTATGCCGAAATATACCACATGCCAAAATCCCAGCCCATTTGGACTTAGGGTTTGGGCAGGGCACTCATTTTAATTTCTGACCTACCCTAGGAGAAGTCCTAGAAAAATGGCTCTATAGGGCAGCCTACTCAACCAAAATAAACGTGTAATATATCAAATTAAAGGTAACCCAAAGACCTATAATTTTTATGTTAAGCACTGTTAATGAAAAGAATTGTAAGTGCCCTAAATTTTGAGATGCAAAAATCTGTTATTATAAGGCAGAATTTTACACTATTCATATATTTAAATAAATCCAGGATTTAAATTATTGCATGGCACAGATCTTAAAGTCGATCCAACGACAATTGTATTTCTTCTCCATTTACATGCAGGAATCCAGCCCAATAACTGGGGGGCTTTCATGGGCGGTTTTCCGGCAGCCACCGGCGGTGACTCCACCGGAAATCTCCTCCTCCACCCTCATGGTGGTGGGGGCAACACTTTCCGGCAGCTAGGGCGGCGGGAGACGGCGGCGCCACCCATCCCGTAAGCTCCAGATTCACCATCAATGGTGGAAAAAGAATTCTGGTTTCGGGCACGTTCGAGCCCGAACCCTACCCTAACATTTCCTAGGATCTATAGCATGAGGAGAGAGGTGAGGGAGGACCTTCCTGGCGGCCATGCGACGTGAGGAGCGGCGGGGAGCCATTTCTGGCGGTGGTGGCGGCTTTTCTCTCGGGTTTACTGCCTAGCACGACTTGTCTCTCTCTCTCTCTCTCTCTCTCTCTCTCTTTCACTGCTGCTCTCCTTGTTCTGAGGTGAATAAACTGAGGGGAGTGAGGGAAGGGAAGATGAGATGAAGTATAGGGGGGGGGGGCATATTTCCTAAGTGAGGGGGTGGCGGGTTTTCCTTGGTCTTGTCACCATGCATGAATGGATGGGCCCCACCGGTTCAGGCCTCTCTTAATTGGATTAAGTGGGTCGGCCAGCCCATGTGTGGGTTGAGGGGATGAGTGGGGAGGAGGGTATGAAGTCACATGGCAAGGTAGGGTTGGTTTTGGGCTTGGGCTTGTCTCCAAGCATGCAATATGGGCCCTACTTGCTTCCACTCCTCCTAAATGGGTTAAAGGGGTCGGCCAGCCCATGTGTGGGCTGGTGGCATGAACACCAGTGAGCCCAAACTTAATATCACCCCAAAATGTCTTTTCTTTCTCCTATCTTATTCAAATTCTCTCTCCTAGGTTAATTTACAAAATATCCATGCATGAAACCCATTTTTCTCCTCCCTATGGAGTATGAGTTGACTTTGACCCATTGGGTGGCATTGGGTTAGTTTGGGTGGATCAACCCAAGGAATATGGCTTAGGGTCATTTCTAGCTAATTTGGTCAAAGTGTTGACTGGGGTCAACATGGGTCCTATGGTTGACCCTATGACCTACCCTAGGGTCCACTTAGGTTGGACTTACTTGGCCCTCTAATTCTAGGGTTTCTGGTTCTTACTATTTGCAGACCAAGTGACACTCAACTAAAGCCCTAGGCTCACTTAGTCCTTCTTGGTTCTCTAAGGGTTTGCCCTGTCCTAGTCAGGACAAAGTCACTCCTAGGGGTCTAGTCGGAAATGGGATGTTACAAATCCCAATAAACAAAATAAAAATTTCGTCCCCGAAAATAAAGTTAAGCCTATGGGGTTTTTCTACCGGTAAAACTAAAGTGTAACATCCCATAAATGAGTTGACAAGCCTACTTGCTTAATAAAACAAGGGCTAGCCCCAATAAACAAAAGGATTAATCTCTATCCTTTTAAGTGATTCTACTAGTAAAAGCAATTAAGAAGAACGCTTAAGCAACTTGAGGAGTTGCGAGGTATACCTGACTAAATAGCTCCGGATATCTTTCCTGCATCAGGTCCTGTGGCTCCCAAGTATGCTCCTCTCGTCCGTGGTTCCTCCACAAGACCTTGACTAGCGGGATCTTCTTGCGCTGCAAGTCTCGTATCCCCTGGTCATCGATCTGTATCGGCTCCAAATGTACAGATCGATCCGAAGCTACCGGCCCATTAGTTGTCGTAATCTGCACTCCGGGCGTAGTAGAGCCCTCCTGAGTGAAGACACGTGAAAGACGTCGTGCAAGCCGGCCAGCACCGGTGGCAGCTCTAGCCGGTAAGCTAGGGGACCGATCCGCTTCAGGATCCTGAACGGCCCCATGTACCTCGGGCTAAGCTTCTTCTACCGACCACGTACACGTGAAACCCCATGCATCGGTCGGATCTTTAAGAACACCCGATCTTCTACCTGAAACTCCACCAGACGATGTCGAGCGTCATAATATTTCTCCTGCTTTCTCTGCGCCTCCAGCATTCTATCCCGTATTAGCCGTATCTGTTCCTCAGTATCCTCAATAAAGTCCGTGCCCACAATCTTCGGATCCTCATCTTGTATCCAGGACAACGGAGTCCAACACTTCCGCCCATACAACGCCTCATACAGAGCCATCCGTATACTGGACTGATAACTGTTATTGTATGAAAACTCCACTAGGGGCAACATCCTCTCCCAAGGCTCTCCACGGTCTACAATACACAGTCTCAGCAGGTCCTCCAGTGTCGGGTTGGTGCGCTCGGTCTGCCCATCTAACTGGGGGTGGAAGGCCGTACTGAAAGCCAATCGAGTACCCGAGTATATCTATACCGACCTCCACTCCTTGGACGTGAATCTTCCATCTCGATCCGACACGATCGTCTTGGGCACCCCATGATATCACACAAACTGCTCTATGAATCTCCGTGTCAGTACTCCGACAGCATCCTCCTTCCTGATCGCGATGAACCTAGCCACCTTCGTCAGTCAGTCAACGATTACCCAGATAGAATCATTTCCCGCCCGTGATCGAGGGAGGCCATGGATGAAGTCCATCGCGATATCCTCAAATTTCCACTCCGGCACCGGGAGTGGCTGCAATAAACCAGCGGGATATCTGCATTCTGCCTTCACTAACTAGCACGCCTCACAGTGGATAACAAAGTAGATGATGTCCTTCTTCATGCACGTCCAGTATAGATTCTTCTTCAAATCCGCCATCATCTTCGTGATCCCGGGATGTATAGAATATCTGCAATAATGAGCCTTGGCCATGATATCCTCCCGAATCTGGCCTCCATCCGGTATGTAAGTCCGGCCTCTGAAACATATCAGACCATCTCGTATCGTGTAGTCCCCAGCTTAGCCTGCCTCCAAGGCCCATAAAATCGGCTCTAGCTTGGCATCCAGCCTCTGCCAGTCTCTGGCTCTGTCATGTATATCATAGGTGGTGCTCGTAGCGGCCAGGTACTCCTCGTATAGCTCAGGGTAATCAGATAATACTAGAGTGATATGCATCTCTTCAAAACTCTGTTGTAGCTCCATAGAGATAAGCTGGGGCCCTGCTCTAGAAGTGGCAGCTCTCTGGCTCAGTGCATCAGCCACCACGTTTTCCTTACCCGGATTATAGTGCATCTTATATTGATAGTCCGCTAGAAATTCCATCCATGTGCGTTGCCGGATATTCAGTTCCTTCTGCATATCCACATATTTCAGATTTTTATGATCTGAAAATATGTCGCAGTGGACACCATAGAGGTAGTGCCGCCAGACCTTCAGTGCAAATATAACTGCTCCCATCTCCAGATTGTGAACTGGGTAGTTCTGCTCATGTTTCTTTAGCTGGCGGGAGGCATAAGCGATCCCATATCCCTTCTGCATCAAAACTGCTCTCATGCCCTGGTAGGAGGCATCCACATAAACCTGAAATCCTTCACTCCCAGAGGGGAGGGCAAGTATCGAGGCCGAAGTGAGTCGACTTTTCAGCTCCTGGAATGCCGTCTCGCACTGTGGTGTCCAGACAAACGGTATCTCCTTCCTCGTCAGAGAGGTATGTGGGAGGGCAAGTCTGGAAAAATTCTCTACGAACTTCCGGTAATAGCCGGCAAGTCCTAGAAAGCTCCGTACGTCCGAAGCTGTCTTCAACTATGGCCAATCTCGGACTGCCTGAATCTTTGCTGGATCCACAACTAACCCTGCTCCACTGATAACGTGTCCGAGGAAGGCTACCTCCTTCAGCCAGAACTGACATTTTCTAAATTTTGCGTATAATTGATGTTCCCGTAGCTTCTCCAAGGTCATCGTCAGATGCCTCGTATGCTCCTCCTCAGTCCTCGAGTAAATGAGGATGTCATTGATGAAAACGATGACAAAGACATCTAGGTATGTCTCGAAGACCCGGTTCATGAGAGTCATAAATGCTGACGGCGCATTCGTGAGCCCGTAGGGAATCACGGTAAACTCGTAGAGTCCATACCTGCTACTAAAAGCAGTCTTCTGTATATCCTCCTCTCGGATCCGTAATTGATAATAGCCCAATCTCAAGTTCAACTTCGAGAAGAAGTGGGCTCCCTTCGGCTGGTCGAACATCTCGTCTATCCTTGGCAGAGGATAGGTACTCCTGACCATTAGCCGGTTCAACGCCCGGTAATCGATACACAACCTGAGTGTTCCGTCTTTCTTCTTGACGAACAACACTAGGCTCCCCATAGCGAAGAGCTCGGCCGGACAAACCCAGCTTCCACCAACTCTTGCAGCTGACTCCAGGACTCTGTCAGCTCCTTTGGGGCCATGCGGTAGGGAGCTCTGGATGCCGGCTTAGCCCCTGGCATAAGTAATATCTGAAAGTCCTGCTCTCTGTATGGGGGTAGCCCTGGTAGCTTCTCCGGGAAGACGTCCGAAAAATCTCGAACCACGAGAATGTCAGATATAGATTCCTTGACCTCCGCCATCTCGAAGAGTATCTGATAGATCTCATTGCCCTGCAGATGGGCCTTTACGGACTGAATTGATGATAAGAATATATGGGAAGCAGATCTAGTACCTTCCATCACGATTAATGAATCCCCATATCTTAGGGTAATATTTTTGGCCAAACAGTAAATCTGGGCATGGTTCCAGTGGAGCCATGTCATCCCCAGTATGAAATCATAATCTAGCAGTGACAGAATTGTCACTGGAGCTTCGAAGGGTTTCCCGCCTATCCATGCCTCCATATTGCAATGGGATGAGGTGAACAGAAACGACCCGTCAGGTAGTCGTATGTTCATCATAACCCTGTGAATTTCTCCACGCCATCCAACCCTTGGATAAAGGTCTCCGACACAAATGAGTGTGAAGCACCCGTGTCGAAGAGAGTGTGTGGGGGCTTGCCGCAAATGAAGACGATGCCTTAGATTGTAACTTTACTTAGAGTTCTTTTTCTTATTTTCCTACCTAGTCTTAATAATTGTAGTTCATGAAACTACTTTCTAGGAAAAGAAAGAACTTAAGTAAAAAGAAAGACTTTTCGGTCGTACCTGTGATCACTTTCTCCGGGTTCCTGGGTGGAGCCAAGTCCAGTGCATAAATCTGCTGTCCTTCCGGCTTGCGGTCTCTACCCTGATATTTGCATCCATGGCCACGTACTCGGCCTCCATAATGCTGAGCCGGTGGGGCAATCTGCGGTGCTGGTGGAGGCATCCCTCTCATGGGGCAGTTTCTCTTGATGTGCCCCACCTGATGACAGTGGTAGCATTCCGGCGGGGTGTAAGCCCCACCTCTCGGTCTCTGCACATCACGCATCTGAATAGGCTGAGGGGCAAGTGTCACCTGCTCTCTCGGCTCCTGCCTCACCTCCTGTCGAGGCTGATCCTCCACCTGTCATTCCTCTGGCGCACGACCTCTCCGCTAATCATTCCGGGCTCCCCGGCTCTGATCCTCCGTTGGCCGCTTCCGGCCCCTGGTGGTGTGCCAATCTGCCTCTAACCTTTTTGCAATCTCCATAATACGAGAGATAGGCCCGTCCGAAATGAAAAGGAGGGCATCCCTCATGTCTTCCCGCAAACCTTTGTAGAACCTCTTGGTGAATGCTGCCTCATCTAGCTGGTAAGAGTCTGCAAAATGGGCCAGGTGGTTGAACTCTCGATGGTACTCCACCACCGTCCTGTCACCTTGCTTCAACTGCAAGAAGCGGTCCTCCAACTCATCTCGGGCCAACTGTGGAACAAAGTGCTCCAACAGTAAGGGCCTGAACTCCTCCCATGTCACCTCGGCAGCCTCTCTACCAGCAAAGGTAGTCCCTAGAACTGTCTTCCACCATCGCTTGGCATGGGAATCCAAGCAGGAAACAACCAGTGGCACCCTTTCCTCCCAAGGGCTTCGTATCCCTGTCAGCATCTCCTCCATGATGTCTAGCCACTCTTCAGTCCGAACTACCGCCTCTGTCCCCAAGTAGGACGGGGGAGAGAGTCCTCGAAAGATGCTGAGCCAGTTGCCTCCCGGAATAGGCTGCGGAGCTGGGGCCTGTTGGTTCCCGAAGGCTTCCAAGATAGCCGTCAGAGTCTGTCCCATGTCAGATTGTAGGAACTGAGTGGGAACCAGCGGTGGTGGTGCAACTTATGGAATCTTCGGGGTCCTACCCGGTGGTGTAGGTAGTGCTGGAGGCTGCACCACAAAATTTATCGTCAAAAATTTTTCAATCTTAACTAAAATGGATAATTATTTATATGATCCCCACATGGGCACACCATAGCTTCCGCTGCTTAGTTTGTCCCCAAACTAAACTCGAGCGGGGGTGACCCAGGGTTAGTTGACTACTACTTTTTCTGATGATGTTACCCTCTGATACCACTATGTAAGACCCTCCTTTTTTCCTTTTAAAAACTAATAACCGAACCGGGGTCTTATGCCCAGAATCGCCGCTTTGCGGTGACACCTTCGCGCCCAGGAAGATCGTTGCCACAAAACGCCGACTCTGTCGGCCTTGTTCGATCATAATTGTAGTAGTTGTAGAATAGTAAGAAAATGTAGTCCACATCCAGATCACATATAATAAAATCTCCACGAAGGGAGTGTCCACAGAATAGTAAAGAGTACAGAACTGAAGGGCTTAAGCCCGGTACATCAATATCCTCACTACAGATCTCTCATGTGGAAGCAAAATAAAACATCACTAGAAGTCGGTACTCACGATCCTAGCTGGCTGTGCTCCTGAGCTAGACTGCCCTGTCTCCAATCGCACCGGTCTCCTGGGCTGCTCCTCCCTGCTGGGCTCCGCGATCACCTAATATGATGTGGTTTGAAAACAGTTGGTCTATAAGACTAAGCCCTACCGTCCCCCACCCCTTCCCCCATGCTCCTAGGCACCGAGCGGGGAGGAAGAAAGGGAAGGACATGAAAGTGGAGAGTAAAACAAACAGGTGACAGGTGACCTAGCTAGCAATTTATAATCATGTGGTAATAAGTAAAGTAAGAAAAGAAATTAACCTTCACTTATGCGAGTTACATAAGCCAAGGGATCTTCTACAAGGCTCCCATCGTATAAAATGTCCCATACCACTTTATACGTTGGGGTATCAGTTATCACAAGCAGTATATATATATATATAGAAATAAGCTTAATTTATAAACTTGCCCACACAAGCTTATAGACCAAGGGGTCGTTTAGCAAGTCCTAATGTAAAAGCGTCCCATACCACTTATACATTAAGTGTCACAGGTTATTATGAATGATTATGATATGCAGCTATATGGTGGGTATGTTATGATCAAGCAGTGCAACTCACACACCTGACTTTGTGTACACAAACCTTTAATTCCCCCTTTCAGAGCCGTTACCTCCCAGGATACCTCCGTAGTGGAAGACGGAAGCGGTGGGTTGGGCCTCGCCCACCTCAAAACCAGTAATAGTACTACCGGTCTGACCTATCGTACGCCTCAACGCTTGGTGCACTAAAAGGACTACTCGTACTCTTTGCCGACAAGATCGTCGGACTAAAGTTGGCGAAGTGTAAAACCACACTTGCCGGGTCATTGTATTGGCGTCGATGCAACGACCCTCCAACACCGAAGACCCTCCACCTAAGGTATTTCTTATGCACATGCAACCTTGATGTATCAACCTCCGAGCCAACGCTCCCCGGACAAACCCGTCCGTAAAAGGCAACAACCGAGCCAAAACTCCCTGGACTAACCCGTCCGGCTAAAATTCCAAACCTCATCCCTTTGAACACCGCGGGATGACGCCCCTTTGAACACCTCGGGACGACTTAACCATTTCCCTCCAACTCGTCACGAGTGAGAACAGGTACAGTTTACCTAGCCTATTAGACTACTCTTGCCTACTGGTAGTTACACTTAGTATTTTAGGGTTAATCTCAGGACTGCCCAGGGTATGCCCAATGAAGGGGTCTCGGGGGCACTAGGAACCAAGATGGAATTAAAAATCAAAAGTTCCCTTTCGCAAGGATAATTAGATTTAGTTGATGTCTACCCATGACCCACGACCAACTCTCATTATTACTCTTGGGTGATCCTAATGACTTAAATTATTATCGGGAGGGCGACGGTCTTCCGCCGGCCTCCACCCCAGTTGTTACCCAATGGCTTGCACTTTCACTCTCGTTACTAAGATGACACTAACCACCAGGGTTATACTTCCAATCGTATTCTCTAACCCAATTGTCGATCTATCCCCCGATGGGCCTTATAGTATAACCTACTTTTACTATGCGCAGCCCATGACCTAACACCACCCCGAAATCCAACTTCTAATTCCTTAGGCCATATGTCACAAATTATTTATCCTAGGGTGGTATGGACCTATATAATGATCATAATGATTTTCATAATTTTCCAAAATTAATTGCACCATTAATTTAATTTCTTCAATTAATTCTCCAAGTTAATTAATACATGAAGTATATCAAATCATACTCCAACTTGTGTAATAAATTTTCCTGACCTATAATATAGTGAAATATCACTGTCTTCCAAGATTCATAATTTTCCTTTAAGTATTTCTATTTATTCCTTGTTTAATACAATATCATCATAATTATCATTTTCCAAATGAAGTAGAAGGAATTAAATTGCAAAAATTCTAAGAAATTTACAGGGCACTTGTATTGACAAGATAAGGCTAAATACAGTGTTTCATATCATTCTAAATTATAATGGCCTATCAATTCCATTTTCAATTAATTTACAAAAATGCCCTTATAGGATTTTTAACATTACTGAGACATCCTAAAATATTGAAATAATTACACAAGGTTATTTATACAATAATACATCTCCAGGATTTTTCTACAGCTTTTCTACAACATAATTCTATCAATTTCCAATTAAAAGTAAATAAGGGCAAAACGGTAAATCCACATAATTCCATCTACAAAATTCATAAAACAGAGAAATAAAATTTCTAGGGTTTAAATATGCCCTCTATGTGATCAAGACAGAATTTGGGGATTTATTTCCTTGCTAATCAATTTTCTCAATTTATTTACCAAAAAGGCCTAATACTTCAAAAATTCCAAATAATGGGATTTTTGATCCAAAAAATCTCATAATTAATTTGAGGGGTGAACTTAACCCTAATGGACCTCTGGATTCAAATCCATAATTTTTGGATGTTTCAATTAGTCTGAATGTGCAATATTTAAATTGTTGCTATTGGCACACCAAGGCTATACATAAGCCAACACATGCAAGTGGATTACCCCAACATGCAGTGATCCAAATGTGCTGAAAATTTATTAAAGCCCTAACAATGTCCCCATGGGCATGCCACCAAAATTGGGGCCTTTTAGAGTTGAACTACTCCAAGAATCACCTAAACAAGTCTAAGGGTATTTTAGTAATTTACCCCTAATTTGAATTCCAATTTATCCCATTTTTTAGCAAGGACTAGTTATGCCCTAAACCTATTACTGCCCAAAATCCCAGGTCATTTGGGCCTCTGGATGAGCTTGGGCATCTCTTCCAATTTCTGCATTTTTGTTATTTGCAGCCCAAGGCCATTCACCATTTCAGATCTTGCAAGTGAGATATCTCAACATGCAGAGGACTAAATTAACTAATTTTTACACCATAGGTCTAATATACCCCTAAGGGCAAGCCGCCAAAATTTGGGACCAATTGGGGTTGGTATGCCCCAAAAATCAACATAATTTGATTTATTATATTTTGAATAAAATTATAGGATTATTTTCTCCAAAAATTCCCATTTTGGGGGAGGGTCTAGATATGACTAAATAAGCTACATGCCCAAAATTTCAGCCCATTTCAACTTAGGGTTTTGCAGGGCACTAATTTTAATTTCTGACCTACCCTAGGACCACTCCTAGGAAAATGGCTCTATAGAACAGCCTACTCAACCAAAATAAACGTGTAATATATCAAAATAAAGGTAACCCAAAGACATATAAATTTTATGTTAAGAACTTTAAATGAAAAGAATTGTAAGTGCCCTAAATTTGGAGATGCAAAAATCGGTTTTTATAAGGCAGAATTTTACACTATTCATATATTTAAATAAATAAAGGATTTAAATTATTGCATGGCACAGATCTTAAAGTCGATCCAACGGCCATTGTATTTCTTCTCCATTTGCATGCAGGAATCCAGCCCGATAACTGGGGGCTTTCACGGGCGGTTTTCCGGCGGCCACCGGCGGCGAATCCACCGAAAATCTCCTCCTCCACACTCACAGTGGTGGGGGCAACACTTTCCAGCGGCTAGGGCGATGGGAGACGGCGGCGCCTCCCATCCCGTAAGCTCCAGATTCACCATCAATTGTGGAAAAAGAATTCTAGGTTAGGGCTCATTCGAGCCCGAACCCTACCCTAACATTTCCTAGGATCTATAGCATGAGGAGAGAGGTGAGGGAGGACCTTCCCGGCGGCCATGCGACGTTAGGAGCAGCGGGGATACATTTCCGACGGTGGTGGCGGATTTTCTCTCAGGTTTACTGCCCAACAAAACTTCTCTCTCTCTCTCTTTCACTACTACTCTCCTTGTTCTGAGGGTGAAGAAACCGAGGGGAGTGAGGGAAGGGAAGAGGAGATGAAGTATCGGGGGGGGGGGGGCGACATTTCCTAAGTGACGGGGCGGCGGGTTTGCCTTGGTCTTTTCACCATGAATGTATTGGTGGGCCCCACCGGTTCTGGCCTCTCTTAATTGGGTTAGGTGGGTCGGCCAGCCCATGTGTGGGCTGAGGGGATGAGTGGGGAGGAGGGTATGAAGTTACATGGCTAGGTAGGGTTGGTTTTGGGCTTGGGCTTGTCTCCAAGCATGCAATATGGGCCCCACTTGCTTCCACTCCTCCTAAATGGGTTAAAGGGGTTAGCCAGCCCATGTGTGGGCTGGTGGCATGAACACCGGTGGGCCCAATCTCAATATCACCCCAAAATGTCTTTTCTCTCTCCTATCTTATTCAAATTCTCTCTCCTAAGTTTATTTACAAAATATCCATGCATGAAACCCATTTTTTTCTCCTCCCTATGGGGTATGAGTTGAATTTGACCCATTGGGTGGCATTGGGTTAGTTTGGGTGGATCAACCAATGGAATAGGGCTTAGATTCATTTCTGGCTATTTAGGTCAAAGTGTTGACTGGGGTCAACATGGGTCCTATGGTTGGCCCTATGACCTACCCTCGGGTCCACTTAGGTTGGACTTACTTGGCCCTACAATTTTAGGGTTTCTAGTTTTTACTATTTGCAGACCAAGGGACACTCCACTAAAGCCCTAGGCTCACTTGGTCCTTCTTGGTTCTCTAAGGGTTTGTCCTGTCCTAGTCAGGAAAAAGTCACTCCTAAGAGTCTAGTCGAAAATGGGATGTTACACGTGTAGTAACGGAAAAGCTTTAATTGTAGTAGGCTTCAGGATGAGGGTGACATGCCCAGAGACACGCTCGGGGAGGGCGTGTCAAGGGGGCGTGTTAGGTGTTTTTCTCGGGATCTGGCTTCTGGCATCGAACTTCCTTGCGATCGAGTTACACGCCAGGGTGGGCGTGTTAGGGAGCATGTCAAGTCATTTTGGCTGAAAGCTCTAAAAACCTGCAAAAAAAGAAGGAAACATTAGCTATATTATTTACATAAAAAAAACTAAAAGAAACCTAAAAATACAAAAAGAAAGAGATTTAAAACGAAAATAAATATATTTTTACCCAAATAAATTAATCTAAAATGTGCATCATCAAATTCCCCCATACTTATTATTTTGCTTGTCCTCAAGCAAAGACTATGAGTTAGAGAAAATAAAGAGCATTAATTTAAAAGTTTAAAAATGCTATAAATGAGTAAGACGGGAATTTGGAGGTAGAGAAATTTATAAAAAGAACTAAAAATTCTTACTTTAACCTAGCACAAAATTTTATAAATTTCACTAAATATAAAAACAAATCATCCCAAATTTTTACAGAAATAAAGCTTAATAAAGTAACGAGTAATATTCGCATTGAGTCACTACTAAAGTCTAAGAGACAAATTAAAATCATAGTCAATCAAGACAAAGTTCAATATTTCTATCAAAAAACACTTACTCAATCTAGTTTCCCGCTACTATAATAAAATGTAAATGTAGGAAGCATGAATCACAAAGGCTTTAATTATGCGTACAGTTAGGCTTAGGTTTTTAAGGGTGCGATATTGAAAAGATAAACACGAGGGGTATCTGCACACTTAAAAAAAAGTGAACTTTGCCAAAATAATGATAGCAAAATAAATACTTTTCACATTTTTTTTCTTTTCTTTTACATTTTTATCAAATATTTTTTTCTTACTTTTTCAATTTTTTCATACTTAAATAATTCCACTTTTGTATCAAAAGATAATACAAGGATTTTCCACACATTTTTCAAAAAGATGTAAATTCTCAATTAAAGCTCAAAAACAAATTTAAAGTGTCCATACAGGTATGTTATTTGGCCGTGGTGAAATAAAAAGTGAGGCTACAAAAAGGAAAGGAAAATGCACAAAAATGACTAACAATGATTATTGTTAGGCGGGGTGCAAATGCTCAAAATTTTCAAAAGAAATGCCTAAATCATTTTCATGCTTCCTAAATCTACTCAAAGTAAAGCTTTGAAATTTCAAAAGAAGATAAGCACAAAAATAGAAAATAGAGAATTTGTTTTCATGAAAACAATAATAATAAGCGTCTAGACCGGTTCGTGTCTACTACTCTTAATACTAAGTAATGTTTAAAAAGATTTTAATAACGAAAAATAATGAATGATAGGTTTTATAAAAGTAAAAGAAATAAAAAAAGGCTAGGGAAAAGTGAAAAAGATTCAAGAAATATTTCAAAACATAACATACTACCCTAACTTGAAACACTGCATGAGTCAACATACTACTCGCTTAACATATTTAAACAAAAAATTAATCTAATTTATTCTAACTAAGCAAGTAGACATGAGCTTAAAAAAGTAATAAAATGCAAAGTGGTGGCGTACTTATTGTTTTGGCAAAAATTAACTCAATTTAATTTGGGATTTTTTTCATAAATTTATATATATATATATTTGATTTTTTTAAAAAAATTTATATACATTTTTTGATTTTTCTAAAGTAAACTAACTAAGGAAATACTCCCCCATACTTAAAGTTATATATTGTCTCCAATGTTTAAAGTTAATTATAAAGAGAGTTGGGAAAAGAGAGAAAAGAAGACAAATTAATGCATAAGAAAAGGAAAAGATGATTCCCTATAGCTTGATGCCCAGACGTTGACAAATTCATCCCCCCGAACTTGAGTTTAAGATATGCTCGAGTCCAAGTTAAGTGGCGAGAAGCAGTACAAACACGTGGGAGATTATTAATGCACAAAACAAAATTAAAAACAACAAAAAAAATAGATAAGCAAGGGGTGCCTCCCAAGAGCACTATTTGGTTATCGTCGTTGAGCTCAACGTTATTAGTTAGCTAAATGGAAAATAAAAAGAGAAATGTACTGGAAGCTCGCGTAATATGCGTTGCGGTGCGAGTGCCAAAAAGATTTAGAAAAACAAAAGGGAAAAAGATTTAGAAAAAGAAAATTTGTTAGTAAAATAAAATAAACTATTAGAAGGGGAAAAAGAACAGGAACTAGAAACTACATTAGAAGGAAAAATAAAAGAAGAAAAGAAAGAGGAATTTTCGCAAGGAGGGGGAAGAGAAGAAAAAGTAGAAGGCGACGGCGGTTGATCGCAAGAATGTTTTTGTTTAAATAGATCTGGTTGCTCCACTTGAATATCAATCATTTCTGTAGATTGGGAGAAAAATGTGATATCCGAAAAATCAATCTCCTCGGAAGATCGAACACAAGAAAGTTTGTCTTCCTCTGAAAATTGAAAAAAAGTCAGGATATCGGGGGAAATTTCCTCCTCGAGAGGTTGAAAGCATAATGGAATTTCCGAATAATCGTCTTCCATCAGTGAATGAAGGCACTGTAGAAAATCCGAAGATTCATCATTCGAAAGATAAATAGGAGGAGGAGGAGAAGAAAAAGCTGCTGCTTCAAAATCTAAAGCATCAAAAATCACTTTGATATGAACATTGATGCGTTCATCAAATGCTACAGAATCAAAAATAATTTCATTTTCGCTAAAATCAAAAATAGGAGGCGCGCAAACTTATAGAGAAAGAGCAGAGAAATCTTGAGATGGAATGGGTTGATGATCACCTTAGCCCCAAGAATGATCAGGGTGTTGATGCCCTTAGTAGTTGAAAGTATGGCTAGGATCAAAATGCCCATTGAAGAAATCTCTGGAAAAATTAAAATCAGAAAAATTCGGAGGAGAAGGGTAGGAAGTCTTTTGAAAATCATCGTAACCCCATGAAAAAGAATTCGCGAACAGATCAATTTGGCCAAATTGATCTAATCCAGAAGGCTTAAAATCATGGGTGGATGAAGGGTATCCTATGCAACATTCCTCGAGATAGTGACCGAACTCTCCATAAGAAAAACAAAAACTATCCATAAAAAAATAAAATCAACTGCAAAAGAGGGGTAATAGAGAGAAAAAAATGTTAAAATTAATAACTAACCTTTTTTCAAAATATCAAAACTATTACCTGGCTATGGTGCCAAAAACTTGATACTCAGAATCGCAAAGATGGAGAGGAGGGGTTAAAGAGAAGAGAAGGTGGATGTGGTGGAAGTTGATAATATTCTCCGATTCTATATCTGATAAAGTCAAGCGTACCTTATCATTTATAGTATAGGATACTAAAGATTAATATAAAGGTCGTATTTTCCTGGGGCGTAATGATTCCTTCTACTTCGAGGAGATAGTTATTATTTTATCAAATGATTTTTAAGATTAATTTACTTAACTAAAAACAGGAACTAAATTACTAAGCTAAAAAAGAAAACTAAATTACTTGTAGAAATAAAAGGTTAGAGCTAAAGATAAAAGGGGAGTACTCAATCTTGAATAACTTCGAAATAAAAAAATCAAAATGAAATAAAAACTAATTCTAAATAAAGTAAAACACCTTGATCGTGGAGGTTCCCGAAGAATGAACACGCTTTTCTCGAAGTCGTGCCCAACTGAGTTTAGGAAGGTTCGACCGAACTCTCTTCCAAATCGAAGACCTAAAGCCCGCCTTAAGTGGTTAACCCCGCTATAGGATTTCACTCCAATCAGGGAGATTTAGCTTCTACCACTCAAAAGGGGTGCGTGCAACTCTCTTTACTCTTAGGTGATCGATTCAAACTACGAGCCTCTCGGCTAACTAAGAATTAAAACCCAAATGGAAACTATATACCGGCAATATAGTCCCACAAAATAAAAAACAAGAGTAAATTAAAGGTAATTACTTTAAAAAGAAAGAGAAAGCTAAAACATCATAACTTGATCGACTCATTCTCAGAATATCGCGATCGAGTACAAATGAGGATTAGTTAATTATGGTAAAAGGGAAAGCGAGGGGCAGATAATAAAGGTGCATTAAGAACAAAATGAAGAGAAAGAGAGAAAGCTAACAAAAATTCATTAAAAAAACACAAGCGATTACAACTACCAAAAGGTGATTACAAGTGCATAAAAATTGAGCTAATCACTACAACAACACTAATAAAAAGTGATTATAAGTAATGAAAGTACATTGCATGAAAAATAAAACTAAAATTGGAGGGAGAGAGAGAGCAAAAACATAAGAAAAAAACACAAAAACCTAAGAATGAAAATAGCAGCACCTCCCCTCTCCCCAAAACTTGGTCTGGAATGCTTGGAATGGCCTGGTATTTATAGGCAAAAATCAATCTGGGTCACGCCCCCTATCACGCCCGAGAAGGGCATGACAGGGGGGCGTGTCAAGTACGAAGTTAACCTTGGGCACTCAATTCTAGAAGGAATGATGATTGCTTATGTACGTTGGTGGACTCGCCCTGGGACACGCCCGTGTAGTGGGGCGTGTAAGGCACATAACGTCAAAATCATTGGTCCGAAATCCATCAATCATCATAAAAGGTGCTACACGCCCCAGGGCAATGTTGGGGGTGTGTCATATACGGGTTAACGTGAAGCAATGGAAAAGATTTAATTACGGCAGCAGGCTTCGAGATGAGGGTGACACGCCTAGAGACATGCCCAGGGAGGGCATTTCAGGGGGGCGTGTCAGGTGTTTTTCTTGGGATCTGGCTTCTGGCATAAAACTTCCTCGGGATCGGGTTACACGCCCTATGACATGCCCAGGGTGGGCGTGTCAGGGTGGCGTGTCAAGTCATTTTAGCCGAAAGCTGTGAAAACCTGCAAAAAGAGAAGAAAACATTAGTTATATTATTTACATAAAAAACTAAAAGGACCAAAAAATACAAAAAGAAAGAGATTTAAAACTAAAATAAATATATTTTTACCCTAATAAATTAAGCTAAAATATGCATCATCAGTACGCAGGTGCATATTTATAGCACTTGTGGCCCCCACCGAAAGATTCTCTGGCTCCTACCACACTCGCCGAATCCTGTGGGGTTAGATATTTCTTTCCGAGCTTGTGCCAAACTCACAATGAGCGTGAATTATGTACAACCCCATATCCGGCCACCAGGTCAGCAGGAGCCAGACCAGCCAAATGGGCCAGTTTGAGTCCCTGGGCGAGCTCGGTAGGGGGAGAACTCGGCAGTCTCCAACTCCCCCAAGCGGGGTAAGATGCATTTAGGATGCGAGCTTGTACTCGCCAAGCCCCGCTCGTCGAGCTCTGTGCCTTTCGTCGAGCTCTGGGCTGTTCGTCAAGCTTTGGGCTGCTTGTCGAGCTCTAGGCCTTTCGTCGAGCTCTGAGCTATTCGTCGAGCTCTGGGTTGTTCGTCGAGCTCTGGGCTGTTTGTCGAGCTCTGGACCTTTCGTCGAGCCCTGGGCCGCTCGCCTTGTTCTGACCGCTCAACGAACTCATGACATGCGAGTAGTGCAGGCCGGGACCATACACGTCAAAGGCTGAGTAGAAGCGGCGAGTGCGAGCTCCATCAAGCACTTGCCGCCCTTGCCGAGCAAAGATTGTCGAAGGCTACTCGCCCAATGATATCTCAGGTATTTTTAACATTTTGCCCCCGCTGGCCTGCCCATAGCCTGTTATAATAGCAGAGTTGTGTTGTTGGCAGACCTAGTAGGGTTGCATATAGCTGTTGAGAACAACGGAGGTTTGTTATTTGCATGCCGTTTTCAGAAATCTATAAATAGGACCCAAGGGGTATCTCAGAGAGTATACTTACTTGTCTTCTAGTCTTCTAGAATTTTCTGAGGTACCTTAGCTCTGCTTTTGTCTAGGGAGCGGAAGCACTCTAAGATCTTCCAGGTGTGAGGTGGGACCTCTGCGCCTAGCCCTTGGGTCAGTTCCTTATTCTTTTTCCTTTGTCATTTTGCTTGCAGGAGAGAATTAGGTGTGCGATCACCCCTTCCCCAATGGTGAACTCCACAAGAGACTGAGTTTTTTGGTTTCAACAATGGAGATCTCCTCTCTACAGCTAGCTGCTTCCCAGCAGGTTGAGACAACACCCTTGTTGGAACAGAAAATGAGGCAAGTTAGCCAACTGAAGACCATTACTCTCATTCAGATTGGCACCATCAAATTCAAGAATAGTCTCATAAGAGACCTTGAAGAGAATATCTAGAGGTAGAAAAGGATTGTGGCTAATTATTCTATGTCAAGTACTGTGTTGCTCTTGATAGAATCCTTCTCCTCACAAAAGGGCAAGGAGCGGTTGGGATTTGGGGAGAGCACAAGTGTTTCCCCTTCCAAAGGGAAGAGAAAAGATCTAGTTCAGCCTCTGTCTTCCAAGCCTCCCATTAATTTTAAGAAAGTTCAGTTACCTTCAAACAGGTATGACCAAGAGAGCATCTATGGTCGCTAGATAAATGGTAGATCCACTAGTGTGAACAAATATGTTAACAACTTTAGTGGAAGGTATAATAGGGGGTAAGTGCCTTTAAGGATGCCTATGAAGAAATTCAAGTGGCCCATCATGGACCATTTATCTTTTGTGCCCCAGCCCCAACTCTCAAGGACAAGGTAGTGGCCTTTAATCAAGACCCTCCAGCAAATATCTATACAAAGGGAAAGTCTGTCAGTAGGTCAGATCTGGAAATCTCTGACACTATAGATAGCATATCATCTACAAAGAAGACTGTTGTAAATAGCATTCAGAGCAAGCCAAGAGAGCATTCCCAAAGACTCACCTTTAGTTAGATAATTTGTAGGATGACATGTTCATTTTCAGGCTAATCAAAACCTAGGACCCAATAATTATTGGGGTCCTAAGGTAAGGTAAATTATGTGATGATGGGTACTCCAAGTTACCATACCCCTATATGGTACATGGATTGTGGTTGTTCCTGGAACATGATTGGGACAAGGAGCAACTTAAAAGAGTACACTCAAGTAAAAGATGGACCCAAGGTTATCTTTGATGGTTCAGATAGAGGAGGAATAGAGGCTATGGTAAGATTACCAATGACATAGTGACCATCTCAAAATTTGCTTATGTTCAAGGGTAGTAGCACAATCTTATAACCATAAGACAACTCTCTGATCTTGGCTATGTCATTGTCTTCCACAAGGATGAGTGCCAGATTAAGAGGTCAATTGACCAAGAGGTGATCTTAACAAGCACTAGGGGTGGAAATGTTTTTTGCTTAAACTTTCTATGTCTACATATACACTCTTCTATTTGTCTAGTGGCAAATGAAAAAGTTTTATATTGTGTGCAATGGCATAAGAGAGTAGCTCATTTGTATTATTAGACTATTGACAAGCTCTTTAGTGAAGAGCTAGTTAGGAATGGTCCTAAAGTAAAATGCACCAAGGAAAGCATTTGCTCAGCATGCAAAAAGGGCAAGCAGACCAAAGCTTCCTTCAAGGGCATTGGGACCAAAGACTCTATGAGGTGTTTATACCTCTTGCATATGGACTTGTTTGGTCTTATGCCAGTTCATAGTCTAAGTAGGAAAGTCTACACCCTTGTGGTGGTTGATGACTATTCTAGGTTTACTTGGCTGTTCTTTCTCAAGAAAAAGAATGAAACCCTTGATATATTCATAAAGTTTGTCAAGTAAATTCGGAATGAGTATAATAGCATTGTGGTAAAAATCAGAAGTGACCATGGGACTAAATTCTAGTCTGATAGCATGACAAAGTTCTGTAAAGAGCAAGGGATTCATCAAGAATTTTCTTATCCAAGAACACCCTCGTAAAATGGGATTGTAGAGTGGAAAAATATGACTCTCATAGAGGCTGAGAGGACCTTGTTGATTGACACATATCTCCCAGAATATTTCTGGGCGGAGGTAGTGAATACTGCACGTCATGTCCTTAACAGAGCATCTATCACCAGGAGAAAAAAGAAGCCTCCCTATGAGATCTTGAAGGGCAGAAAACCAAACCTAGACTATCTTAGGATCTTTGGTAGCAAGTGTCATGTGCTTCATAATGGGAAGTCCTATATGACTAAGTTTGCTGCCAAGTCCTTTAATGGGATTTTTGTTGGGTACAACAATCATAGTAAAGCCAATAGGATCTATAACATGAAAAGCCAAGTTGTAGAAGAGCCTGCACATGTAGTCTTTGGTGAGTCTACCATGATTAATAGTGAGCTGCCAAGCTCCTCTTCTAGTATTACAGGTACGAAGTCGATGATGGACAAGCTAACCATCAAGGAAGCTGCTCTAGTAATCCAAGATGGATTGGATATTCTAGAAGGAATTCAAGGCACACTTAAAGTGGATGAAGATCAGAAAGAAGCTATTGCTAAAGATGATGCTGAAAGAAGACTGCCTCCAGCTGTCAGGAATCAAAGAGATTATCCAAGACACCAGATTATTGGTGATAAAAACTAAGGAGTGGTGACAAGAAGTAAGAGACTTAATACAATTTTGTACTCTGGTTTCTTGTCACAAGTTGAGCCCAATAAATTTGAAGAGACCAACATAGATTAGTTCTGTATTGTAGTAATGCAAGAGGAATTAAACCAATTTAAAAGATGCAAGGTCTGGAAGCTGGTTCCCAGAACATAAGGACATAATGTCATTGGAGTCAAGTGGATTTACAGGAATAAACTTGATGAAAATTGTATTATAATCAAGAATAAGGCTAGGCTAGTAGCTAAGGGGTACAATAAGAAGAAAGTATTGACTTTGATCAAACATTTGCCCCTATAGCAAGATTGCAAGCCATCAGACTCTTCCTTGCATATGCGGTATTCAAAGGATTTAAAGTCTACCAGATGGATGTGAAGTCAGCCTTCCTGGATGGTGACTTAAAGGAAGAAGTCTATGTTGAACAACCTCCAGGTTTTGTTGATTCTAACTCATCGACATTTTTTTATACACTTAGGAAAGCTCTATATGGGTTAAAGCAAGCCCCTAGAGCATGGTATGAGACATTGTATAGATTCCTTATTGAGAACAAATTATCAAGGGGGAAGATAGAAAGTCCCTATTCCTAAGGGAATCTAAGGAAAAGATCATCCTAGTCTAGATTTTTGTAGATTAAATAATCTTTGGATCTACTGATGACAACTTTTGTAGGAAGTTTGCCAAACTTATGCATGGGAAGTTTAAGATGAGTAGTATGGGTGAACTTAAGTTGTTCTTCGGCCTCCAAGTAAGACAAACTGAAGATGGATTATCCATATCCCATCCTAAGTTCACCAGGGAGTTGATCAAAAAGTTTGGTATAGAGAATGCCTCCACCATAAAAACTCCCATGTGATCAAGTATGCCTATAGACAAAGATGAGGTAGGGAAATCTGTTGATGAAACCTTGTATAGAGGGATAATTGGCTCCCTTCTATATCTTACTACAAGTAGGCAAGACATCATGTATTCTATATGTGTTTTTGCAGGTATCTGGCTAGCCCTAAAGAATACAACTATTTTGCTGCTAAGAGGATTTTGAGGTATCTTAAAGGCACACCAAATCTTGGCCTATAGTATCCTAGAAATAGGGATTTTTAACTAGCAGACTATTTAGATGCAGATTTTGCTGGATGTAAAGAGGACAGGAAGAGCACTTCTGGCACCTATTAGTTTTTGGGAGGAAGACTAGTGTCTTGGAGCAGTAAGAAGCATACTAGTGTTGCAATCTAAACAGCTGAGCTAGAATAAATCTCAGTAGGTAGCTGATGTACACAGTTGCTGTGGATCTAGCATCAGCTCTAGGACTATAACCTCCAGATAAGTAGAACTCCTTTGTACTTTGATTCAACTAGTGCAATATCAATTACTAGTGATTCTGTCTCTCATAGTAGTATTAAGCACAATGAGATTAGGTATCAGTTCATTAGGGAGCATGTGGAATGTGAAGATATCAGTCTTGAGTTTGTCCATATTGACATGCAAGTGGCTGATATCTTAACTAAGCCACTAGATAAAGCAAAGTTTAACACCATCAAGTTTGAGTTGGGTATGTTGAACTTGGTATAGCTTCAATTGCTCCTTGTGTTGTTATTGTAGTAGGTTGTACTACTTTTTTCAAGTGGAAAAGACCTTCAGTGGTATGAATATTTTTCCAGTGGTATACCTTCATTGGTTTTAAGTTTTTCAAGTGGTTCAAGTGCTATCCATACTGGAATAGACTAATGTGTCTACTAGGAAGAATGATAAGAGATGCTTCTATTGAGGGGGAGCAAGTCTAGTACTTGTAGGGATAGATTCAGCCTCATGTTGAGAAGGAGCAAGGTTCTGCAATAGTTGATTATCTGTACTCAAAAAGGGGGAGAAGATAATAAAGGCCAACATCTCCTTGACTATTTACAGAAGTCAAAAAGGGGGAGGAGAAGGAAATGATCAAGGCCAGGCAGCCGTAAAAAAGGGGGAGCAGGAAGTGATTATGATCACCCTGTAGGCAAGGAAAGTGTGGTAACTTATAACTTAATACCCTTGCTCCCTTGTTATAAGTTGTCCAATTTAATGTGTTATTGCTGCATTTGTTAGTGTATATAATTGACTCGGAATTTTTATTGAGGGTTTTGGACTTCTTTAAATAGGGGATATTGTTGGGTCCATTGCCCACAATGTCTCAAATTTGTTGAAGTCAAATAAGTCAATGATATAAACATAGTTATATTTAATGTATGTTCAAGTTCATGCATGCATGTTGGTCCTTGTTATATTAATTGGACTGGTATTCTAAGTGGTTGTGACAGGTGGTCAAAAGGTGGATAAGTGGAGAGACAGAAATCTGTCTAAGTCCACAAGCGTTGAGTGAAGCAAGTTCACTCAATGCTAGATGTCAAAGAAAGATGCTGGAAAGGCTGAAAATCGCCTAAGTCCACATGCATTGAGTGAAGCCAGTTCACTCAACATCAGATGCCCTAAAGAGCTGAGTTAGGTGTGGACAGTAAAAGCCCAGCAGTATACAAAGCAATTTTGCACCTAAGTCCACAAGCATTGAGTGAAGGCAGTTCACTCAATGCCATATATCAAATGGTGTCGAGTATAGCTGAGTAAAGGGAGGACTGTCAAAGCCCAGCTGTTTTGAAGACAGAAATACGGCAAAGTTTACAGGCATTTAGTGAAGGCAGTTCACTCAATGCCATATAACAAGAAGCGTCGAATAAAGTTGAGTATGTTAAAGCCTCAGTATTGCCAAGCTAAAAATGACTAAGTCCACAGGTGTAACGCCCCCGATTTTCCTGCGATTATTTAACTCTTGCTTGGTGTTACGTCAACGCATTTTCTTGGATTGTGTCATCTGTGGAGTGTGGTCTTAACTCCTTAGAACTGGGTGGCCTATTTTGTAGCCTACTGGTAAGAACTCCCTAGCAAGCCAAGTCGTTTTGGGTGACCCGGTGTGGCCTCTTGGGGGGATGCTTGTGTTTTTGCTTCGGGTGGGTATAACTCGAGTTCTGTAAGTCGAAAGTTAATTTTGACTTCGACGTTGTGGTCGTAGCGTGGATATTTATTTACGGTGTGAATTTCATCGAATTCTGAGGATGTTCGGTTTTCGCGTCGTTTTGTATTTTATGAAAAAATAAAGGTATTTCATAAATATTATATTAAATATTATTTTTTTCTGAAAGGGTGCAGATGCTTGGCGGTTTTGCCTTGTAATTTTTACCCTTAATTAATTGATTAGTTAATTAAGAGGATGCTATATATTGGATAGTTTAGACTTAAGAGGAAACCGCTCCTGTTAATCTTCCCGAAAGACCGAACCAGTCTGCGCCTATTCGCGGAAAGCAGAGAAACCGCCAAAACTGCTCCCCTTTGGATGCCGATTCTTGGAGCGTTTGTGGATGGAATTCGATTCTGAAAGCAGATTTGGATTGCTCTCGCCTAGACCTTCATTACTACGGTAAGAAATTGAGTTTCTGTGGTGTTTGTAGGGGTCTCGATTTTCTAAGGTTGTCCGTTTCCGCCATTAAAGCTCCAGATTTCTGCTTTTGGTGTTGCTGCTGTTTGTACCAAGTGAGGATAAGGGAGGCCGACCAAGCTCTGCTGGAAATCGAGGAAAGTGGTACTCTTACCCTTGCCATTTAGTTTTCATGTTTTCTTATATGCCCAGTTAGCCTATTTGATACAACCGAGCATTGCTTTAGCCATAGTCAGTTTCCTTTCCTGTACAATAGATGCTTTCTTTTCCAGTGCAAGAACCGGTGATGATGCCTAAGCTTGATGTTAGAAAATTCCTTGTACAGAACCTTGCCAAAACAGCCGTGTATGTTCTCTGTTATTTTTCCCTCGCTGTAGTTTGTATGTTCGCGGGCCGGGGAAGGATTTAAGGGTTAGGTTAGCATTTTCCTGTGCCGTAGCTGTAGCCGGGTAGGAGTTAGAAGCTTAAACTCGAAAATTGTGCTAGTCCTCATTATAACCCTAGAAACGTGTTTGGCTGTTAGATTAATATTGCTACAAGAATATACTTGTTTGAGTTAGGGATGGAGGATTCAGGGCTTTGCGTTGAGTGTGGTGCACACACTCAACGTCGGGTCTGCTTGGACTTGGAGTTGAGTGTAGCGCACACACTCAACGCCGCGTCTACTGGGACATGGCATTGAGTGTGGTGCACACACTCAATGCCATTGACCCTTGATCTGTTCTTTTGCGGCTAAGTAGTGTGGCCTGGAGTGAGAAATTCCTTCTAAGTCAAAATCAATGGGAATCACTAACTGATTCTCGCCGACTTCGACGGGAATCGTTAGTGATTCCCGCCAATTCGGCAAGAATCGATCTGCATTCCCGCCGATTCGGCGAGAATCAATCTGCATTCCTGCCGATTCGGCGAGAATCAATCTGCATTCCCGCCGACCTCTTTCGGATGGTGCTGAGAGAGTGGGCTCACTAAAAGCCATGGCGGTTTAGGCGCTGAGTGAGGCGGGCTCACTCAACGTCGCAGCCCTTTCCTGCGGGTAAGTACTTTGGTGTAGAGTGAGTCGACCTCACTCAACGCCAAAGCTGTTCTATCGTTGAGAATGGTGGGCGCACTCAGCGCCGAAGTTTGTTTTCGCGGCTAAGTACTTTGGCGTTGAGTGAATCGACCTCTCTCAATGCCAAAGCTATTTTGGCATTGAGAGAGGTTGACTCACTCAACGCCACAGTTGGATTTTGCGGTTAAGTGCTAAGGCGTTGAGGTAGTGGACCTCACTCAATGCAATAGCTGCTTTGGCGTTGAGTGAGGTCAGCTCACTCAACGCCACAACTTGCTTTGCTGAAGGTATTGAGGGAGTGGACCTCACTCAACGCCATAGCTATTTTGGCGTTGAGTGAGGCTAGATCACTCAACGCCACAGCCAGTGTTGCAGAAGGCGTTGAGTGAGTGAACCTCACTCAACGCCATTGCTATTTTGGAGATGAGTCAGGCTAGCTCACTCAACGCCACCGTCTATTTAGGCATTTAGTGAGTGGGGCTCACTTAATGTCCATGCAGTGTTTAGTCATCTCAACGTTTTTCCCTTTCCTTGATTTTCTCCACCGAGTGAATTCCTTGATTTTGAGGTTCCTTGTCGGCTATTTTCTTTTTTTTTTCCAAAAAGGCCGAATCGTGGGTCGTGGTTAGTGATGCGTGTAAATATGGCAAGCGCACCGGTTGCACAAGTAATAAAGTTTTGGGAATGAATCCTCGAGTGTCGGTCTCTTGAGGAATGCAATTAGCGTAGAACAACGAACGATCCGAAATTATCGTTATGAGAGTTAATTAAATAAAGGAAAAATAAAGGGCTTTGAAGGTGGTTTTGCAAACAAATAAACTAAAGCAAAATATGCGGGTCGCAATCACCGCTTCACAAGGTGAGATGGATATAACGACCGCGATGGCGTACTTCGGTAGGGCGAATGGACGGTGAGCCAGTGAGTGAGGTGTTTAGTGCGGTGTGCAATCGATCGAACGAAGGAATGGAGTGAAGTGAGATGGGGCGAGGCGTACCAAATCACAAATCTCATGAGCAAGATTAAACAACAATAATCTAATTAAAACAACTACAGATCAAAGTTCATTACAAGCTTAAGACATTTCATACAACAAGAGAGATGGAGAAAGACTAAACCAAGAAAGTGAAGATCCACCGCGGTTGTTGGCCGGAGGTGCGAGTTGTCAATCCGCTTCCTTGCGCAGTCCGAGGAGGCTTCTGGTACCGACGAGCTGTCACCTTGAGGGTCTTTAAGTCCGTTCTCTAGCTTGTCTTCATCATCTTCTTCGGTGGAAAGCTCGGAGAAGAGGTCTTTAATGGCCGGGAGGATCACCGGAGGATGCAGAATGCTTTAGAATTGCCGGAAAAAGACCTCCCGATGGTAGGGATGAAGGTGGAGATGGATGGAACTACTAAGATGCGGAACGGCGAAGTGGCGGCAAAGATCGATCATGGGTCTGTGCCCTAATTCGCGGAACAGGCCGATTTATAGAAGCAGAGTTAAATAGCGTGCACGAACACTAGCGCACGACCACTGGCGCACGACCACTAGTCGTGCGCGAACAAAGTCATCGCCCGTGCGGCAATAACCTGTAGAACTTGCACCAGGAAATCAAAGCTCGCGCACGATCAGTGATCGTGCGAAATGGCGAGAAAGAACTTTTCAAAAGAGGGCATGACTGCGCACGACCTACAACGCACGAGCAATGATCGTGCGTAGTATAGCTAGTGACCGTGCGATATGGCGGGGCAGAACTTTCACAAGATAAGCCAGACTGCGCATGACCGATGATCGTGCGCCAAAGAGGTCGATGGTCGTGCGTGGGTAAAAACGCACGACCATTGACTCCTTTGCCAAAAAATGGTGAAAGCCCTATCCCGGACGCCCACACGATCCCCGAACCTGCAGGAAAACTGGACGGGTTATCGATCATGGCAGTCACAGATATTAATAAAATGCATAGCAAGAGGGAAATACACACACGCATAAAAAATGCTAATTAAGTGCACAAGACGTGGAATGTCGTAGCGAACCAAAAGGAGTGCTAATGACGCTAAATGGTAGTGCAAAGTCATGAAATGAAGCCTAGATGAGTCCAGAATTCGGTATGAAATGGGGACTCATCACACCCCCAGACTTAACCATTTGCATGTCCCAGGCAAATAATCATCTCGTGAACTCTAAAATATCTAGCTGACGAAGTAACTTCAATTTAAAGTAGAACGAGAAATCGAAAAATCAAGTGTATAGAAAATATAATAGAAGAAATTTTTAATTATACTATGAAATTTATAACTTTCGACAAACGTAAATAGATATTGTCACTACTCAAAAATTGAATGCCGGAGAATCTCTCGGTCATGTGTAGGAAGAAAAGTCGCTTGGCTAAGCATTGCCAAAGATCGGGGCTCGTGATCACCTCCAAAGGAATCCACCAATGTCGGGGACCATATGCTTGCCCGTTTGCACTCTCTCCACGGCACTTGTTTGACTCTAGCGTGAGTCCGTAGGACTTTGGTAATAATGAGGCTTGGGTTACGGTGAGGAAAACAAGGATAAACAAGATGGGTAATGCATCAAACCCAAATGAGCTAACGTACAAAAAATAGTAACCACTAACCACCAAATAAATGCAGGTGCACCACACCCCCAGACTTACTTTTACAAATGGGTGTGTGCACCGCCTACTCCAAACAACAATCCCATCTCAAAAAGATTGTTCATTTAAACTTTTTCTTATTTCTTTTTTTTTCCTCTTTTTTTTCCTTTTCTTTTTATAGATTTTTTCTTTTAAGCTTTCACATTTTTATTTTACAAAATCAACACATTTTTCTTTTGGGCACATCCACATATAACAAAAATAAATCACCACATCACAACCCAACGTAAAATGTAAACTAATAATGCTCGAATTGGGCGTGCGACTAGGATCGGCTATGAGGCAAGGCGAATATAGTGGAGCGGAATCAAAAGGAAGAGTAGGCACAAAGGGGCTAGCGAGGGAGACGTTAGGAAAGGGTATAAAGCTCAACCGGGCCAACATGATGGCCTACATCACTCTCACGCTAGACTAACTATGCACCAATGCTTCGAAAGTAGCTTGGGGCAAGTTCTTAGCCACCGAGAGAAATTATCCGTCCTCCCGACTCGAGCAATACAAAGCTAGAGACGCCTACACACATTCCTACGCTACCGATAGATTGCTCCGGATTCACAATTTTGAGTAGAACAAACATGATTTACGAGTGCAAAAAAAATATAAATTTACAAGCATAAAGAAAAATTAAACCTATATAATTTCTACACCATGTGAGTACTCGATTAGGAGCACTGCACGAGTTTCGAACTACTCTAAATTAAAATTCAAAGTAACCACCGCCATTTTAAAATTGACACAAAATGACAACATTGACTCCAGCAGTGTGTGTGGTTAAGTGCGCGCTTGTGTGGGTGGCAAGGTGTGTACAACAGGATTCTACAATAATGAAGCATAAAATAAAACTACTGGCATGCAATCAATGTGCTCGTGGAGTGCATAAGCGGCACTTCCCCCCAGACTTGAATGAAAACAAAGGCAGAAATGAAAATAGACATCTAAAATAAAAAGAGGGCTGAGGAGAAAGGGTACCTATGCTCCAAAGAATGAGAACACCAGAAGGCGGAGGTTGCTGCATCGAACAAAAGTATGCTGGACCTGCGAATTAGGTTGAATAGAAGAAAAGGCAAATAACAGAAAATATAATAGAAGAGCAAAGTTAAAAGCACAAAAAAGAGGTACCAAAAAGGTCCAAGCTTGGGTTGTCTCCCGAATAGCCCTTTTGTTTACCTTCCTTAAGGTGGACCAAATACCTGTATTAGCAGTTTATATATTGTTCTTGCAGGAATTAAAGAATTGCTGAAAAATAAAGCACAGCAACGAAAAGTTCCAACAAAACAAGCAAGCACAAAGCATAGGGAATTACGGAAAAGGGGAGAGCAATCAGCTAAATGCGGACTTGTGATAAGTCTCTCCGGTGGGGCGCGAGGGAACAAAAGAGTGTCATTTTACATTGGGAGAAAGGGCTTTCCCTTTACTCCGAATGTGCAATTCCTCACATCGGAGGGCAGCATAACGCTCATCGCGTACACGCTTGGCCTTCCTCAACTTCTCCACCGTGGGAGATTTCCAAAGATTGCAGTCCGTGGTGGGTCCTATTTTTGCGGTTGGCGGCTTCATTTCCGGTACCAAAACGGCAACCGGATCAGCCCAAGCTACTGATCGCTGGACAAAGTTTGAAACAATATTACACAATTCATTGTCTAGGGATTTCTCCCGAATAGAACTAGTTTCGCCATGCTCAAAAATTGACGCGACGGGAAACGGGAAGGTAGCCATTGCATCAGTGCACTCGGTCTCTTCTTTGAACTCTTTCTCATTATTCTCGATCATCTCCTTAGAAAGTCCTTCCTTAATCATCTCTTCCGTATGAGCATCCCTCACCAAGTAGAGTTCTAAACCAATCTTGATATCTGCAGCACTTTGGAAATTGTTGTTATGGAGAAGAGGGTCATGTACATAAGTGATATCCAAGGATGAAGCAACAATCGGCCAAGTTACGCATCCTTTGGCGAAATCAAGAGATGCGCCGCTAGCCGTCAGGAATGGAACCCCCAATATAGGAATAGAATTGTTTTCCTTGCGTCCCAAAACCTGGAAATCAGTGGTTAAACTCTTCCCATTAACCTCGATTTCAACTTCTCGTACACCTCCCTCAGTGTCAACCAAAATACCATTTGCCAAAATTAGCGACTTCCGGTATGCTGGATCAACATGCAGGTTCATCTTCGCAACATCCTGCATGGTGAGAATGTTGCTAGACGCTCCGGAATCGCACAATGCAGTAGTTTCAATATTATTAATTTTACAAGCTACAACGAGCTCGTGAGTTTTTTTTTCAAATTTTCTTCTCCAAGGCTTTTTCCTTGCTCATAGGGGTTTTTCGCAGTGTTGCTCGATAAAGTGCCTTGGGTCCGCTCAGAGACCATTTGGACCAATTTGTAACGCCGCCAATTTTTCTGCGTTTATTTTTATTCTCGTTTGGCGTTACGATGACGCGTTTCCGTGGCTTATGCCATTTGTGGAGTGTGGTTTAGCTCCTTAGAACTGAGTGCCCTATTCTGTAGCCTGTTGGCAAGATCTCCCTAGCAAGCCGAGTCGTTTTGGGCGACCCGGTGTGGCCTCTCGGGGGGATGTTGGTGTTTGGCTCTATTTCGGTATAACTCGAGTTCTGTTCGTCGAAAATTAATTTCGACTTCGCCGTTGTGTTCGTAGCATGGGTATTTAGCTACGGTGTGAATTTCGCCGAATTCCGAGGTAGTTCGGTTTTCGCGTCGTTTTGGTGCTTTATGTAATTTTGTAATAAAATATATTATTATATAATTTATATATATATATATATATATATATATATAGGATTGAATGAAAGGGCCCGATCATCTTCTTCACGTTAAAACCGCCGCCCCTGTACGAGAGGAAACGGGAAACCGCCGAGCCTTGCCTTCCACCGCCGATTCCCGGAGCGTTTGTGGACGGAATTCGATTCCGAGAGTGGATTCGGATTGCTCTCGTCGAGACCTTCATTCCTACGGTAAGAAATTCGATTTTCGTGGAGCTTTAGGGGGATTGGAATTTTTGGTTTTTGAGGTTTCCGCCATTAAAGTTCGAATTTGCTTGTTAGGTGAGTTTTTGGTGCTGCTCTTTCTAGTGCAGCGTGAAGAGGAGGGAAAGCCGACCAAGCTTCACCGGAAATCGAGGCAAGTGGTGTTCTTGCCCTTGCAGAGTTGTTTTCTTTTGTTTAAAGCCTATTGTTTCTATCGTTTTATCTCCTTTTTTCCGTCTCGAATGATTAGTCGTAGTTTGAATGGTAGTGGCGCGCGTCGTTGGTAGTTTCCTACTGCTACTGTAGTTGCGTGGGTCGTGTGCGCGTTCCGGTGTCATCCGGGAAATCCCAACGGTACAGGTTAACCGCGCACGGTCATCAACCGTTAGGGCGGCTGTCTTTTTATTTTCCAAAGTTCTGTCTAGGCAATCGCACGAGCGCTGGCAACAGTGCGCACGACCAGTGGTCGTGCGAAACTGATCGTGCGCAGTTGCTAGGTTTTCTGTCAGGTTTCCCAGGTTCACTTTGCACGACCATCAACCAATGACCGCGCACGACCACCGATCGTGCGCCACCGATCGTGCGCTCTGAATATTTCTTTTTTTTGGCATCCGTATTTAGCTGGCGTCGATACGAGGGTTAGGTGGGCATGAGTGTTTTGTGTAGTGTTAAGGTAGTAAGGTAAGAGTTATTGTTGTGATAGTTCGCCTTGCGTGGCACGTTGAGTGGGTGAAGCTCACTCAATGCGGTGTCGAGAGGACCCAGCGCCACGTCGTGTTGAGTCATTTCAACACTTTCTTTTTCTCTTTCCTCGATTTACGTTCCCGAGTGAATTCCTTGTTTATATTTGTAATTTCCTTGTCGGTCATGTTTCTCTTTCCTAATGGCCGAATCGTGGGTCGTGGGTAATAGTGGTGGTTTGTAGCTCTTTATGGGGGTGGAGTTGTGTAATTTAGCCAAGGCCACTCGTGTTTTTCTTGCTCCAGGTATGGGCTGGGCATGTGGGTGGAAGGTCCCTTGTGCTTTCACGTGTAGACCCTCGAGCTTGTTGACTTGGACATGGTGGATGGGGGGACTGAGTTTGCCTCCGATCCGGTTCCTCGTTGTTTGTTTTTGCTACTACCTCCTCCCACAGTTTAGGGTGTTAGAAGTTTCTTCCTTGGTAGTTTGCAGCACTTTTGGCTCTTGGTAGCCTAGTAGGCCCTGCAGGATGTTGTTCCTGGGCTGAGTTGCTGTTTCCTCGCACGTAGTGCTTTTCTTGTTGTCCTGTTTTGGACAGTTGTGACTCTTTCTACTGCATGTTTTACTGGTATTTTTCCCCTTTTGGTTGACTCTTTCAGGCAGTTTTACTTTGTTTAGCTTGCTGAGGTATTCTGTTTTCTTTTGGAATACCCCAGGTTCTGAGCCGTAACCAGTTGGGTGGCTAGTTTGCAGTGGTGGGTGTTGGTGGTCTCTTGGAACTTGGAGTTCCGTTTGCCGTGTTGGTGAGGTAGTTTTTTTTCAGTACTTTCTTACAGACATACATATATGCCAGTGGGTTCGTGTCAGGTTGTTGGCGCTCACTGGTAGTTTTTACCTTTGTACTAGATATATTTACTTATGCTGCTACCGTTTTCTGGAGATAGTCTACTTGCTCTGAGAAGGTTTTATGTTAGGTTGCTAGTTATTTTTAAACTATAATTATTATTATAAATAAAGCTCATGATCAGCATGTTTTATAAGACGTATTCACTATTTTCCAAATCACGTATAAAGACCGTTTTCTTATATATTATATAAATTAAATGTAGGGTCTTGCATAGCATGAGTGGTTCTCTTGGGACCCTTATGTGCTCTTTAGGATGTCAAACCTAAATAAAGTATTTTTCCGCAGCGTATAAATATAGTTTTTCTTTTGTGGACTTGGTGATCCACTGAGCTGAGGGATACGGTCTCTAAAATATAACTGATTTTCTAATCATTAATCACATGATTTTCTTTCATTAAGTTGGTAGTTGGTTTTGCCTGAGCGTCAGCAGTTATCCCCTGCTTGATGTGGCATCATGACGCGTGTTTTCTCTTACTCTGATAATTCTTAATTCGGAGAAAATGCGGGTTATGACACAGTTGGCCCAATTGTGCCTCTTGCTTACGCATTGAGGCCGCTTGGTTCGTCATGTTAGTCTGGGAGACCTCAACAAACTTTTCAAACATTTCAGCTAAAGAATTTGTTTTTATAGCAGGGGGCCCTTGGGGGTAATTCGGTTGAGGCGGCCGCGGTTGGCTTCCGGAGGCATACACATCATTTTGATGCTGCCCCGACTGCCATCGTTGGCCTGGTGCATTTTGATTTCAAGAAAAATTTGGATGATTTCTCACCCCCGAATTGTACGTGTTCCCATAAGGTGCTCTCCTATTTTTATTTGCAATAAAATTAATTGATTCATTAAGGAAACTAGTTTCATCACGTACCTCGCCTGCTTGGCATTCGAAGTTGTGGTGGTCAGAACCTCCACAACCCTATCATGAGATTGCCATAACTGGAGCAGCAGCGGCGGCGGGCTTGGATGCTTCCAGAGCAAAAACTCCACTAGTACCTCGTGGAATATTCCTTCTTGCGGTCCAATATGCGCTGTGGATGGTGGTATCCTGCAAAATTCTCAATGCATCATCAGGCGCAAGATTCATTATCGTTCCACCAGAGGCAGCATCAATCATAGCTCGGTGCTGTGGTTCAATAGAGAAATAGAAGCTTTCAACGAGATTCCAAGTTTGGAATCCGTGGTTTGGACACTTCCTCAGCAACTCGATAAAGCGTTCCCACACCTAAGCTAGGCTTTCTTGATCATTTTGCCTAAAGTTTGCAATCGCACGCCGCATACTCACAATCCGGTCCACCGGATGGAACTTGGCTAAGAATTTCGTTGTCAATGCCTCCCAAGTGGTGGCTTTTCCAGGCGGAAGAGAGTGGAGCCATGCCTTGGCTTTGTCCCTGAGGGAGAAAGGGAAAAGACGGAGCTTGACTGTATCAACGGGGATCCCAGCATAGCGAATTGTGGCGTAGATCTCGGAGAATTCAGCCAAGTGAAGATGGGCGTCTTCAGTGGCCATTCCGAAGAACTGTGCGTTGTTCCGGATTATGTTCAGAATGGCTGATTTGATCTCAAATTGCTTGTTGGTGATCGTCGGTCCGAAGCCGGGGTAAATACTCCCAACGGTCGGTGTGGTGTAGTCTCTCATGGTGCGGACCTGGGGCGGGTTTACTTCATTCTCATCGCCATTTTGGTCACCATGAAGGATCCCTCCTACACGGTTTCCAGCATCAATGTTCAGCTGGTCCCCCATTGGGACTGGATTGATGGCAGCAGCACGTCTTTGTGCACGAAGAGTTCGTTCGATCTCGGGGTCGTAAGCTACAAGATCTCTTGCAGCGCATCCCTGCATTCACTGCGACAACTAAACAAAGAAACAGCGGTAAAAAAAACACGAACTCTTACAACAATACTTTCAAACGTCATGGTCGTTCTACAGTTGCATTCCCTGGCAACGGCGCCAAAACCTTGATGCGTATGAATATGGCAAGTGCACCGGTCACACAAGTAATAAAGTTTTGGGAATGAATCCCCGAGTGTCGGTCTCTTGAGGAATGAAATTAGCGTAGAACAACGAACGATTCGAAATTATCGTTATGGGAGTTAATTAAATAAAGGAAAAATAAAGGGATTTGAAGGTGGTTTTGCAAACAAATAAACTAAAGCGAAATATGCGGGTCGCAATCACCGCTTCACAAGGTGAGATGGATGTAACGGCCGCGATGCCGTACTTCGGTAGGGCGAATGGAAGGTGAGCCAGTGAGTGAGGTGTTTAGTGCGGAGTGCAATCGAATGGAACGAAGGAACGGAGTGAAGTGAGATGGGGAGAGGCGCATAAAATCACAAATCTCACGAGGAATATTAAACAACAATAATCTAATTAAAACAACTAGAAATCGAAGTTCATTACAAGCTTAATTCATTTCATACAGCAAGAGAGATGGAGAAAGACTAAACCAAGAAAGTGAAGATCCACCGTGGTCGTTGGCCGGAGGTGCGGGTTATCAATCCGCTTCCACGTGCAGTCCGAGGAGGCTTTCGGTACCGACGAGCTGTCACGTCGAGGGCCTTTAAGTCCGTTCTCTAGGTTGTCTTCATCATCTTCTTCGGTGGAAAGCTCAGAGAAGAGGTCTGTAATGGCCGGGAGGATCACCGGAGGATGAGAAACGCTTTAGAATCGCCTGAAAATGACCTACCGATGGTAGGGATGAAGGTGGAGATGGATGGAACTCGTGGGATGCGGAATGTCGAAGTGGCGGCAAAGATCGATAAAGGGTCCGTGCCTTAATTCGCGGAACAGGCCGATTTATAGAAGATGAGTTAAATAACGTGCACGACAACAAGCGCACGACCAGTGGTCATTCGCGAACAAAGTCAGCGCCCGTGCAGTAACAACCTGTAGAACCTGCACCAAGAAATCAAAGATCACGCACGATTAGCAGCGCACGATCAGTGATCGTGCGAAATGGCGAGACAGAACTTTTCAAAAGAGGGCATGACTACGCACGACCGACAACGCACGAGCAGTGATCGTGCGTGGTATAGCTGGTGACCGTGCGATATGGCGGGGCAGAACTTTCACAAGAGAAGCCAGATTGCGCACGATCGATGATCGTGTGCCAAAGAGGTCGATGGTCGTGTGTTGGTAAAAACGCACGACCATTGACTCCTTTGCCAAAAAATGGTGAAATCCCTATCCCGGACGCCCACACGATCCCCGAACCTGCAGGAAAACTGGACGGGTTATCGATCATGGCAGTCACAGATATTAATAAAATGCATAGCAAGAGGGAAATACACACACGCACAGAAATAGGCTAATAAAGTGCAGAAGACGTGGAATGTCGTAGCGAACAAAAAAGAGTGCTAATGGCGCTAAATGGTAGTGCAAAGTCATGAAATGAAGCCTAGATGAGTCCAGAATCTGGTATGAAATGGGTAGTCATCGGTTTGTAGTGGTGGTTTGAATCTCTTAATGGGGGAGGTGTTGTGTAATTTAGCCAAGGCCACCCTTTTTCTTTTATCTTGCTCCAGGTACGGGCTGGGCAAGGGGGTGGGAGGTCCCTAGTGCTTTCACATATAGACCCCTGAGCTTTGTTTCTTGGAAATGGTGGTTGGGGGACTGAGTTTGCCTCCAACCCGGATCCGCATTGTTTTTGCTACTACCATACCTCACAGCTTAGGGTGTTAGACATTTCTTCCTTTTTCATTTGCAATGTTTGGGCTCATGGTAGCCTGGTAAACTCTACAGGATTTATTTTTGAGCAGGGTTGTTGCTGTTTCCTAACTCTTAGTGTTTTTCTTCTTCTGTCTTACCTTGGACAGTGGTTCTTGTTTCGGTTTGCTTACTCTTCTTGCTTACCTTATAACTTAACTTTTCCGTACAGTTTTTTTACTTGTTTAGCTTGTTGAGGTATTCTTTTCTTCTTTGAATGCCTTAGGTTTTGGTTAGTAGCCGATTAGGCGGCTAGTTGTGCTGTGCTGCTGCTGGTGGTCTCTCGTACTGTGGAGATTAGTTCCTTGGTCTTGTGAGGTAGTTTTACTGTTTTTCTTACATACATACATACTTGCAAGTGGGTTCATGTCAGTTTGTTGGCGCCCACTAGTAGTTTTACCTTGATACTAGATGTGTTACTTTTTGCTGCTACCTTTCTGGAGTTTGTCTACTTGCTCTTGGGATGGTTTATGCTAGGTTGCTAGTTACTTTTAAACCTAAAAACACTATTATAAGTATTCCTCATGATCATCATGTTTTATAAAACTCATCACAATTTTCCAAATAATGTATAAAGATCATTGTTCCTATATATATAGTATATATCAAAAGTAGGGTCCTGCATAGTATAAGTTGTCCTCTGGGGACACTTATGCACTCTTTTAGGATATCGAACCTGAATAAAGTATTTTTCGTAGCGTATAAGTATAGTTTTTAAATTGTGGACTAGGTGATCCACCAAGCCGAGGGATACGACCTTTAAAAATATAACTGATTTTCTCATCATTTAACTTATGAATTTTCATAAAGTATAGTTGTTAGTGGTTTTCCTGAGCATCGGCAGTTATCCCCTGCTCTACGTGGCGTCATGACCCGTGTTTTCTCCTACTCTAATAATCCGTTTTCTTCTAAGAAAATGTGGGTTGTGACAGTTGGTATCAGAGGGAGGTTGCTTGACAAGTTAGTAGGGCAACCGTCCCTTTTGATTGCATTAGTAGTTTAGCATCATGTCATTCACACAACGATATGACATCAGCACGTCTTGGAAAAAGCACGAACACTACACTCATAGCATAACATGAAGTATACGAGGCATATTATGTAGTATGGGATACATAATATGTTTTCGCATATGGATCCACCATAGGGGCAACATGCGAGGGTTATGTAGTATGGGATGCATAACCTCACCACATGGCTGCGACTAGCTCATTTTTTTTTGTTGCATGAAAATGTTATGTAGTATGGATGCATAACATTTTCATGTGTACGCCGCTCATAACATGCATTAGGGCCTTTTTAGAATGCATAGCACAAACATGCATAGCATAACATTGCATTAGCACATCGTGCCAAGCTAAAGACTGGCAGGATGACATATGTACACACATAAGTTTTCGAGTCAAAAATAATATAAAGTCATGCATTCCCAATCTAGGCACAAGAGTTAGTATGGTGGTGGTTAACCATCCTAGGTTTGGGCAGAACATCAAATCTTGTAAAAATAAACTACCAGAGCAAGTTTAGAAGCTTTAAGTTGATATTTATGTATGTATTGTCTGTACTTGTAGTTAGTTGCAGCTGTCGTACAAGGATCTGACTAAGGTTGCCACGATTTTAGGATGGCGAGACGCTCTTCGACTAGATCGACCCCCCTATCTGAGGGTGAGTAATCGGGAGCGCAGAATGATGTGGTAATCGAGAGCCTGCGACAGAGTAGCGATTCCTGGAGCAGGCAGATGGTAGAGGTGCGAGCCCAGATCATGTCTTTGGTGGCAGTTGTGGCAGGGCAGACTCAAGAAGTACAAGGCCCTGTAGGGGGGTTAGCTGTTCCTCCTCCTCCTCTACCCTTGAGACCTCCAATGGTGGTGCCAGCAGAGATGGAATTTATCCCACAGTTTCAGAGACTTAACCCTTCTACTTACGATGGGAAGGCAGATTTCATGGTCATAGACGATTGGCTGATCTCCATGGAGGAGATGTTCTCGTACTCCGGTATTTCAGACGATCAGAGAGTGATGATATCTTCCTATCAGCACAAGGGTTTGGCTAAGAGTTGGTGGCTTAGAGAAAAGGAGAGCTTGGTAGCTGGTTGCTCTTGGGAAGTATTCAAGGAAATGCTGCTTAAGAAGTTCTTGCCTTCGGTCGAGCGTGACCTTCTTATGAACGACTTCCTCCACCTGAAGCAAAGGCAACTCACGGTCGGTGAGTATGAGATAGAGTTCAGCTAGTTGAGCCGGTTTGCTCCTGGGTTCGTAAGTGTTGAGGCTGATCGAGTCAAGCGATTCCTTGGTGGCTTGAGGAGCGAGGTGCAGCAGTTGACCAATGCTTATGGATCAGACACTTATGCAGGGGTAGTGGAGGCTGCTCTAAAAGTGGAGGCTATCGAGACCGCAAAGAGCAGAGGCCAGCAAATGAGGAAGGACAAGAGGAATTCTGTTGAGGAGAATAAACCCCAGGTACCCGGTGCTGCTTTGGGAAAGAAGAGCAAGGTGGTGTGTAGCTTCTGTGGTCGGTCAGGCCACCCTGTTGAGAGGTGTTTCAAAAAGGCAGCAGAACAGAAGAAGGAGCAAGTTCATGCTATTTAGGGTGCTCCTAGGAGGTATGTTTCCTGTTCTGCTTGCAAGCGACCCGGGCATGATGCTGTCAAGTGCTGGTCCAAGGATAAAGTCTCCTATCAGTGCGGGCAGAAGGGTCACATCAAGTCTAGGTGTCCTCATGTCCAGCCTGCTCTTCATGCAGTTCCACTTCAGGCACTACCTCCGCCTCAGCGTGTGGACAAGGGTAAATGAAAGCTGAACGTGATCTCTTTCGAGGAGGTTCAAGCTTCGACTCAGGTCATCTCAGGTTAGTTGTTTCTTTTTCCAGCTTGAAAGTTTTATTTGTTATAATGGTTATAGTTGGGTTTTGGTAGATCCTTAGTTGTATATACTCCTATAGGGAAATTTAAGGTGAAGAACCGGTTGGTGCGCGTTCTGTTTGACTCCAGCGCTACCCACTAATTTATGGCTAGGGCCTTTGTGGAGCGACATCGGTTAACTCTAGATCGAGTTCGTGATACCTTCCGCGTCAAGTTCCCTTCTAGTGAATCTGTGTTATCAGATTTGGGCATTCTAGATTGCCCTATTTTGTTAGGGGATTTTCTTGCGAGGGCAGACTTGAAGATGATTGATCTGGAGGACTTTGATGTTATTCTGGGCATGAACTGGCTGTCTAAGTATGATGCAGTCATTCAGTGCAAAGGGAAGTGCTTGGAATTCATCAAGGATGATGGTGAGCCAGGAAGCGTGTATGCTGAACCGTGCCAAGATTCTCCTGTCATTTATGCAGTATGTGCTCAGAAGTTGTTTCTTTCTGGTTAATTTGCTTGTTTAGTCTTGATTGTTGGGATCGCTGTTAGTGTACCGCGCTTAGAGGAGATTCCCGTTGTTCGTGGTTTCGCTGATGTTTTTCCTGATGACTTTCCTGGTCTTCCTCCCGATCGGGATGGTGAGTTTGTGATCGATTTGGAACCGGGTACGCGTCCTATTGCTAAAGCGCCGTACCAGATGGACCCTCGTGAGCTAGAGGAGTTGCGAGTCCAGTTAGATGAGTTATTGGCAAAAGGGTTTATCAGGCAGAGTTCGTCGCCTTGGGGTACTCCTGTTTTGTTTGTAAAGAAGAAAGATGGGTCGATGTGGCTTTGCATCGACTATAGGGAGTTGAACAAAGTCACTATTAAAAACAGGTACCCTCTTCCGAGGATCGATGACTTGTTTGATCAATTGCATGGTAGCACGGTGTTCTCCAAGATCGATCTTCGTTCTGGGTATCATCAGCTCAGGATCCGTGAGGCAGATATTCCACGGACTGCGTTTAGATCGAGGCATGGTCATTTTGAGTTTTTTGTGATGTCGTTTGGATTGACCAATGCACCATCAGCTTTCATGGATATGATGAACCGGGTGTTCAAGGATTTCCTAGACAAGTTCGTTGTGGTTTTCATCGATGACATATTGGTCTATTTCCGCAGCGCTGAGGAGCATGAAAAGCATCTGCGCTTGGTTCTATCGGAGTTGAGGAATCACAGGTTATTCGCCAAGTTGAGCAAGTGCGAATTTTGGTTGCCTCAGCTCTCGTTTTTGGGTCACATGTTGAACAATGATGGGATCTCGGTCGACCCGAAAAAGATCGCAGTAGTGATGGATTGGAGCAGGCTGGGCATGCCCAAGGAGATCAGAAGCTTCCTAGGGTTGGCCGGCTACTACAGGAGGTTCATGGAGGGTTTCTCTTCCTTGGTTGCACATTTGACCAGGTTGACTCAGAAGAATTCGGCCTTTGTTTGGAGCGAGAAGTGCGAAGAAGCCTTTCTGGAGCTAAAGAACAGATTGTGCTCTGCTCCCGTCCTGACCCTACCTACTGAGGGTGTGGAGTATAATGTGTACGTGGATGCTTCGCACGTTGGTCTAGGTTGCATGTTGATGCAAGTTGGAAAAGTGATTGCGTATGGGTTAAGGCAATTAAAGACTCACGAGAGAAATTACGCTACGCATGACCTTGAGTTTGCAGCGGTAATTTATGCGTTGAAGCTGTGGAGGCATCTACTTTATAGGGATCAGTACAAGATCTTCACTGATCACAAGAGCTTGAAGTATGTGTTCACACAAAAGGAGTTGAATCTGCGCCAGCGGCGGTGGCTAGAGTATGTGGTCGATTATGACGTAGAGATCAAGTATCATCCAGGAAAGGCCAATGTAGTGGCCGACGCCCTGAGCCGGAAGACGGGGAAGATCTTTAATCTCACTGCCGATCATTTAGTGGAAGAGTTCCTCCTTATGTATATCTCGGTGGGATACTGTGGCATGCAGAGTAGTTTGGCAGTGGCAGAGTCGTCTTGGATTTCCCTTACTAGGTTGCACCAGAAGGATGATCCGGACCTTCTGCACTTATACCTCAGGACTGAGAGAGGGGAGTTGCCGGATTTTTCCATCGATGATGCGGGTACTTTGAAGTACCGTGACAGATTTTGCATCCCCACTATCGGAGACATCAGGGGTATGGTATGCAGAGAGGCTCATGGATCCAGTGTTTCCTACCTTCCGGGATCTACAAAGATGTATCGTGATGTAAAGCAAATTGCCTGGTGGTATGTGATGAAGAGTGATATAGCTCGATTTTTTGCTGAGTGCCACACTTGCAAGCATGTGAAGGCCGATCACGGAAGGCCTGGTGGCAAGTTGACTCCACTAGAGATCCCGACTTGGAAGTGGGAAAGTATTTCTATGGACTTCATCACGGGCTTACCGAAATATCCAAGGGGATTTGATTCTGTTTGGTTCATAGTGGATAGACTGACGAAGATTGCTCACTTCGTGCCGTATAAGATTGACTATCCGATGAGGATGATAGCAGAGTTGTACTTGAATGAGGTCATCAGATTGCACGGTGTGCCTGTTAGCATCATTTCTGATCAAGACTCCCAGTTTACTTCTCGCTTTTGGCAGAGTCTGCAAGAGGGTTTGGGTACAGATCTTAGGGACTCTACTGCTTACCACCCACAGACAAATGGGCAGACGAAGCGGGTGAACCAGATAGTTGAGGATATGATCAGATGCTACATTCTAGACCACGGTGGAGCGTGGGATAAGCGATTGCGAATTATGGAGTTTGCATACAATAACATTTATCAAGAAAGTTTGCAAATGGCTCAGTTTGAAGCTTTGTATGGGAGGCGCTGCAGAACCCCCCCCCCCCCCTATTTTGGGCTGAGGCAGGTGAGAGACCCTTGTTGGATCTGGATGCGCTCGAGGAGATGAAAGTCGCGGTGAAGCTTATTCGAGAAAAGCTTCGTATAGCTAAGGAGAGATATGAAAAGAATGCCAATCGGCGTAGGTATGACTTGGAGTTTTCTGTAGGGGACCTTGTGTTCCTTAAGTTTGCCCCGATGGTTGGTGTTACGAGGTTCGGTAAGAACCGAAAATTGGACCCGAGGTATGTGGGCCCGTTTAAGATTGTTTAACGGATTGGCGTGTCAGATTATAGGTTGGAATTGCCAGCAAACTTCCCAGGTGTTCTTAACGTATTTCATGTAAGCCAATTGCGGAAGTGTGTGCGCAGTAGTGGGCAAGTCTTGGATGTTGTTCCCCAGTTGGAGCCTAACCTCACTTTTATTGAAGTGCCGATCCACATTTTGGATTCTCAAAATCGGGTGCTGCGAAGGAAGTCCATCCTGATGGTCAAAGTTCTATGGAGAATCAGGGATTGGAAAGCGCGACTTGGGAGTTAAAGTCGGCTATGAGGGAGGCTCACCCTCAACTTTTTCCTTGATTAGATTGGTTTGTTTTCTTCTTGTAATGCTTGGCTTGTTACTTTTCCTTCTATAGTTGAGGCGTTATGCGTAAAGTTTCGGGACGAAACTTTCTTTTAGGGGGAGTGACTGTAACGCCCCCGATTTTCCTGGGATTATTTAACTCTTGCTTGACATTACGTCAATGCGTTTTCTTGGCTTGTGTCATCTGTGGAGTGTGGTCTTAACTCCTCAGAACTTGGTGGCCTATTTTGTAGCCTATTGGCAAGATCTCCCTAGCAAGCCGAGCAGTTTTGGGTGACCCGGTGTGGACTCTCGGGGGGATGCTTGTGTTTTAGCTTTGGGTGGGTATAACTCGAGTTTTGTTCGTAGAAAGTTAATTTCGACTTAGTCGTTGTGTTCGTAGCGTGGATATTTAGCTACGGTGCGAATTTCTTCGAATTCTGAGGATGTTCGATTTTCGCGTCGTTTTGTATTTTATGAAAAAATAAAGCTATTTAATAAATATTATATTAAATATTTTTTTTTCTGAAAGGGTGAGGATGCTTGGCGGTTTTGCCTTGTCATTTTTAGCCTTAATTAATTGATTAGTTAATTAAGATTAAGAGGATGCTATATATAAGATAGTTTTGACTTAAGAGGAAACCACTCCTGTTCATCTTCCCGAAAGACCGAACCAGTCTGCGCCTATTCGCGGAAAGTAGAGAAACCACCGGAACTGCTCCCCTTCGAACTCCGATTCCGGGAGCATTTGTGGACGGAATTCGATTCCGAAAGCGGATTTGGATTGCTCTCGCCTAGACCTTCATTCCTACGGTAAGAAATTCAGTTTTCGTGGTGTTTCTAGGAGTCTCGATTTTCCAGGGTTGTCCGTTTCCTCCATTAAAGCTCTAGATTTCTGCTTTAGGTGTTGCTGCTATTGGTACAGAGCGAGGATAAGGGAGGTCGACCAAGCTCCGCTGGAAATCGAGTAAAGTGGTACTCTTGCCCTTGCCATTTAGTTTTATTGTTTTCTTATATGCCCAGTTAGCCTATTTGATACAACCGAGACTTCTTTAGCCATAGTCAATTTCCTTTCCTGTACAATAGATGCTTTCTTTTGCTGTGCAATAAGCGGTTATGACGCCTAAGCTTGTTGTTAGAAAATTCCCTGTACAAAACCCTTCCCAAAACAGCCGTGAATGTTCTCTGTTCTTTTTCCCTCGCTGTAGCTTGTATGTTCTCGGGCTGGGGAAGGAAGTAAGGGTTAGGTTAGCATTTTCCTGTGCCGTGGCTGTAGCCAGGTAGGAGTTAGATGCTTTAACTCAAAAATTGTGCTAGTCCTCATTATAACCCTAGAAACGTGTTTGGCTGTTAGATTAATATTGCTACAGAAATAGACCTGTTGGAGTTAGCGATTGAGGATTCAGGGCTTGGCGTTGAGTGTGGTGCACACACTCAATGCCGGGTCTGCTTGGACTTGGCGTTGAGTGTGGTGCACTAACTCAATGCCGGTTCTACTAGGACTTGGCATTGAGTGTGGTGCACACACTCAACGCCATTGCCCTTTGATCTGTTCTTTTGCGGCTAAGTAGTGTGGCCTGGAGTGAGAAATTCCTTCAAAGTCAAAATTGTCGGGAATCACCAAGTGATTCTCGCCGACTTCGACGAGAATCGTTAGTGATTCCCGCCGATTTGGCAAGAATCGATCTGCATTCCCGCCGATTCGGCGAGAATCGATCTGCATTCCCACCGATTTGGCGAGAATCAATCTGCATTCTCGCCGACCTCTTCCGGATGGTGCTTAGAGAGCGGGCCTCACTCAACACCATGGCGGTTTAGGCGCTGAGTGAGGCGGGCTCACTCAATGACACAGCCCTTTCCTGCGGGTAAGTACTTTGGCGTTGAGTGAGTCGACCTCACTCAACACCAAAGCTGTTCTATCGTTGAGAATGGTGGGCGCACTCAGCGCCGCAATTTGTTTTCGCGGTAATTACTTTGGCGTTGAGTGAGTCGACCTCTCTCAATGCCAAAGCTATTTTGGCATTGAGAGAGGTGGACTCACTCAACGCCACAATTGGGTTTTGTGGTTAATTGCTAAGGCATTGAGGGAGTGGACCTCACTCAACGCCATAGCTACTTTGGCGTTGAGTGAGGTTAGCTCACTCAACGCCACAGCCTGCTTTGCTGAAGGCGTTGAGGGAGTGGACCTCACTCAATGCCATAGCTGTTTTGGCGCTGAGTGAGGTTAGATCACTCAACGCCACAGCTAGTGTTGTAGAAGGCGTTGAGTGAGTGAACCTCACTCAACGCCATTGTTATTTTGGCGTTGAGTGAGGCTAGCTCACTCAACGTCACCGTCTATTTAGGCGTTGAGTGAGTGGGGCTCACTCAACGCCATGCCGTGTTGAGTCATCTCAACGTTTTCCCTTACCTTTATTTTCTCCCCCGAGTGAATTCCTTGATTTTGAGGTTCCTTATTGGCTATTTTCTTTTTTTTTTCCAAAAAAGGCCGAATCGTGGGTCGTGGTTAGTAGTGGTGGTTTGAAGCTCTTAATGGGGGAGGTGTTGTATAATTTAGCCAAGACCACCCTTTTTATTTTATCTTGCTCCAGGAACGGGCTGGGCAAGGGGGTGGGAGGTCCCTAGTGCTTTCACATATAGACCCCTGAGCTTTGTTTCTTGGAAATGGTGGTTGGGGGACTTAGTTTGCCTCCAACCCGGATACGCGTTGTTTTTTCTACTACCATACCTTACAGCTTAGGGTGTTAGACGTTTCTTCCTTTGTAATTTGAAACGTTTGGCTCATGGTAGCCTGGTAAACTCCGATGGATCTTTTTGTAGAAGGGTTGTTGTTGTTTCCTCGCTCTTAGTGTTTTTCTTCTTCTGTCTTTCCTTGGACAGTGGTGCTTGTTTCGGTTTGCTTACTCTTGTTCCTTACCTTATAACTTAACTTTTCTGTACAGTTTTTTTACTTGTTTAGCTTGCTGAGGTATTCTTTTCTTCTTTGAATGCCTCGGGTTCTGGTTAGTAGCCGATTAGGTGGCTAGTTATGATGTGCTGTTGCTGGTGGTCTCTCGTACTGTTGAGATTAGTTCCTTTGTCTTGTGAGTTAGTTTTACTTTTTTTCTTACAGACATACATACTTGCCAGTGGGTTCGTGTCAGTTTGTTGGCGCCCACTGGTAGTTTTACCTTGATACTAGATGTGTTACTTTTTGCTGCTACCTTTCTATAGTTAGTCTACTTGCTCTTGGGATGATTTATGCTAGGTTGCTAGTTACTTTTAAACCTAAAAACACTATTATAAGTATTCCTCATAATCAGCATGTTTTATAAAACTCATCATTATTTTCCAAATAATATAAAAAGATCTTTTTTCCTATATATAGTATAAATCAAAAGTAGGGTCCTGCATAGTATAAGTTGTCCTCTGGGGACACTTATGCACTCTTTTAGGATGTCGAACCTGAATAAAGTATTTTCCGTAGTGTATAAGTATAGTTTTTAAATTGTGGACTAGGTGATCCACCGAGCCAAGGGATACGACCTTTAAAAATATAACTGATTTTATAATCATTTAACTTATGAATTTTCATAAAGTATAGTTGTTAGTGGTTTGCCCGAGCGTCGGCAGTTATCCCCTGCTCGACATGGCATCATGACGCGTGTTTTCTCCTACTCTGATAATCCATTTTCTTCGGAGAAAATGCGGGTTGTGACAACAGGCGTTGAGTAAAGCCAGTTCACTCAACGCCATATACCAAGAAGCGTTGAGACAAGCTCAACAGGTTGAAGATTTTGTCAAGAAACCTGGCTAAATCCAGAATCATTGAGTGAGAACAACTCACTTGATGCCAAAGTAGGAAGGTTTAGACAGAGGAATAATCACTCAAAGACAAAGGAAAGAAATAGACAGAAAAATATTTCTAATTTTAGAAGCGTTTAGTGAGGATAGCTCACTCACCGCACTCAACGCCTTAACAAGCTGGCATACTTTAGAGATGCGGCTAAGGATAAAATTGTTGAGTGATGAAGGCTCACTCAATGCTCTCAATACCTAGTAGATAAAGAAAGTTACGGCTAATTCCAGGGCGTTGAGTGATGTAGATTCATTCAACACACTCAATGACTAGTAGTGTAGAAGAATTTGGCCAAGTCCAGAGGTGTTGAGTGATGAAGATTCACTCAATGCACTCAACGCCTGATGGTGCAGAGAATTTGACTATATCTAGATTTGATGAGTGAAGGACATTCACACAATGCACTCAATGCATGGATTGAATCTAAGAATTTGGCTAAGTCCATAGATGCTGACATCAACAAAAGTCAACAAAAGTTAATAGAGTTAAAATTCTTTGCGGGAAAGCTACAGAACATGGCAAATGGCGCCTGGAGCCTATTGTACATCTACTTCTGTCAAAGCAAGTTATAGCCAACAACTACAGGTGATCCCCACTGGTCAAGTAGCTTTTAATTAGCGGAAGATAAAAGGAACACGATCGGGAGACGGAACTTAATTTTTAGGGTTTTCTTATATTGAATAGTTGTTGCTGAACTTCGTCTTCCTCACCATTAATGCCGAGCTCAAAGCTTGAAGTTAAATCAGCTGATCTAAAAGTTATTTCCAGTAAGCTGTAGTAATTTTTTCTGTTATAACAAGTTTAGAAATGGTTCTGATAAAGATGGAGCAGTGCCTTCAGGTTTTTGCAGGTCCAGGTTAGTTGATTAAGGAACACAAGAACTGTCAAATCTTCAGTCTTCTTCATCAAGTTCAAAAATAAGTTTCTGAGTTATTCCAGCACAAGATCCACCTTATTGAAGATAATTCTCTTGCTGCTATGAAGAAGATAGGGCTGAGGAAAACTCAGGTCAGGAGGCAGGCACAAAGAAATTTCTCTGGTGTCAAATCAACCACACCAACCAACTACTCTTCCTATAGGATCCTTTTGGATCTAAGTTTTAAGCCTGATTTATAAAGGCTGAGGTAGGATCCTTGTGTGGATCTGAGTGTAAGGTAGTTTTACCTGAGGTAGGAGAGTCATTTTCTCTGAGGTAGGGCTGTTTATCCTGAGATTATAGGATCTAGTTTTGGATCTGAGGTGGGGCTTTGTGCCTGAGATATAGTAGAGTCATCCTCTCTTAGTTGTAGGGATAACCTCCATATCCTGAGATGTAGGACTTATTTTCAAATCTTAGGTAGGTGATCTTTTGATCACTGAGTTGTAGGAGAAGTTTGCTCTGAGGTGGGGCTTTTCCCGAGTTGTAGGTCTTGGAGGAGCTTGAGAGATCCTGTAGGATCTGTGTTGTAAGATCTTAGGAGCCGAGTTTTGGAGAAGTGTCTTGTCTAACACACTGTTAGAAAGGTGGAAGGGAAAGTGGACGTACCCATAATCTGGGGAACCATTATAAACCTTGTGTGTACTTTGTGTGATTGTCTTGGAAGCAATATATAACTCACCCATAACAAACAAAGTAGAGGGAAAATTATAAAACCTTATAAACCTTAATCTTGGAACCATTATAAACCTTAGTTTTTATGACTACTGGTTTTCGGACCACAACATAACAGGAGCTCCAGATGGGAGACAGGGACCAGCAGCCCAGGGACAAGCACATGCGGAGTATGGTCCGCATAGAGGTGGGCCAATCTAGTTCTGAAGCAATATTGATGCCCTAGGGATTGCGCACCCAGCTAGGACAGATATAACATAGTAATACCAAAGATACTTAGCCCAAGGAAGTTAGGGGCTTATCTTTTGTTTATTGTGGGCTTGTCTTTTGTATATTGGGTAAAGTAAGTTACTGATTTGGGTTTCCCTTAAACCTCATCTAAAAAACATTGTGTCGTGAGTATAGTGAAATTGGAGTAAACCTTATTCGATGCTACTCGGGTATATTCGTATGGTTACAAATTTGATTGTGAAGTGGAGATTTTATGGAGCCGTTGCCTACCCACACAAATGAGAAATCTAATCACTGGAAGTATGGTGTACGTCAGAACATGTATCCTCGAAATAAGAAAGACATCATGGATTTTGTGACGCACGGTGAGGTGTGTCGGCTAGTGTAGGTGAGTGCAAGAATTTTTGGGGAACTAATAAAAGCACTGCCCGAGTTAGAGTGGAATTTGAGGATAGATTGATTGAGGTAGCTTGGGTCACCCCGACCCATAAGAAAAACTTTGGTGGGTGTGTCATGAAATTTATGAGTAGTTGTTCGTTATCATGGTGTTCTCAAGATGATCGTGTCTAATTTGGATTGACAGTATACGTCCAAGGTGAGAAGATTAGTCCAGGATTATTTGGTCTCTCGTCGACATTCAATACAGCTCTCCACCCTCGCACGGAGGGGTAAAATTACACTTTCAGGGATCTAGGATGAGGATCAAAAGACACTTGACTCTGAATTTTTTTGAGAACCCAGATACCTCGGTGTGAATGATTCAAGACAGGATGTTAGATGTAACATCCCATTTCCGGCTAGACCCCTAGGAGTCGGTTAGTTGTGGTAGAACCCTAGGGAGCCCCAAAACTTGAAATAAATCGACCAAGAAATCGGGTCACGGGTTGGTCACGCCCGTGACCGACCCGTCACGCCCGTGACATAGGGCGTGACCATGATCGTCGATTCCAGGTCGACGGTCGTCGACCCAAAATTGGCCCCATGGGCATGTCACGCCCGTGACCCGCCATGTCACGCCCGTGACATAGGGCGTGACCATGATCGTTGATTCCAGGTCGACGGTCGTCGACCCAAAATTTGCCCCACGGGCATGTCACGCCCGTGACCCGCCATGTCACGCTCGTGACATAGGGCGTGACACGCTGGACGATCGTCGATTTCAGTTCGACGTCGTCGAACAAGAATTGGCCGCACAGGCCTGTCACGCCCGTGACCCAGGTGTCACGCCCGTGACAACCGCTCGACGATCGTCGATCTCAGTTCGACGATCGTCGAACCCAGAACTGGCTAACCGGGCCTGTCACGCCCGTGACCTATGTGTCATGCCCGTGACCAAGGCCGAAACGACAGCCAGGTAACTGACGTCGTAATAAAATCCGATTAAGGGAATGAAAACCAAGAGTATTTATGGGCCGTTTCCTACTTTAATTATTTAAATAATTAAGGAAATGTTGGTCCAATAAGAAATCGCCAACTGGCGAGCACCTCTTCATCTCCAGTGTTTCAACTGCCATTCGCCATAACCGAAACGTCATAAGGGAGTTATTAATGGCCGCGAACGTTTCATCTACAACATTTCATCCTTTCCCCTCCCCATTTGCTGATCTATAAAAGACTCCTAAGAGCAAGAGGAAAAGGTTACACTCCCTCAAACTGTTTCAGACCTCCGCCTTACTGTTGAAGAATTTCCGGCGACGCCACCACCGCGCAAATGGCTTCCCGATGCTCTGCACGCCTCCAACCCGCGAACAAGGTCCTCCCCTCCCCCTTCTTCTGCGGATAGATCTTAGGATTCTTTAGGAGAGAAATCGGGCTCAAAAGAGCCAGATCGGGTGAGCGTACTCGTGGTTTTCCAAAAATTTCATGGTGGCGGGTTCGCCGGAAACCGCCTCTCCGGCGGCCGTGCCGCCGCCCGACGATAGCCCTCGCCTCAACGGAGGTGATGGTGGTGGTGGCCGGCCAGGGAGATGGCTGGATGGCCGGGAAATAGCTTGGAAAAGCTACAGGAAATTAAGTTTTCAGGCCTCTGGTTCGGGCTGTAGAAGAAGATGAACAGTGCCGTCAAATTAGATTTTATTTTTAAAAACAATTTCTGAATGAAATATCTGTCATGTTAAATAAGTTGGGAAAAATACCTAGAGGCTTTTACAGGAACAATGATCAACATAGAAATTGTAGCCCTCGAAGTGTACTTTAATTCAAAATTAATTTCACTTGATTTGGAATCCTGGTTAGACCACAGCACCCTTTTTGGTGAGGTCTATCCAGAGGGCTGCCTTGACCTTAGAAAAATTCCCCACTCCAATCCAGTCATCCAAATGACTTGAAATTTGGGGTGTGGTCTAATCTTACATATATCTAGGTGCTATCCAAAAATGAGAATTTTTGGAGAATATTTTTCTATAGTTTTTTAGAAAAATTCAATATTCCTAGCCGAATTTAATTAGATAGTTAAATAATTTCCAAACCCTCCCAAATTCTGGTGAGTGGTCTCTGGGGTCACCATAAGGTTTTGTATAATTTTTCATCTCATTTGTGGATGGTTTGGATTAGAAATGATCAACCCTAAGTTTTGCCCTAATAAGGGGTCTTAGGTTAAAAGTGCACTTTTGAAATTTGAGTGGTCAGATCACCTCAACAGAGGCTGAGATTTTTACCACTGGCTAGTAATATTCCCCAGCACCCCCTCATGGAGTTTGAGGTGGATCGGGGTAGGTTTGCCCTAAGGACCAAGGCCAAACCCTAAGGATGGATCTTGGTGGTTTGTGAAGGTCATGTGGTCAAATGACCTTGGATTGACCCGAAATTGGGTGAAGAGAGCCATAGGGCCAATATAGTTTTCTGGATGAAATCGTAGTAAATTTGGAGACCGTTGGGATACCTAAAAATCTAACCCTAGTTTAGGGCGCAAAACTTGTAGAGATAGGAAATGACACTAAATCACATAGAAAAATGGTGAGATTTGGGTATAGTGAATTATAGGGATGATACAAGCTCTGGATATTTTTCTATGAATTTTATGATCATTATTTTGGATACTCCTTTAATGATTTAGTAGTTGTATGATTTGCTTAGAAAATTTATTAGGGAATACACACTCTCTGGAAAGTGATGAAATTTAAGCAGGGAACGTTTATTATGATTTTAAATCTCTGTGAATTTTTAGGGGATTTTTGGAAGATTAATTATAAGGCTTGCTTCTTTAAGTATGTTTTACCTTGTTTATTTGATTAAATCTTTAGTGGTGTTTAGCAAGCTAGTAAAATTATGATTCTCTGCACAAGGATCTTTTATATATCAAACTACTGACTAGTGATTTTTCTATAATTTTTAGATGAAAAATTTCAGTACTTCCTTCATTACGTAGAATTAACGTGATTATACTGAATAAATTATTTAGAGGTTAAATACTTTCTATAAAATTCTGAGAATTTGTATTTGAGGTTATCTTGCTGTTATTTAATGATCATGATTTTAGAGTAGTCATTACTTAGGAAGATCATGTAGTTCATGTTTAAAATGACCCGTGGCACGTCCTTTGGGAAAATTAAATAAATATCAGATTAATTAGGAAAATTATAAGTTTCTGGTTTTAGGCAAAGTATGATATGGTAGACCTCCAGTAAATATTATAGGAGATTTGGAAGACAACTTGGTGTACCTCACCTTGGGTACCTCATATAGTTTAGGATGGTCTGGATATAGTAAAGCCACAGAATTCTGGTAACTGATGGTTGGTAGGGCAAGTTAAGATTGAGTTCATCATTAGAAGTCAGGATAAGTAGAGTGTGGGACTGGTTAGGATAAGGGAGTACGGGAACGACGAAAGATCGTCCATCCCGGGAAGAAGAGGAAAAGTCTTAATACTCTAGGGTTAGAACTAAAGTAACTAAAAGAGGATCGGGTTAAAGGAGATCAACCAATAATAATTAGTGCCTTGCGAAAGGGAACTTCGGGCCGTAATGCCGCCGTCTTGGTTCCTAGTGCCCCTTGAGAGCCATTCACGGGGTATACCGGGGGTAGTCTTGGGCTAACGTAAACCATAGGAATAATAAATTAAAAGAGCAACTAGTATAACTAGGGTTGCACACACTCACTCCCCGATAGCTAGGAAGGTAGAATAATATGACTTGTTGCCATTCAGACGGTAGCTCTGAAGGTAGATGCACGGACAGGACTATCCGGGGGGCCGAGGGCTCGAGGGTTGGAGTACAGAATAAAGGTTGTGGGTCTTCGGTACCTGATCATCGTTCACACCGACATCGGTACGCTGACTCGGCGGTGTGGGACACTTAGCCAAAGAAAGTCTGGAGGGTACATCCAGCAGCAGTGCGCGGATACTCTAGGTTGTGTTCTTCTAGGGGCGTACGGGAGGGCTAGGCCTGGTAGTGTGGATGCCCGCCTAGGAGTGGGGGGCCCGACCCACTGTCTCCGTTTGCCACTACGAAGGTTCCTGGGAGTGAAGCTAGCTGCCCGAACAGGGGGAACTAAAGGTCTGTGCGCATAGAGTCGTGTGCGTGAGTTGCACCTGCATGAATCATGGCATAGCATTTCACTACACTCATATTTGCATACAACCGACACCCCAACGTATAAATTGGTATGGGACTTTTTATACGATGGGAGCTTTGTAGAAGATCCCTTAACTTATAAGTTTGTATGGGCATTCATATAAGTTAAGGTTACATACTTACTTACTTGTTTGTTTATTTACTGTTCTCTAGCTGCCTTTCATACAACTTGCTACTTATTAATTGTTCTACCTATTACAACATTTACACTGTTCACCTGTTATAACTTGCTAGTTAGGTCCACCGTCACCTGCTTGACTATTCTCCACTTTTGTAGCTTCCCTTTCCTCCTCTCCCCCCGGTGCTTAGGGGCCGTGGTGGGAGGGGTAGGGGATGATAGGGATTAGTCTTTATGACTAATGGTTTTCGAACCAAACATTACAGGAGCTCCGGATGGGAGACAGGGCCCAGCACCAGCGGAGTACGGTGCGCATGGAGGTGGGACAGTCTAGCACTGGTGCACCTGCGACCAGCTCCGTGAGTGATTAGTATTTTCCTAGCTTCCGCGATGAGTGACTTGTAGTGAGGACTCTGATGTACTGGGCTCGAGCCCATTTATCTATTTTCCTATTATTACTATTGATGGACGGGTTATGATTTCATTTTTATTTACATGTTTCTGTGGACTTGTTTGCACTTTAGTACAAATGCTTCTCTCTCTTGTGATCGAAAAAGGCCGGCAGAATTGGCGTTTTGTAGTGGTTGCCTTCCCGTGAGTCGGTGCCACCGCAAAGCGGCAATTCTGGGCTAAGACCCCGGTGGTTGAAAAAGAAAAAAAAAAGGGGGGTCTTACAAGTGGTATCAGAGCGAAACCTCGATCGAAGAGAAATAGTCCACAAAAATCTTGGGTCACCCCCGCGCGAGCTTAGTTTGCGGACAAACTAGCAGCGAAAGCAGTGGTGTGCCCATAAGGGAAATCACATGTGAAAGTCCTTCATAACTCTTCTTAAATTCCATTCATTCGCGCTCTAACAAATGGAATTTTTTCTTGTAGCCTGCGACGAACCCTACATCGCAGCAGGGGACACCTCAGGCTCCGAATGTCGTCCCGACTCCCCCAGCACCAGTTCCGTTCCAGCAGACGGAGATGGGGCAAACACTGACGGCCATCCAGGAGGCCTTCAGAGCTCAGCAAGCCCCGACCCCACAGCCAAACCCCGGGGCCAATTGGATGACGGTCTTCCGAGGACTTTCCCCTCCATCCTACCAGGGGACGGAATCTGCAGTACGTACGGAGGAGTGGTTGGACACAATTTACGAGATGCTGGCAGGGATTTGATGCCCCACGGAGGAGGCAGTCGCTTTGACAGTCTCCTGCTTAGAGTCACACGGAAAGAGATGGTGGAAATCTCAGCTGGACACCACCTTTGCAGGGATGGACTGTGCTGATATTACTTGGGAGGAGTTCAGAGCAGCGCTCTTGGGACATTTTGTACCTCAGTCGGCGAGAGATGACCTGGAGGATAGGTTCCTGCGGTTGAGGCAGGGGAACAGGACTGTGGTGGAGTACTACCAGGAGTTCACTCACCTGGCCCGTTATGCGGACGCTTACCAGTTAGACGATGCTGGCTACGCCCGGAGGTTTTATAAGGGGCTGTAGGATGACATGAGGCAGGCCCTCCTTTTCGTCTCAGAGGGGAGTCTGGCCAGGATTCTGGAGATGGCTAAGAAGAGGGAGGCGGATCAGCTTACAGTGAGGAGCCGGAAGAGACCGGCTGATGATACAGTGATTGGAGGACGTAGAGACCGTCCTCGAGGCCACGTTATTGGAGAGAGAAGGAACGGGGATCAGCCTCGTCAAGAGTTTGGGCAGGAGCAGAGGAGTCAGGGGGTATTGGCTCCCCAGCCTATACAGATGCTGGAAATGCCAAGGGCGGTAGAGCAGCCACTAGTATGCTTTCAGTGCAACCAGCCGGGGCATATCAAGAGGAACTGCCCTGTGAGGCGAGCACCCCCACCGGCACATCAGGGCGCTCCACCTCCCCGACAGTCTGGCGGACGAGGACAAGACCAAGGACGAGGATTTCAGGATCGAGGTCGTAGGCCAGAGAGAGAGCAGGTGTATGCTCTAGACCTGACACAGCCCCGGGACCCGGAGCAGGTTATCACAGGTATGGCAGTACTTTTCAGATTTTCTTCATATAAACTACTATTTTAAACATAACCTGGTTAGAAATTAAGAGAAGATAAACTACAATAAGAATACTAAGACATTTAATTACCCCAGGCATAGTATTCGTGAGCGGCAAGCCCGCTCACACCCTCTTCGACACCGGTGCGTCGCAATCATTCATGTCGGAGGATTTCGTGAAAGGACTGGCAGGAGTGGAGCCATTCACCGGGAAGATGATGAGGGTGCGCCTACCCGATGGATCCGAGATATTGACCTCTGCTCATTGTAATATAGAAGCAAGGATCGGCGGAAAGGCGTTTGAGGCAACAGCGACGGTTCTGAGGATGCCAGATTACGATCTGATCCTGGGCATGACATGGCTTCATTGGAACCATGCCCAGATCGATTGCGTGGCGAAGAGGATCACCGTGAGGCACGGAGACTCCTTCATTGTTATCGAAGGTATTATATCAGCACCCCGTACTTTACTATCGTCTGTGCAGGCCGTTAAGTCCCACCTACAGGGGGAAGAGGTTTATCAGGTCCTCTTTGAGGCTGTCGTAGCCAAGGACTCCATTGCGGATATTCTAGTGGTGCGGGACTTCGCCGACGTGTTTCCAGAGAAGCTACCAGGGTTACCCCCGCACCGAGAGAAGGACTTTCAGATTCAGCTCGTACCGGGGGCTAAGCCGGTATCCAAAGCTCCCTATCGAATGGCCCCAAAGGAGTTGGTGGAATTCCGGAGCCAGCTTCAGGAGTTAGTGGAGGCCGAGTTCGTTCGGCCTAGCTCTTCACCATGCGGAGCTCCGGTGCTGTTCATTAAGAAGAAGGACGGGACCCTTCGACTGTGCATCGATTACCGGGCTCTGAACAGGTTGACAGTCCGGAATACTTATCCCTTACCACGAATAGACGAGCTATTTGACCAGCTGGAAGGAGCTCATTGGTTCTCAAAGCTGGATCTGAGGTCAGGATACTACTAGCTTCGTATTCGGGAGGAGGACATCCGGAAGACGGCCTTCAGCAGCAGATATGGCTTGTACGAGTTTACCGCGATGCCGTTCGGGCTCACGAATGCACCCTCCGCATTCATGACTTTGATGAATCGGGTGTTCGAGGAGTATCTGGATGTCTTCGTCATTGTATTCATCGACGACATCCTCATCTATTCAAGGACGGAGGAGGAGCACGCGAGACATCTAGCTTTGACCTTGGAGAAGCTGCGTGAGCACGAGATGTATGCCAAGTACAGCAAGTGCCAGTTCTGGCTAAAGGAGGTGGCCTTTCTGGGCCATGTCATCAGTGGAGCAGGTCTGGCAGTGGATCCGGCAAAGATCTAGGCAGTACGGGATTGGCCACCACTAAAGTCGACCACGGATGTTCGAAGTTTCTTGGGACTTGCCGGTTACTACCGGAATTTCGTAAAGGGGTTCTCTCATATTGCCCTCCCTCTTACGTCTCTGACAAAGAAGGAGTCCCCTATTATTTGGACGCCGCGATGCGAATCTGCCTTCCAGGAGCTGAAGGATCGTCTCACCTCGGCCCCCATCCTTGCTCTTCCATCAGGGAGGGAGGGATTCCAGGTATATACAGATGCTTCCTATCAGGGGATGGGTGCCGTCCTTATGCAGAATGGGCACGTAATAGCCTATGCCTCCCGTCAGTTAAAGCAGCACGAGCAGAACTACCCCGTGCACGATTTGGAGATGGGGGCAGTCATTTTTGCTCTTAAGAGCTGGCGGCACTATCTCTACAGGGTGCATTGTGATATTTTCTCCGACCACAAGAATCTGAAGTACGTCGACACCCAGAAGGAGTTAAACATCAGGCAGAGACGTTGGGTGGAGTTTCTTTCGGACTACCAGTATACCATGCACTATCATCCGGGGAAGGCGAATGTGGTTGCGGATGCTCTGAGCCGGAGAGCGAGTACGACCGGAGTAGGCCCGCAGCTGATGGCTTTGGAGTTGATTAGATCATTCGAGGAGATGCAGATTTCGCTAGTGTCTGAGGATGACCCGGAGCTGTACATGGAGTACCTGGGGTCGATGGTTACTACTGATGACATTCGAGACCGCATCAGAGATGGGCAGATGCGGGACGAGAGAGCTGAGCCGATATTCCGAGCCTTGGAGGAAGGCACGACAGGGGATTACTCTTTGAGGGATGGGCTCCTGTGTTTCCGGGGCAGAGACTACATACTAGCAGGAGGACGGATCCGGGAGGATATTTTGACGGAAGCTCATTGCAGCCGATATTCGGTACACCCGGGGATCACCAAGATGGCAAAGGATTTAAAGAGGAAGATGTACTGGCCGGGTATGAAGAAAGATATTACGTATTTTGTGACGCATTGTGAGGCCTGCCAGCTCGTGAAGGTGGAGTGTAGGAACCCGGCAGGCCTGCTGCAGCCGCTTCCGGTGCCGGAATGGAAGTTTGAGGATATAGCCATGGACTTCATACATGGGCTACCTAGATCCCGTGCGGGGAACGACTCGATCTGGGTGATAGTGGACAGGCTGACAAAGGTGGCCAGATTCATCCCAGTGGCAAAGGACACACCGGTCAGTGTATTAGTACGGAGGTTCATTGAGCAGTTTGTGCGATATCATGGGGTGCACAAGACTATCGTTTCGGATCGGGATGGGCGGTTTACATCCAGGGAATGGAGGTCAGTCCAGGCCCATCTGGGTTCTCGGTTGACATTCAGCACCGCCTTTCACCCTCAGACCGACGTACAGACAGAGCGCACTAACCGTACACTGGAGGATCTGTTGCGACTATGTATTTTGGACCGTGGCGAGCCTTGGGAGAGATTGTTACCACTGGTCGAGTTTTCATACAACAACGCTCATCAGTCCAGCATAGGCATGGCTCCATACGAAGCGTTGTACGGAAGGAGGTGCAGAACCCCACTATCATGGGTTCAGGATGAGGATCCGCAGGCACTGGGCTCGGAGTTTGTGGGAGATACAGATGCTCAGATTAGATTGATCCGAGACAGGATGTTGGAAGCCCAGAGTAGACAGGCGAAATACTACGATGCGAGGCATCGCCAAGTAGAGTTCCAGGTAGGAGACCGGGTTTTCTTGAAGATACGGCCGATGCACGGAGTCTCGCGGGTTCGCGGGCGGAAGAAGCTCAGTTCGAGATATATGGGGCCCTATAGGATCCTGGAGCGGATCGGCCCCTTAGCCTATAGACTGGAGCTACCGCCGGAGTTAGCGGGATTGCATGACGTCTTCCACGTCTCCTCACTTCGGAGGGCTCTGCTATGCCCTGAGCAGCTGATTTCCTCGGCAGATGGCCCAGTGGCCTCGGATCGGTCAGTCGATTTGGAGCCTATCAGGATCGACGATACAGCAGTGCGGGTCATGCGACGGAAGAAGGTCCCGTTAGTCAAGGTTCTGTGGAACAATCATGGGCAGGAGGAGCATACATGGGAGCCACAGGACTTGATGCGGCAAAAATACCCGGAACTTTTTCGTCAGGTATACCTCACAACCCCTCTAGACAATCAATTTGCCTTTCTGTTTTAAACCAATGGAACTGAAATTTCAAGAATAGGGGCTAATCTTTTGTTTATTGGGGTGTATATACCTAGTTAAGTGGACGAAATAATCTTAGATTCGAAACCGCACAAACAAACATAACGTAGAGAGGTAATCTTTCAGTCCTCATGGGATGTTACAAGCTTATTTTTCCCGATTAGAGTCCCGTAGGCTTAACCTTGATTTCGGGGACGAAATCTTTGTTTTGTTTATTGGGATTTGTTACATCCCATTTCCGGCTAGACCCCTAGGAGTCGGTTGGTTGTGGTAGAACCCTAGGGAGCCCCAAAACTTGAAATAAATCGACCAAGAAATCGGGTCACGGGTTGGTCACGCCCGTGACCGACCCGTCATGCCCGTGACATAGGGCGTGACCATGATCGTCGATTCCAGGTCGACGGTCGTCGACCCAAAATTGGCCCCACGGGCATGTCACGCCCGTGACCCGCCATGTCACTCCCGTGACATAGGGCGTGACCATGATCGTCGATTCCAGGTCGACGGTCGTCGACCCAAAATTGGCCCCACGGGCATGTCACGCCCGTGACCCGCCATGTCACGCCCGTGACATAGGGCGTGACATGCTCGACGATCGTCGATTTCAGTTCGACGTCGTCGAACCAGAATTGGCCGCACAGGCCTGTCACGCCCGTGACCCAGGTGTCACGCCCGTGACAACCGCTCGACGATCGTCGATCTCAGTTCGACGATCGTCGAACCCAGAACTGGCTAACCGGGCCTGTCACGCCCGTGACCTATGTGTCACGCCCGTGACCAAGGCCGAAACGACAGCCAGGTTGGAAATTTTGGTAACTGACGTCGTAATAAAATCTGATTAAGGGAATGAAAACCAAGAGTATTTATCGGCCATTTCCTACTTTAATTATTTAAATAATTAAGGAAATGTTGGTCCAATAAGAAATCGCCACCTGGCGAGAACCTCTTCATCTCCAGCATTTCAACTGCCATTCGTCATAACCGAAACGTCATAAGGGAGTTATTAATGGCCGCGAACGTTTCATCTCCAACATTTCATCCTTTCCCCTCACCATTTGCTGATCTATAAAAGACTCCTAAGAGCAAGAGGAAAAGGTTACACTCCCTCAAACTGTTTCAGACCTCCGCCTTGCTGTTGAAGAATTTCCGGCGACGCCACCACCGCGCAAATGGCTTCCCGACGCTCTGCACGCCTCCAACCCGCGAACAAGTTCCTCCCCTCCCCCTTCTTCTGCGAATAGATCTTAGGATTCTTTAGGAGAGAAATCGGGCTCAAAAGAGCCAGATCGGGTGAGCGTACTCGTGGTTTTCCGAAAATTTCATGGTGGCGGGTTCGCCGGAAACCGCCTCTCCGGCGGCGGTGCCGCCGCCCGACGATAGCCCTCGCCTCAACGGAGGTGATGGTGGTGGTGGCCGGCCAGGGAGATGGCTGGATGGCCGGGAAATAGCTTGGAAAAGCTACAGGAAATTAATTTTTCAGGCCTCTGGTTCGGGCTGTAGAAGAAGATGAACAGTGCCGTCAAATTAGATTTTATTTTTAAAAACAATTTCTGAATGAAATATCTGTCATGTTAAATAAGTTGGGAAAAATACCTAGAGACTTTTACAGGAAAAATGATCAACATAGAAAATATAGCCCTCGAAGTCTACTTTAATTCAAAATTAATTTCACTCGATTTGGAATATTGGTTAGACCACAGCACCCTTTTTGGTGAGGTCTATCCAGAGGGCTGCCTTGACCTTAGAAAAATTCCCCACTCCAATCCAGTCATCCAAATGACTTGAAATTTGGGGTGTGGTCTAATCTTACATATATCTAGGTGCTATCCAAAAATGAGAATTTTTGGAGAATATTTTTCTATAGTTTTTTAGAAAAATTCAATAATCCTAGCCGAATTTAATTAGATAGTTAAATAATTTCCAAACCCTCCCAAATTCTGGTGAGTGGTACCTGGGGTCACCATAAGATTCTGTATAATTTTTCATCTCATTTGTGGGTGGTTTGGATTAGAAATGATCAACCCTAAGTTTTGCCCTAATAAGGGGTCTTAGGTTAAAAGTGCACTTTTGAAATTTGAGTGGTCAGATCACCTCAACAGAGGCTGAGATTTTTACCACTGGCTAGTAATATTCCCCAGCACCCCCTCATGTAGTTTGAGGTGGATCGGGGTAGGTTTGCCCTAAGGACCAAGGCCAAACCCTAAGGATGGATCTTGGTGGTTTGTGAAGGTCATGTGGTCAAATGACCTTGGATTGACCCGAAATTGGGTGAAGAGAACCATAGGGCCAATATAGTTCTCTGGATGAAATCGTAGTAAATTTGGAGACCGTTGGGATACCTAAAAATCTAACCCTAGTTTAGGGCGCAAAACTTGTAGAGATAGGAAATGACACTAAATCACATAGAAAAATGGTGAGATTTGGGTAGAGTGAATTATAGGGATGGTACAAGCTCTGGATATTTTTCTATGAATTTTATGATCATTATTTTGGATACTTCCTTTAATGATTTAGTAGTTGTATGATTTGCTTAGAAAATTTATTAGGGAATACACACTCTCTAGAAAGTGATGAAATTTAAGCAGGGAACGTTTATTATGATTTTAAATCTCTGTGAATTTTTAGGGGATTTTTGGAAGATTAATTCTAAGGCTTGCTTCTTTAAGTATGTTTTACCTTATTTATTTGATTAAATCTTTAGTGGTGTTTAGCAAGCTAGTAAAATTATGATTCTCTGCACAAGGATCTTTTATATATCATACTACTGACTAGTGATTTTTCTATAATTTTTAGATGAATAATTTCAGTACTTCCTTCATTACGTAGAATTAACGTGATTATACTAAATAAATTATTTAGAGGTTAAATACTTTCTATAAAATTCTGAGAATTTGTATTTGAGGTTATCTTGCTGTTATTTAATGATCATGATTTTAGAGTAGCCATTACTTAGGAAGATCATGTAGTTCATGTTTAAAATGACCCGTGGCACGTCCTTTGGGAAAATTAAATAAATATCAGATTAATTAGGAAAATTATAAGTTTCTGGTTTTAGGCAAAGTATGATATGGTAGACCTCCAGTAAATATTATAGGAGATTTGGAAGACAACTTGGTGTACCTCCCCTTGGGTACCACATATAGTTTAGGATGGTCTACATATAGTAAAGCCACGGAATTCTGGTAACTGATGGTTGGTAGGGCAAGTTAAGATTGAGTTCATCATTAGAAGTCAGGATAAGTAGAGTGTGGGACTGGTTAGGATAAGGGAGTACGGGAACGACGAAAGATCGTCCATCCCGGGAAGAAGAGGAAAAGTCTTAATACTCTAGGGTTAGAACTAAAGTAACTAAAAGAGGATCGGGTTAAGGGAGATCAACCAATAATAATAAGTGCCTTGCGAAAGGGAACTTCGGGCCGTAATGCCGCCGTCTTGGTTCCTAGTGCCCCTTGAGAGCCCTTCACGGGGTATACCGGGGGCAGTCCTGGGCTAACGTAAACCATAGGAATAATAAATTAAAAGAGCAACTAGTATAACTAGGGTTGCACACACTTACTCCCCGATAGCTAGGAAGGTAGAATATGAAAGTGTAGGATAAGATCAATCCTAACTCTAGAGGGGGGTGAATAGAGTTATTTAAAATAGTTTTGCAAATAAAAACTTGAGTGGAGAGAAAGTTTAGATTTACTTAGTGTATGGTGCTATAGCAAATAATCAGAGTAAAAAGAAATTCACAGCCCAAAGCAAAACACAAAGAAACAAGCAATCCAGACGACACAAGGAGCTATAGTGGTTCCCCAAAATCCTGGGTAGTCCACTCTTCTATCACCCTTGATAGGAATCCACTTCAAGATGAGTTGATCAGGTGTCTTGAGCACCAGAGAGTTTTTGACCAGGTTCTCACAACCAAAGGAGCTGATTTTGACCAGGTTTCAGCAAAACCAAAGGTAACTTTTGAAGGGAGTTAAAACCCTGTACAGAAAGAAAAAGAAAAAGGGTTGATGTTGTCTTCTCTATCAACAAGTAGAGAGAAGCAAAGTGGATCTGTAGATGTTGTCAAAGCTCCCCCTGAGATCAAGAAGTAGTTCAGGAAGGAGAGCTCTGCACAAGGGTGACAGGTCTTCAAAGATCTGATTTGCTCCAGCAAGGGATGATCCAAGAAAGTTGGATTGTTGTGTCTGAAGCAATCAGAATTCCTGTGAGTGAGCTTTCAAAACAATATCACAGAGAGAGAGCGGCTGAAGTCCTGTATTGTTGTTCTATCTATCTCTGTCTAGCTGAATGAATAATATATCTGAGTCTTCTTCTTCCTTTTTCTTTGATAGCCGTTGGCAGTCAGCATTAAATGCTTTCCTTAAATGTCCATGCCTCAAAGGAAATGTCAGGCAGACATTCCTTAGAAAATTCCTTGAGCCATGCACCAGATATGCTGTAACGGCCAATAAATCTTCAGCATTAATTGTCTGACAGAAGGAATTTGAATTCCTATTCAAAACTGAAGGAAGTCTGGAAAACGTCGAGCTCACAGTAAAACGTCGATCTGAGCACGACACACATCGGCCAGAGAGTGTTTTCTGTAAGCAGAACTGGGTTCGACGGAACGTCGAGCTGAGGTCGACTCCACGTCGAGCTGAGGTCGACTCTGCGTCGAGCTGAGATCGACTCTGCGTCGAGCTGAGATCGACTCTGCGTCGAGCTGAAGTCGACTACGCGTCGAGCTGAAGATTACTCTAACTAGCCTATGTGACCTTTATAACAACAAGGAGGTCACAACACAAAATCCCTATAGAAATATAGTCATCCTGATCCAAATAGTAATAGGGTGTTCCAACAATCTCCCCCTATTTGGATTAGGATTACTATTTACATGAATTTAGGGATTCAAAGAGAAATAAAGCAAAAATACAATACAATACAACCAGACATATGACAGAATAAAAAGCAGCATATATATAACACTATATAGCAGCAGTAATGTTTAAATGTCCTGTGTCCAGCAGATAGAAAGAATTAAAACACCTTACTTTACTTTTCCTGTGGGGCTTTGTCTTGATCACCTTTCTTGAAGATAATTTCTCTGTTAGGATTTGAAGCCTCCTTCCTGGATCTGTAATCATCAGCTGCACCTAAGGATTTCTGATCTCTTGCACTAGGTGGTACAGCTGCAGGATGGAGTTGCATATATCTGTCTGAGTCAAAGAACTTCTTTGAATTATATTTCTCCAATTCCTCTCTCCTTTGGTCTGACATTGTGCTGATGTGAGAGGTGTCCAGACCTCTTTCTCTAGCTTTGTTAATCTCATTTAGAGCAGCCATCTCAGTCATTCTAGCTTTCCAGTAAGCTGGAGTTTTGGTGGGATCTTCAAAAGGTACTGCTGGTTCAAATCTGTTGGAGGAGAGTTCTTGAGTAGTTCTTGGGGTGAGGTCAGCTCTAGGTCTGTAAGGATAGGGACCAGAGGTTGGATCAATGGATCTTCCCCTTTGATAAGGTTGAGAACCTGATCTTCCTCTGGACTGCCTGCCTCTGTTGTGTCCTCTTTGCTGATTTCCCCTTTGCTGACTATCTCCTTGGGATCTTCTTGCTTGATAGGTCTTTCCATATAGAGATGATGGGGCTGGATTGGAAAATAGACTTGCACCGGCATCTGCATCTGGAGGAGGTGGAGGTGGAGGCTGATGGACAGGCTTGGTGGGTCCTTCATTGAATTTTCTTTTCTATTTCATTGCCTTTCTTTGATTTTGAGAATACTGCATCCATGGCTCTGTAATTTCACAGTTGTATTTGATGTAATAGGGGATGTCATGGTCTGTGGCTCTAGCCATTGGAACTCTTTTCATAGCTTTTGATCTTGCTTTCCTCTTCCTTGCAATGGTTGTAGAGGAGTCATCAGAATCAGTAGCAAACTCATCTTCTGAACTCTGAGATTCATCATAGGGATCTATGTACTTTCTTTTGGAGATCGGAAAAGTGATGGAGGCTGGAGCTGCTGAGGAGGTGATTGGAGGAAGATCTGCTGTCAGTGGGGAGGAGGAGTCTACCACTGCAGGAGAGGGAATAGTCTCAGGAGCCATAGAGACTGAAGAGGCTGGTTCCTGAAGGCCTGGTTCCTGAGGGCCTTGGGAGACATGGGTCTCAACTGCATCAGGTGTCTCAATTACTTCACCTGAAGTTTCAGCAGCTACTATTATTTCAACTTCATCACTAGCAGGAGCCACTGCTACCACTGCTACATCAGGGATCATGGTCTTCTAAAAAGGGATAATAGCCCTAGACAGGTCTTCTTGAAGCTGTTCTGAATTTTGAGTAGGAGCCACAGATGCCATAGATAGGTCTTCTTAAAGCTGAGCTGTAGTGGAGAGGCTCTGGACAGAAGATGCCAATGACTGAAGGTCTAAGGCACTGCTGATTATCTGAATTGAATCTGGAGGAGGAGCCTCAGATGCTATCTGAACTTCTGCTGCTGAGACTGTCTCTGAACAAGTCTGTACAAACTGAACTGTTGAAGGATGCAGCTCTTCTTCTGCTAGAATCAGTGGCAGCTGACTCCAGGCCCCCAGAAGAAGGGCATGCCAGATGAGAGGAGAGGGAGGAGACAGAGGCAGAGAGAGTTCTCAGGGAAAGGAGGAGAGGATTCAGCTTGGCATCCAAGAGGGAGGAGAGCCTAGGGGCCAAAAGGTCAAAAATCTGATTGGCCAAGGGCAGGAGAGTTACTTGCTCAAGTGGGACTTGAGTAGAGGTAGAGGGAGTAGCAGAAAATGTAAATGTAGAAGATGTTGTGGGTGGTGCAGACAAGGGAGGGGTAACTGGTTCATGGATGGAGGAAAAGAGAAGTTCTGAAAAATTTGATGAATGGTGGAAGTCATGAGGAGAGGAGGTAGAGGCATCCATGAAGGAGTTTTCATGAATGTCAAAGGAGAAGAGGTCCTCATGAGAGGAGGAATCCAAGCTTTTGGGAAGGAAAGTTGAGTGTGGTGGAAGGGAGGATGCAATAGTGGAAATGGATGAAGGGATGGGTTGAGTGGATGAGAGGATTGTTGTTGAGGGGATGAAGGTGGATGGGAGGGAGAGGGAGGGAGATGGCAAAATCCCTACTTCTGGACCAGTGGACTGAGGGAGAGTGACCTCTATAGTCCTGGTGTCTGCAGAAGTCCTCATTGCTGCTGCTGCCCTGGGATTCACAATTTTTCTGTCCCACTTGCCAATCAGTGCACAAGTGAGCCTCATGGAAGCATTGATGTGCTTCTTTGAGGACACAAGCAGCTGGGGGCAGCAGTGGTTCAGAATCAACCCAAGAACCCTTCCAAAGTGGACAGAGTTCTTATCCAATTTCTTCTTAATCATTTCAAAAATAATCAATCCCCAGTTGGGATGTTTCTTATCCAAGATTGCAGCCATAAGGCAAAACTGATGCCTAGTAATGGCATCATGTGCAGTCCTCTTTGCACAGATTACTTTGCCTGTGATGTCTGCTAACAACCTATACTCAATAGCTAGGTTAACTTTTAGGAGTTTAGAGGGGTTACCAGCAGCATGCCCCATCCTGTCCAACATCAAAGCATACTCTTCCACAGAGAGTTCTATTCCATCATCTCCAGCAGCAAAACTGAAAACTTCTGAGATGATTTGAGATGAGATGGCTACCTCATTCCCTGAAATTTTCCCGGTCAATGTATTGTTATCTGAGTTAACTGCTGTAAGAGTTCATTCTTTGATTTCCGACTCTGGAAGAGGGATCCTGGTTGTCATAAGGTTGACCAGGTGCTGCTCCTTGAAAAGTTCCAGAATATCCAGAAAGTACTGTGGTGATCCATCAAATGAGTCGAAGTCGATGTCGAAGCCTGAATCGAACTTCATGGCCGCCAAAGCACCTGCAGTGATTGCCATTTTCCTGCAAAAAAAAATACCTTCCAAGATCAAGAGTAAAGTATTTGGAGGGAGAAAGCTTGAGCAGAAAATATGAAAGCGCAACTGCGAACGACGGAGAAAAATGATTTTATACTTAGGGTTTGACGCAGAAATGGAAAGAACGTCGAGCTCAGTTCGACGCTCTAAGGCTCTAGGAGAACTGAAATGACTCAACAGCGTGCAGCTTAGGTCGACGTTCGACGCTTGGGATGATGCTATACGTCGAGCTCAGGTCGACGTTGAACGAAGACGTCGACCGGAGAGAGAGAAACTCAAGAAGCCAGGGAGCTGTGAACTTAGTTCGACGCTAGAAGTTGAGTTCTACGTTCGACGCTTTTGAGGGCGACGGATCGTCGATCTTCGTTCGACGCAGCGTCGAGCTTAGTTCAGAGCTCAGAAAAACCACTCAGATAGGGAAATTTTGAAATGAAATTTTTCTTATTCCTGTTAATTATGGGTTTCAAAATCTTGGAGTTTTAATTTATGCTGTCTCCATCTAGCATTCCCAACTGATTGAGGAAGAAGAAGTGCTTCTTTTCATCCAAGGGCTTGGTGAAAATATCTCCTCTTTGTAGTTCAGTGGAAATGTATTCTAGTGCAATTTTCTTCTTTTCTACATTATCCCTTAAGAAGTGATGTCTGATCTCTATGTGCTTGGTCCTACTATGGAGAACTGGATTTTGAGCAATTGATATTGCACTGGTATTATCACAAAAGATTTTAGACATCTCTAAGTTGTAGCCATAGTCTAGGAGCTGGTTTTGAATCCACAAAATCTTTGAGCAACAACTGCTTGCAGCCATGTATTCAGCTTCAGCAGTTGATGTGGACACAGAAGTTTGTTTCTTACAGAACCAGGAGACAAGTCTATCACCAAGGAATTGACAAGTTCCACTGGTGCTTTCCCTGTCTACTCTACATCCAACATAATCAGAATCTGAAAATCCAGTTAGATCAAATCCTGAGTCATGTGGATACCAGAGACCTAGATTAGGACAACTTTTTACATACCTAAGAATCCTCTTAACTAATGTGAGGTGGGACTCTCTAGGGCTTACTTGGAATCTAGCACAAATGCATGTGGCAAACATTATATCTGGTCTAGTAGCTATTAGATAAAGTAATGAGCCAATGATTGCTCTATAGCTTGTCTGATCAACTGGTTTTCCAGATTCATCAGCATCTAAAACAGCATTTGTAGGCATAGGTGTTTTCATAGAGGATGCTTCAGACATTCCAAATTTCTTAACCAGTTCTCTTGCATACTTAGTTTGAGAAATGAAAATGCCATCCACATGTTGTTTAACTTGCAATCCTAGAAAGAAAGCAAGCTCACCCATGCTACTCATTTCAAACTTTGAGTGCATAAGTTGTGAGAACTTTTTGCATAAGTTTGAATCAGTAGACCCAAATATGATAACGTCTACATAAACTTGTACTAGTAGGGTATGGGACCTATGGGTTCTAACAAAGAGAGTTTGGTCTACTCTACCCCTTTTAAAATCATTTTCCAACAAAAAACAAGCTAAGGTCTCATACCATGCTCTAGGGGCTTGCTTGAGACCATATAAAGCTTTATGCAGTTTAAAAACATGATCAGGAAAGGTTGGAGAGATAAAACCTAGAGGTTGCTTTACATAAACTTCTTCCTTGATGTCTCCATTGAGAAATGCACTCTTGACATCCATCTGATATACCTTGAATCTCTTGTGAGCTGCATATGCAAGAAAGATTCTTATGGCCTCCAACCTTGCAACTGGTGCAAAGGTTTGGTCATAATCAATTCCTTCTTCTTGGCAATATCCTTTTGCAACAAGTCTTGCCTTGTTTCTCACAATTATTCCTTGATCATCCAACTTGTTCCTGAATACCCATTTGGTTCCAACAATTTGCTGGTTCCTTGGTCTTGGTACTAATTCCCAAACTTTATTCCTTTCAAATTGATTCAACTCTTCTTGCATTGCAATGATCCAGTTTGGATCTTGCTCTGCATCTTGTATGGTTTGAGGCTCAATTTGAGAAAGAAAGCAAGTGTGCATAATATTTTGATTAACTTGATTCCTTGTTTGCACACCTACTGAGATATCTCCAATTACTTGAGACATTGGGTGATCTCTTGTTGTTACAAAGTCAACAAGGGGTGTTGATGATGCACCAACCTGTGTTGTTGTTTCCTCTTGTGGAACAACAACTGGTTCTTCACTTTGTTGGCCTTTTGAACTTTCCAGAACCTGAGATTCCTCTTCATTGTCACTAAGTTCAGTGTCTTGCTGAATTGTTGAAGGTAATGACCCTTTGTCTGTGATGGTAAGCTGCTTCAGATTTTCTGAAATTGAATGTTCCTGCAAATTGCTTATGGTAGAAGTCTCCTTCTCCTTATAAGACATGTTAGTTTCATCAAATGTAACATGCATGGATTCTTCAATTTTTTTAGAGCACTTGTTAAAAACCCTATAAGCCTTGCTAGTCATGAAGTATCCCAGAAACACTCCTTCATCAGCTTTGGCTTCAAATTTAGCTAGGTATTTCTTGTCATTATTGTGAATGAAGCAAATGCAACCAAAAATTTTGAAATAATTTACTTTAGGTTTCTTCCCTTTGAGTAACTCATAGGGAGTCTTACCCTTCAGTTTATGTATCAGACTTCTATTCAAAACATAGTTGGAGGTGTTCACAGCCTCTGCCCAAAAGGTTAGAGGAAGGTGAGCATCTGTCAACAATGTTGTGGCAGATTCAATAAGGGTTCTATTTTTCCTTTCAACTACCCCATTTTGTTGAGGAGTTCTTGGAGCTGAGAAAGTGTGCCTGATACCTTCTTTCTGACAGAACTCTAGCATAAGAAGAGAATCAAACTCTGTCCCATGATCACTTCTGATCAGGGCAATGTGAGTATTGAACTCAATCTGTATGCCTTTGAGAAAATCTGTCAAAATCTTGAAGTTATCAGACTTCTTCCTCAGAAAGAACACCCAAGTGAATCTTGAGAAGTCATCTACAACTACTAAAGCATAAGATTTCCCTCCTAGACTTTGTACATTAATTGGTCCAAAAAGGTCCATGTGTAGTAAGTACAAAATTCTAGGTGAATCACTCTTATTAAGTGACTTGAAACTATTTTTAGTTTGCTTGCCTAACTGACAGGCCTTGTAAAGTCCTTCCTTCTTGTAGGGACCAGAAGGTAGTCCTCTAACAAGGTTGTGTTTGGATAACTTAGCAATGGTTCTAAGGTTCACATGTCCTAGTCTTTTATGCCAAAGTTCATTAGGTTTGCTAAGGGAGTTAAATAAACATATATCTACTTTAGATGAATTGAAATCAACTAGGTATATGCTATCTTGTCTATTACCAATTAAAACAATGTTGTTGTTTAATGCAATATTGCATGCTGAGTTGGTAAAACAAACCTGATAACCAGCATCACATTGCTGGCTGATGCTGATTAAGTTGTGCTTTAGTCCTTCCACATAGGCCACTTTCTTGAATGTAATTGACCCTATTTTGACTTGGCCATAGACTTTTGTTTGTCCAAAATTTGAATCTCCAAAGATTACTTTGGGTCCATGTTTGGCTTTGAAGGACACAAGGTTCTCCTTGTTGCCAGTCATGTGCTTTGAGCACCCACTATCCAAGTACCACTGCTGGTTCTCACTTGGATAGGTCTTTACCTGCACATATAACAAATCAATTGTTTTTGACCCAGTTTACCTTGGGCCCTTTTTGATATCCTCTAAATTCTGAAATAAAAGACATCTCAGGTTGACTCTTATAGCCTACAGGATGATATCTCCTAGGAGGTATTATCCATTCAGCATAAGGGTTAAAGTGATGAGATGTGGAGCTGGAATTGAATTTTGAATTAACCCTTGAGAACTGAGTTTTGCTCTGAACTCGGCTCGACGCACGTCGAGCTTCGGTCGACGGACTCAGGTGAGTGCGTCGAGCTCCATTCAACGGCGAAGTCTTGCTTTGTTCAGAAGGTAGAGGGCGTCGACCTGAGTTCGACGTTTTCTTGCGATTACGTCGAGCTCTGGTCGACGTCCGTCGAGCTTCGTTCGACGCTTTTTGTCCAGTTTCCTGGGTTAAGTCAGCATTCTTCCTAGCCACTATCAAGACTCCTTTACCTTTGTCACTGGTAAATTTGATTGGAGTTGTCAGCACTATGGGTTGGCTGGATGAAGCACCCAAGCCCAGTGTACCATTCAATCTTGAGTTCACTGTACTTGTGATGTCCATTAATTTGATACTTCTCCCATTAAGGGTTTCTTCAAATTGTTTGGCCTTAGATAGTTCACCTTTCAGTGAAGCTATCTCCTCCCCACACTGCTTCAACTCTTCTAAGAGTCTAAGATTATCTGAGTTAACGGATTTGCATTCAATCAATTGTTCTCTAAGAGTTATAATTAACTTTTGAGATTCAATCAAGTCAATGCACATAGATTTGAATTCAGATTTAAATTCATCAGAAGTAAAATCAAATGAATCTATTACCTGATCCTCAGTAAGTTCCTGATCAGATTGGTAGTCAGCATCAGGCTCTGAATCAGTGTTCTTTTGAGATGCACTGATGGCCATCATGCAGAATCCTTTTTCTTCTGCATCATCCTCATCATCACTAGAGCTGGATGATGAATCAGACTCATCAGAGTCACTCCAGGATTCAGCCACAAATCCTTTTCTGGTGTGCTTGCTGTTGCTGGAGGAGGGCTTGTCATGGTATTTCCTTGACTCCTTATCCTTCCTTTTATCTTTTCTTTCCTTCTTGTCCCTTCTGTCTTTATCTTGATTTTCTGGACAGTTGGGGAAAATGTGTCCTGGTTTCCTGCAGCCAAAGCAGATAATATCTTTATTAGTTGATCTGTCATACCTTGGCTTGTCTTTGTCTTTGGATGACCATCTTCTGAAGTTCCTTTTATTCAGCTTATTGAACCTTTTGACCAGTAGGCTCATAAGCTCTTCATTTCCCAACACCTTTTCTTTAGGTTCTTCTTCCTGTGCTTTGAAGGCAATGGTTTTCTCAACCTTTTCTGTTGGTGTGGATGTCTTCTGCTCTTCTTCTCTCTTCTTAATGAATTGCTCATAACTCTTGAGCTTTCCTAGAAGAGCTTCTGTGGATAACTCACAGACATTTCTTCCATGTTTAATCGACCAGATTCTTGAGTCCCAAGAGCTAGGGAAACAAGTCAGTATCTTGTCATTTATCTCAGTGAGAGATATGTCCTTCTCTAGTGATCTAAGCTCACTGATGATCAGACTCAGTCTGTTGTACATGTCAGCAACTGACTCAGACTCTGCCTTTTTGAAGTTCTCATACTGGGTGATAAGGTAGAATCTCCTATCCTTTCTTTCATCTGCAGACCCTGATACAATTTCTGAAAGCTTTTCCCAGATCTCTTTGGCATTATTGCATTCAGCTACTTTCTGGAAAATGTCATCTGACATGGTTTGAGCCAAGATGTTCATGGCTTTAGCATCTACTGCCTTCCACTTCTTTATGTCAGCATCAGTTCCTGAAGGAGGAGGAACAGCTGATGTACTTGTTTCTGTGGGAGGCCTTGGACAATCTGTCAACACAGAATTAAAGATGTCCTCATCAAATGAATTCATGTAAAGTTTAATCCTTGCTTTCCATAGTGCAAACTTAGAGAGATTGCACATAGGAGGTCTGGTGCTAGCAAAGTCCTTGTTTTGTGCCATGAATTTTAAAGATAAGTAAAACTAAAAGAAATAACCCTTTTGAGAGAAATGATCTTATCAGGAATCTTTTGATCCAGGTGTTAGCCTGTATGAATGATCAACCTCCCTCTGATACCAATTGAAAGTGCAGGATAAGATCAATCCTAACTCTAGAGGGGGGTGAATAGAGTTATTTAAAATAGTTTTGCAAATAAAAACTTGAGTGGAGATAAAGTTTAGATTTACTTAGTGTATGGTGCTATAGCAAATAATCAGAGTAAAAAGAAATTCACAGCACAAAGCAAAACCCAAAGAAACAAGCAATCCAGACGACACAAGGAGCTATAGTGGTTCCCCAAAATCCTGGGTAGTCCACTCTTCTATCACCCTTGATAGGAATCCACTTCAAGATGAGTTGATTAGGTGTCTTGAGCACCAGAGAGTTTTTGACCAGGTTCTCACAACCAAAGGAGCTGATTTTGACCAGGTTTCAGCAAAATCAAAGGTAACTTTTGAAGGGAGTTAAAACCCTGTACAGAAAGAAAAAGAAAAAGGGTTGATGTTGTCTTCTCTATCAACAAGTAGAGAGAAGCAAAGTGGATCTGTAGATGTTGTCAAAGCTCCCCCTGAGATCAAGAAGTAGTTCAGGAAGGAGAGCTCTGCACAAGGGTGATAGGTCTTCAAAGATCTGATTTGCTCCAGCAAGGGATGATCCAAGAAAGTTGGATGGTTGTGTCTGAAGCAATCAGAATTCCTGTGAGTGAGCTTTCAAAACAATATCACAGAGAGAGAGCGGCTGAAGTCCTGTATTGTTGTTCTATCTATCTCTGTCTAGCTGAATGAATAATATATCTGAGTCTTCTTCTTCCTTTTTCTTTGATAGCCGTTGGCAGTCAGCATTAAATGCTTTCCTTAAATGTCCATGTCTCAAAGGAAATGTCAGGCAGACATTCCTTAGAAAATTCCTTGAGCCATGCACCAGATATGCTATAACGGCCAATAAATCTTCAGCATTAATTGTCTGACAGAAGGAATTTGAATTCCTATTCAAAACTGACGGAAGTCTGGAAAACGTCGAGCTCACAGTAAAACGTCGATCTGAGCACGACACACGTCGGCCAGAGAGTGTTTTCTGTAAGCAGAACTGGGTTCGACGGAACGTCGAGCTGAGGTCGACTCCACGTCGAGCTGAGGTCGACTCTGCGTCGAGCTGAGATCGACTCTGCGTCGAGCTGAGATCGACTCTGCGTCGAGCTGAAGTCGACTACGCGTCGAGCTGAAGATTACTCTAACTAGCATATGTGACCTTTATAACAACAAGGAGGTCACAACACAAAATCCCTATAGAAATATAGTCATCCAGATCCAAATAGTAATAGGGTGTTCCAACAGAATAATAGGACTTGTTGCCATTCAGACGGTAGATCTGAAGGTAGATGCACGGACAGGACTGTCCGGGGGGCCTGAGGGCTCGAGGGTTGGAGTACAGAATAAAGGTGGTGGGTCTTCGGTACCTGATCATCGTTCAAACCGACATCGGTACGCTGACTCGGCGGTGTGGGACACTTAGCCAAAGAAAGTCTAGAGGGTACATCCAGCAGCAGTACGCGGATACTCTAGGTTGTGTTCTTCTAGGGGCGTACGGGAGGGCTAGGCCTGGTAGTGTGGATGCCCGCCTAGGAGTGGGGGGCCCGACCCACTGTCTCCGTTTGCCACTACGGAGGTTCCTGGGAGTGAAGCTAGCTGCCCGAACAAGGGGAACTTAAGGTCTGTGCGTATAGAGTCGTGTGCGTGAGTTGCACCTGCATGAATCATGGCATAGCATATCACTACACTCATATTTGCATACAACCGACACCCCAACGTATAAATTGGTATGGGACTTTTTATACGATGGGAGCTTTGCAGAAGATCCCTTAACTTATAAGTTTGTATGGGCATTCATATAAGTTAAGGTTACATACTTACTTACTTGTTTGTTTATTTACTGTTCTCTAGCTGCCTTTCATACAACTTGCTACTTATTAATTGTTCTACCTATTACAACATTTACACTATTCACCTGTTATAACTTGCTAGTTAGGTCCACCGTCACCTGCTTGACTATTCTCCACTTTTGTAGCTTCCCTTTCCTCCTCTCCGCCCGGTGCTTAGGGGCCGTGGTGGGAGGGGTAGGGGATGATAGGGCTTAGTCTTTATGACTAATAGTTTTCGAACCAAACATTACAGGAGCTCTGGATGGGAGACAGGGACCAACACCAGCGGAGTACGGTGCGCATGGAGGTGGGACAGTCTAGCACCGGTGCACCTACGACCAGCTCCGTGAGTGATTAGTATTTTCCTAGCTTCCGCGATGAGTGACTTGTAGTGAGGACTCTGATGTACTGGGCTCGAGCCCATTTATCTATTTTCCTATTATTACTATTGATAGACGGGTTATGATTTCACTTTTATTTACATGTTTCTGTGGACTTGTTTGCACTTTAGTACAAATGCTTCTCTCTCTTCTGATCGAAAAGGGCCGGCAGAATTGGCGTTTTGTAGTGGTTGCCTTCCCGTGAGTCGGTGCCACCGCAAAGCGGCAATTCTGGGCTAAGACCCCGGTGGTTGAAAAAGAAAAAAAAAAGGGGGGGGGTCTTACATTAGATGCTCAGGGCAAACCGACCAAATATTACGAGGTGTGACATTGCAAAGTAGAGTTTCAAGATGGAGACTGCATATTTCTGAAGATACGTCTGGTGCATGGAGTCTCGCGGGTATGCGGGCGGAAGAAGCTCAGTCCAAGGAATATAGGGTGTTATAAGATCCTGGAGCGGATCAACCCATTGGCTTATAGACTGGAGATATCACCGCAGTTAGCGGGTTTGCACGACGTCTTCCACATCCTTTTTTAGGACGGATCTACTACATCCAAAATAGTAGGTTCTTGGTATAGATGGCTCGACAGCTTCTAATCAATTTGTCCAATGGGAGTCAGTCAGGAAAGATGAAACAGTAGTGCGAGTCTTGAGACACGAGGTTCCGATGGTCAAGATCATGTGGTGTAATCATGGAAAGGAGGAACATACCTGGAAGACTTATATCTAATGTAGTAGAGGTACCCATATCACTCCAAGTAATGTATTCATTCAACTTCCTATGGGATATTACATTCTGTAACTCTCAGTGGAAACGCAGCAGGCCTAACCTGAATTTCGGGGACGAAATTTTGGTTTTTGTTTATTGGGATTTGTAACATGTCATTTCCAACTAGATCCCTAAGAGTTGTTTTGTCATGACTAGGTCACGACAAAGCCCTAAGAAGCCCAAGAAGACCAAGTGAGCTTAGGCATGAAGGTGGAAATCACCTTGGTCTACAAATAGTAGAATTCTATGCAATAGTTTAGGATGACTATAGGACTTCTCCATGACTCCATGACCCCACCACAACGTCCCTAACTCATTATAGGGTCAATTAGATCCATAGGGATCTATTTGGGTCAACCCAAAGTGGTCAAATTGACCTAAGACCACCATAGGACAAAATTGGACAAGGTTCCCTAACTAAGGGAAATGGGCCTCTAATGTTCCCAACCAACCCTACCTAAGTCTTCATATACCTTAAGTGAGGTCAATGGGTCACCTTGGACCCATTGGGCTCAACCCGAGAGGCTAAGTTGACCCAAGTCAACTCTAGCCCCAAACTGGTCAAAGTGCCCTTACTAATGGACTAGTGACCTCCAAGGATCCAAGTCAACCCTACACAACCCTACCTAGACCTTAAGGGAAGTTAATGGGTCACCAAGGATCCATTGGGGTCAACCCAAAAGGTTAAATTGACCTAGGTTAACTTTACCCAAGTGTTAGGTCAAGTTGGCTCAAATGGGCTAACTCGATCTCAAACCCAATCCACTTGGGCTAACTTTATTTTAATTGATATTATGAGCTAATGGGCTGCCATTAGGCTAGATAGGTCACCAAATTCGTTCATAGTGATTAGGAGAGAGAAAATGAGAGTTTCATGTATTTCTAGAGAGAGAAAGTGGTTTAAAGAGAGCCATTAATGGCTATGGAAGGCCAAGGGGCCTCCTTCCTTCATCCCAAAGGCTTGATTCATCTCCCTTGCTGAATTAGGAGAAGTGCAAGGTGTTTTCCACGCTGTGCAAGGCTGGAAACAATGAAACCAAGCCATGGCCAAAATTCCCCTTTATGGCCATAAATGGCTTTGAAGTCATGACCCTCCCACTCCCCCCATTTAGCTCTTTTAAAAGCTTCCTTAGACCAAGAGCATTCGTTTCCACCATCCCACTGAAGAAAACGAGGGAGTTTGTTGTAGCATTGTAGAGCATCAGAAATCTCCACCGCAGGCCATGGCGCACCTCCACCACACTCGCCGACAAGCTCGGTTTAAGGTCCTCCTCTACTCCTTATTCTATGGATAGATCTTAGGAATCAAATAGGAGAGAAATAGGGCTCAATTGAGCCGGAACGTGTGTGCAAAATTTAAGTTTTTTCATGGTTTTTATACCTCTCGGGTTGCCCGAAAACCGCCCCTTCGGCGGCTGTGCCGCTGCTCGGCAATAGCCCCCACCTAAATGAAGGTGGTGGCGGTGGTGGGCCGCCAGGTAGGTGGCTGGGTGGCCTGGAAAAATTGCTGGAATGTGCTCAAGGTCGGGCTAATCACAGCCCTTGGCAGGAGGAAGAAGATGACTGGGAGGCTTTGGATCTACTTCAAGATTCGTGCTGGGTCATGTTTAATAAATTTTGAATTTTCTGTCCTGTTTACTGGACTCTTTTAAATTAAATATTAAAAATACATAGGCCCTCCAAGAAAAAATGTGGCCAATATCAAAGCTGTAGCCCGTGAAGTCTAGTTTTATTTTAAAATTTGTTTGAACCCATTTGGGTAAGTTGTTTGACAACAACACCCATTTTTGTGGGGTCTATACCTAGGTTAGACCATATAGTATTTTGAGTTCCCCCGCCAATCCAGCCATCCCAATTACTTGAAATTTTGGATGGGGTTCACTATTACCAATACCTAGAACATATCCAAAAAGGAGAATTTTTGAAAAATATTTTCCTATAGTTTTTTGAAAAATTTAATAGTCCATATACAAATTATTTAGGTGTCTCAAATAACTCAAAAACTCCCAAAATTTTGGAGGGTTATCTTAAAGAATTCTTAAAGCTCTGGTAAAAATCTCAGCCCAATTGGGTTTGATTTGAATAGGCTTTGGTGTGACAAAAGTTTGGTCTCCTAAGGGGTAAATTAGGGCAAGGAATATTTGGGGCATGGAAGGGCCAATTCTCACCCAAATCGTTTGGGACCCTAGACAGAGCCCCATGGTTAGTAAACACACCCTCTCATGGAGTTTGAGATTGATAGGGGGTGGGTTAGCCCGAGGACCCTAGTTCAAACCCTAAGGTTGGACTTTGGGGTTTTGTGAAGGACATAGGGTGATATGTCCTTGTATGGACTTGGTATTTTGAGAAATTATTATAGGGTGGTGAAATGACCTAGGAAGTGATTGGGTAGTAGTTGGACACAAATACCCCATATAAACCACTTAATAAGTATTTAGTTCTTTAGACCCTAGGAATTTTATAATGAGTCATGTGACCTTGATTCATAGTGAAACTTTGGTTGGAGTGTTTCTATTGTGATTTTCATGTCTGGGAATTTTGTTATGAATTTTGTTATGAATATAGTACTTCATTTACAAACCATCAAATTGTACTTTATACTTAGGAATTTCTTATGACTTAACCACTCACTGAAATCTTATGAAATTTAGTCAGAGGACCTTTTATGATGTGATAAAGCTTTGTCGATTTTTGTGGAATTTTTGGAAGTCTTGTTATATGGGTTGCTTCACAAAAAGATACATTTAATGTAAAACCATTTGAAATAATTTTGGTACCTAGTAAGCTTGAAAATTTATGATATTTGCTCAGAGGTCCTATTTGGACACCCTTAAGATTCAGTAATTTTTCTATAATTATCTTGATGATAAATTGTGTTAATTCCTTCTTAATTCATGATGGTTGGATTTACTTTGGATTAATTAATTAGAAGCCAAATCATTTATGGAATATTATGGAATTTGATATTGATTGATAACTCTTTGTTATCTAGTGTTCATAAATTTCTGGTGGCTATTATTTGAGAAAATATTGTATATGTTCAATTCAAGCATGGATTGGATTGGAAAGAAATTAATTAAATATCAAACAAATTAGAAAAAATGTGAATTTCTGGATTTAGCCTAATTAAGTCATGATAGACTCCCAGTAAATAACTTAGGTCATTTGGATAAATATTTTGAGTACTTACCGTTATATACATCATATAGCTTAGGATGGTCTGCGTTTAGTAAAAACTACAGGAATCATATTAGGGGTGCAAAAGTGAACTAAGAGAGATGGGATTTTAGTGTAATGGGCTGTTAAGTGATATGAGGAGTCATGATGAGGAGTGATAAGTCTGGCTATGATTTAGAGGTGCTCGGGGATGACGAAACATCGTCTACCCCATAGGAGAGAAAGTATCAAATACACTAGGGTTAGAACCAATATAACACAAGAGGGATTGGAAATTGGGTATTAACCAATAACAATAAGTGGCTTGCGAAAGGGAACTTTTGGTTTCAGCCCATCGTAGCTCCTAGTGCCCTTTGAGAGCCCTTCACGGGAGTATGCCGGGGGCAGTCCTGGGCTAACGTAAACCGTAGGAGTAATAAATTACAAGAGAAACTAGTATAACTAGGGTTTCACATTCAAACACCCCGGTAGCTAGGGAGGTTTAATAGGTTGGTTTGATTGCCATCCGGATGGTAGCTTCGGAAGGTAGATGAACAGGCGGGATTATCCGGGGAGCCGTGGGCTCGAGGGTTTGAATACAGAATAAGGTGGTGGGTCTTCGGTATTTTACAGTCATTCACACGGACATCGATACGTTGACTCGGCGGTGTAGAACACTTAACCAATGAAAGTCTGGTGGATATAGCCAACACTAGTATGCGAATACTCTAGGTTGTGTTCTTTTAGGGGCGTACGAAAGGGCTAGGCCCGATAGTGTGGATACCCACCTAGGAGTGGGGGGCCGGACCCACTGTCTCCATTTGCCACTACGGAGGTTCCTGGGAGTGAAGCTAGCTTCCCGAATAGGGGGAACTAAAGGTCTGTGTGCATAGAGTCGTGTGCGTGAGTTGTACTTGCATGAATCATGGCATAACATTTCACTAGACTCATATGCGCATACAACCGACACCCCAACGTATAAATTGGTATGGGACTTTTTATATGATGGGAGCCTTAAAGAAGACCACTTAACTTATAAGTTTGTTTGGGCATTCATATAAGTTAAGGTTACTTACTTACTTGTTTTCTACCTTGTCTTTTATTACATTATCATCTTATTTAACTTGTTTACTTTACTGCTCACTATAGTAGAACTGCTAGATTTGTTCCACTGTCATCTACTTTGCTTACTCTCCACCTTTATAGCTTCCCTTTCCACCTCTCCGTTAGGTGCTTAGGAGCCGTGGGGGAGGGGTAGGGGATGATAGGATTTAGTCTTTATGACGAATGGTTTTCGGACCACATTATTATAGGAGCTGTGGATGGGAGACAGGGACCAGCAGTACAGGGACCAGCTCTAGCGGAGTACAGTGCGTATGGAGGTGGGCCAGTTTAGTTCCGGAGCACCAGTGAGCAGCTCAGTGAGTGTTTAGTACTATCTTATAGCTTCCACGAGAGATTGTAGTGAGTATTTGATGTACCGGGCTTAAGCCCGTCTATATTTCATTTGTACTGATCTTTTGCAGTACTCCCTTTTATATATCTATGGACTTGCTGTGATTTTTTTTTATATGTGATTCTGTAGACATGACAATATTTTATTACAATTACTTCTCTCTCTTTTATGATCGAAAAGGCCAGCAGAATTGGTGTTTTGTAGTGGCGGCCTTCCCGAGTGTCGGTGCCGCCGCAAAACATCAATTCTGGGCATAAGACCTCGGTGGTTTAAAAATAAAAAAATGGGGGTCTTACATGGCCACCGCTTAAGACGGTCACTAATGTGAGGAATTTCTTAGGACATTCCGGTTACTACCTGAAGTTCGCAGAGGGATTCTCCCGGATTGCTCTCCCTCTCACATCTCTGACGAAGAAGGAGACCCCTTTTATTTGGACACCGCAGTGCGAGGCTGCCATCCCGGAGCTGAATGGTGGGCTTACCTCAGCCGCTATCCTTGCCCTTCCATCTAGGAAGGAAGGATTTTAGGTTTATATGGACGAGTCATATCAGGGGAAGGGTATCATTCGGATGCAGAATGGGCACGTGATAGCTTATGCCTCCTGCTAGTTGAAGAAGCATGAGCAAAACTACCCGGTACATGACATGGATATGGGAGTGGTTATCTTCGCTCTGAATATCTGGCTACACTATCTCTACGGTGTTCACTGTGATATTTTCATGGATCACAAGAATTTGAAGTACGTGGACAAAAAAAAGGAGTTGAACATCCGACAGAGATGCTAGGTAGAGTTTCTGTCAGAATATCTGTCAGACTATCAGTACACCATGCACTATCACCCCGAGAAGGCCAGCGTGGTGGCAGACGCTTTGAGCCAAAGAGCCACTACATAGGGAGCAGGGCCTCAGCTGAAGGAAATGGAGCTTGTATATATGTTGAAGGATATGAAGATATCTCTCGTATCCGAGGAAGATCTAGAGCTTTACGAGGTATACCTAGCATCGATGAGTACCATCGACGACATCCGAGATCACATTAGGGATGAGCAGAGGCTGGATGCAAGGATGGAGATGATATTCAGGGCATTGAGGAAGGCAAAGCATGGGATTACTCTCTGAGAGATGGGCTGCAATGTTTTAAAGACAGGGTTTGTATACCGGCATGAGGTCGAATTCGGGAGGATATCATGACTGAGGCTCACTACAGCGGATATTCAGTGCACCCGGGGATCACGATGATGACAGTGGATTTGAAGAGACTCCTTATGAAGGGTTGCAAGTTTGAGACCCAATGCCAATAATGCGCACGACCGATAAACAGGCCCGAGAGTCTTTGGGGTGCTTGGTCTGCAACCCTGTATCGAAGATTGGGGTCGACTGGTTTTCGTGGTCCGGTTTGTTACAAATGACTCGATCTGGGTCATTGTCGACAGGTTGATGAAGGTTCCTAGATTTATTCTAGTCAGGAAGGATGCTCCGGTCAGTGATCTGGTGCGGAGATTTGTGGACCAGTTTTTTCGGTACCATAGAGTGCCCAGGACGATCGTGTTGGATGGGGATGGATGGTTTACGTAAAAGGAGTGGAGGTCGGTCCAGGCTTACCTGGGCTCTCGGTTGACGTTCAACACATCCTTCCACCCTCAGATGTACATGCAAACGGAGCGCACTAACCGAACACAGGAGGGTCTTCTGCGCCTATGCATTTTGGACCGAGGAGAGCCCTGGGAGAGATTGTTGCTGATGATCGAGTTCTCCTACAATAACACTCATTTGTCCAGCATAAGCATGGCCCCTTACGAGGTACTGTACAGATGGAGGTGCAGAACCCCACTATCTTGGATACATGATGAGAATCTAAAGGCACTCGGCTCGAATTTCATGGAGGACACAAATGCTCTGTTTAGATTAATACAGGATAGGATGCGAGAGGGCGAGAGCAGACAGGCAAAATACCATGATGCACAACATCTTCAGGTGGAGTTCCAGGTGGGAGACCGTGTTTTCTTGAAGATACAGCAGATTCATGGAGTCTCGGGGATACGCGGGCAGAAGAAGATTAGTCTGAGATAAATGGGGCCTTATAGGATCCTAGAGCGGATCGGCCCCTTGGCTTACTATTGGGTCCATTGTTCCCAATGTCTCTGATTTGTGAGAAGTCAAACAGGTCAATGACACACACATCAACTGTAATTAATGTGCATTTGAGGTCTTGAGTGCAAGTAGTCCATATCATATTGATTGTACATGTAGATACATTTAGTGGTTGCTGGACATACAAAAAATCGTCTAAGTCCACCGGTGTTGAGTGGAGCAAGCTCACTCAAAACCAGAGGTATGGGCTCAATAATATCTAGTAGAAATTTGGCTAAGTAAAAAAGCGTTGAGTGTAGTCTACTCAATCAATGTTATATAATATATAGCATTGAGTGTAGTCTACTAACTCAACGCCATATAACATATAGCGTTGAGTATGTCTCAGCCTAACTGGAAGATAGCCAAAAATGTGTATAAGTACACAGGCGTTGAGTGTAGTCTACTCACTCAATGCCATACAGCAATAAGGCTGTGAGTCAGGCTAAGTAAGTCTATGTCTAGAAATTGGCTAAAAATTTTGCCAAGTCCACAAGCGTTGAGTGTGGTTTACTAACTCAATGCCATATAGCTTTTAGTATTGAGTGTTGTTATGCCAGTCAACTCCACAGAAAATTTGGGCAAAATTTTCACTAAGTCCACAGGCATTGAGTGTAGCTTACTCACTCAACGCCAAATTACAGAAAATTTTATTAAGTAGTTTGGCATTGAGTGAAGTTTACTCTCTCAACGCCAAGGCACATAAATATTTGCTAAGGCAAATAGCGTTTAGTGAGGTAAGCTCACTCAACGCTCTCAATGCTCTCAATGATCTCGATGCTCTCAATGCTTTGAAGCAGAAATTTGGCTAAGTCCAAAAGCGTGAACTGCTTGACTTTCGTCGAGCTCAGCTTTGTCGAACTGAGCTAAGCGATCGTCAAGATGAGCCAAATTACTCAGTTTAGCATGGAGTTTATCGAACTCAGTTGAGCATTTCATCGATCTAAGTTTGCAGTTTGTAAAACTTAAGTATTGCCTTTGTCGAGCTGAGCTCGACGTTCATCGAACAGAGCTCAACTTTTGTCGAGCTCAATACTTAGACAGAATTTTGTCTAAGTGTTGTTGCGTTGAGTGATACCTACTCACTCAACGCCTTTGAATTTGATGATTGAATTTTGTCTAAGTCAAGAGATGCTGGGTCATGTTGACGTAAGCAAAGTCAAATTGTCAACAAAAATTCAAATGATGCAGAATTGCTGTCAGAGACATTTGCGGCCAGCTGTCATCATCTTCTGCACTTTCCAAGGAATATTTCCATCATAAAGTGTTGGGTCCCACACACAGCAAGGATTCGTTAAATCAAACTTAACAGAAGGGATGCACTGGATGGCTTAATCTCAGCAATCAATCCTGGTGGTGGGGCTAACTGCTCGATTGGCCTTCAGAGTATAAAAGGAAGCAATCGGCCAGAAAACAAGAACCAACACCACCAAGAGAACAATTGATTCCTCGGCTAGGTTTTCTAAAAAATAAGAAGAATGGCGGGAGAACATCATCTTCTTCCTCTCCATTTTCGTCGATCCTGAAGAAGGAGTTCTGTATAGAGAACCTTGATGGGAAGGAGATAGTTAGAGCAATTACTATTCACAACAACAGGATCAGAATTCATTCTTAGGGAGCAGATCTGCAAGTTCTGTAGAAGGAAGGATCAGAATTAATTCTGAGGGAGCAGATCTACAAGTTCTGCAGAAGGAAGGTTAGCTGTTTTAAGAAAGAATTTATTGCTCACATAATCGTCTTCAATAACAAAAGGTTGGGCTGATATCTGCTCAGTCCAAGAAGAAGAAGACACAGAGTTCTTGATCTGGTGTCTAATCATATAATCTTTCTTTATTTCTTTCTTGTGTAAATATTCTTGGTAAATCTGGAGTTGTAAGCCTGTTTTATAAAGGCTAAGGTCTTTGTGACCTGTGTTTGTCTTTGTGTCGGGTGAAAGGCCTTTGTGACCTTAGGGTTGGCATAGTGCCTAATTGTTAGATCTGTGTGACCTGTGTGGTCATGCGGAATCTGTGCTGTAAGCTATTAAGTAGCTGAGTTTTGGAGGGAGAGCCAAATCTAACACATTATTAGATATATGTAGAGGGACAGTGGATGTACCCAAGATTGGGGAACCACTATTTAATTGATGTGTCATCTGTGAATGTTCTTGAAACGTGATAATTAACCTAATTATAGGCACAGAAATCTAATAACAAATTAGAAAAGGTATAATAAAAACAAAAACCTATTCACCCCTATTGGTGTTTAGCTAACTTTGAAAACAAGACTTTCAAGTAGTATCAGAGGGAGGTTACTCTTTAAAGGACTTAACAGTCTTAGTAGACCTCCAAGGTTAGCAAGAAGTCTATCCCCATGGGTTCAGTAATGAGCAATAGGGAGCTGAGTGTTGTGAGACTTCCAATCTATAAGAAGCAATATTTGGCATCTAGAAAGCCAGGGTGACGCAGTTCATGGAAGCTGCTGACCCTAGAATGTACATTACAGTTGAAGAAGGACCATTCATCCCAATGAAGGTCTCTGCACTGGATGTTAATGTCAAAACCCCCATGACATATGATGAGATGACTAAGGATGAGTTGGCCCTAGACTCAATAGACAAGACGACAAAGAACATCATCATTGGTGCTGTTGATGATTCTACACTTCAGAACCTGATACATTGTACAATAGGAAAGGAAATGTGGGAAACACTTGCGATTTACATGGAGGGGACAGATGAGGTTAGAGATGATAGGAAGTCCTTGATCAATCAAAAGTATGAGGCTTTCAGACAATCCAAGGGGGACAACATAACCACCTTTTATGAAAAGTTCATTAGGATTGTGAATGAGCTAAAGACTTATGGAAGAGTGTTCAGTCATTATGAACTGAATGACAAGTTCCTTAGATCTCTCTGAAGAGAGTGGGACACAAAAATCTTTGCCATCAGAGAAGTGGAAAAGCTGGGTGACATTGCTCCTCACACACTATTTGGGAAGCTACTATCATATGAGATGTAGCTGGCAGCAAGGAAATAAGAGGAGAACAACAACAAGTCTTAGGAAAAAGACAAAACTGTTGCTTTTAAAGCTGACGGCACCAACAAAAGCAGAAGAAAGTCTCCCTCACCTCTAAGGAGAGATGTTGAATCTGATTCTGGAAGATCAGAGGGAATTGCATCAGACTGTCAATGGTCTGATGAAGATTTTGCTGCCTTTACTAGGAAATTTCAGAAGTTCTTAAGGAAGAAGCACTGGAGAGGAAGGCCTTCCACCTCCTCTTATCCCAAGGATGACTACTACAAAGGCAGAAGAAAGTCCTCTAAGGAGTACAGGTATGGTTCCAAAACTGGTAAACAAGTTTCCTCTAACATAACTTATTATCATTACAAAAAACCTGGGCATATGATAGCTGGCTGACCAATCAAAAGGAATGAACACAGTGAGAAAAAGGACCACCAACAAAAAGGCAAGAAGGAGAAATCCCTCATTACCAAAAATTAAAGAAGCTGGACAGACTCCTCCACTTCAGAGTCAAAAGAAGAAGAGGTATCCTACATTGGGTTGTACTCTACTGAAGAAGGAGCAATAGAAGCAGACTACATCAAAAGGCTGGCAGCATTAGAAGAAGAAGTTGAAAATGTTCATCCTGCTGCCAGGATTGAATACAGGGCCCCTCTATCACAATCTGATAGTGATTCAGAGGTGGATTATGAAGATAACAGCTGCTGCCTTTGGCAGATGGCTAAGTCAGATGAAGAAACCAAAACCAGCCAAGATTAGCCTGGTCCAACCAAGGTAATTTGTGTTATAAGCTCTACATGTTCATATTATGAATCAGTTCCAGATTCTTGTGCCTCTGCATCAAGTGATGATGATGGCTAAGAATCTGAGTGAGACATCAATCAATTGATTAATAAATATGGTGAACTTCTACAGGCCGAAAAGAAGAGCAAGCTCCTAGCCAAACAGCAGGCTCAAGAAATTGTCCCTTTAAAGCTTGCTTCTTCAGAATCAGCAAAATGGCTGGATCTGAAGATGCAGGAAGTTAGCAAACTGAAGAATGTTATAATCATTCAGATGAGCACCATAACCTTAGAGAATAACCATATCAAGAATCTTGAAGGAAAGCTCATAAAGGAGGGGGAACACGTGGCTAGCTACTCCAAGCCTAGCACAGTGTTGCCCTTGATAAACTCATTCTCCTCCTAAAAGGGAAAGAAAGTGTTGGGATTCAAGGGAAGGACAAGAGCTGGTAATCCCAAGGGAAAGGGCAAAGCTCAAGTGGAGCCACTAGCCTCTAAGCCTCCTGTAGAATTTGTTAGAGTGAAATTTCCTTCCAATATTCATGACCATGAGAGTATTTATGGTCACAGGAATAATGTTAGACCATCTTGTGTTAATAAAGATGTTCAATAATATGGTGGCAGTTACAACAAAGTTGCAAGTACCTATGAGAAAATATAAATGGCCCATCCTAGACCATTTGTGTTTGGTGCAACAGCCCCATCAGTCAATGGTAAAGCTGCTGACTATTCTCAAATTCCTCCAGCCCACTCTAAGACAAAGGGGAAGGCTGCCAGTAGACCTTACCATGGCATCTCTGAGGCCATCAAGGGTATGCTTTATTGAGAGTGGAAGTTGTCTACCTAAATCACCTAGAGGGGGGGTGAATAGGTGAGATGTGCGTCTATTTGCAGAATAAAAATTTAAGGAACCAGCACAGCACAATACCAAGCAATCACAGATGACAAAAGATTTATAGTGGTTCCCCAACCTTGGGTACGTCCACTTTCCTCACCAATCTAGTAAACCACTAGACTTGGCTACTCCACTATCTCGGATCAAAACGATCCTACACCTCGGAACAACGTTCCTACAAAAACTCGATCCCAAAATGGATCTACACTCGGAAGATAAAACTTTCTACAAGTCTCGGAGAAAAATCTCCTACACAATAATTTGTTTTAAAAAAAATACAAACAATAATGATCTCAGATCTGGATCTTGACAGTCTTCTTCCTTAAGAACTTTGGCTTGATCAGAAAAGTTGAAGACAACTTGAGAGAGATCCACAAATCTGAAAGACTGAATCACCTCGATCGAGAGAGTAGATCTAGAATCTTTAAAGCGAGGCGAGATCGAGTGATTTACTTGCGTCTGGATCGCTGAAGAATCAGACTTGCAAACAGAGATCGGAGATCGTCGATCCAGAGCTTCTTCCGTGAACGTTAATGGCGGCGGCGGCGACTTGAAGAATTAGGGTTCACGGGATTGTTCTCTTTCTCTTTCTTAAAATAATAATCTCTGAAGGAATTCTATATTAGTCAAATCTGAAATGACTTAGTTATAGGTAGACTCCAACGGTCATAAGAATCAATAATGATGACACGTGGACTTATCAGAAAGAATCAATTCGAAATGACCAGCAATATTGACTTAGAGAATTTCAGGAAAGATTTGAACTGACATACTCGAGTCATAGAAGATACATACTCGAGTATCAGAAGGTATATACTCGAGTGGAAAAGATTGGCATACTCGAGTAAGAGAAGTTATATACTCGAGTGAAAAGGATTGACATACTCGAGTAAGAGAAGAGAAAACTACTCGAGTGATCCAGAGATCAATACTCGAGTGATTAACGAACTACTCGAGTATGAGAGTAGATACTCGAGTGAAAACACTTAGAAAAATTTCAGATAAAGTGTGAATAAATACTCGAGTACAAGAGTTGTAGATACTCGAGTGAGAGAAAAAGAACTACTCGAGTATATTAGGACAACTACTCGAGTATCTTAGAACAACTACTCGAGTAAACATTGACTTACTCGAGTATGAAAAATAACTACTCGAGTATAGAGTCACTTACTCGAGTATATAGGGAACTACTCGAGTATGTAGACTTAGAATATTTCTGAAATGGGAAGAACAGAACTACTCGAGTATAAACAAGGCACTTACTCGAGTAACTAACCAACCACTCGAGTACAAGTTATCACTTACTCGAGTGAATACAGTCTACTCAAGTATGTAAACCAACTTACTCGAGTACAGACCCACTTACTCGAGTATACTAGAGAAGTACTCTAGTATGTGGACTTAGAAAATTTCAGGATTAAGAACAGAAGGATTTACTCGAGTATAAGAAATGATCTACTCGAGTGACTGACTATCTACTCGAGTATAAACTTATCTACACGAGTATATAGAGTCTACACGAGTATGTCCAAGGATCTACTCGAGTACTAAGTCACTTACTCGAGTATATGAAGGGTACTACTCGAGTATGTGGACTTAGAAAAATTTCTTCTAAAAGACATACTTCAATACTTGAGTCCACCATTCAAGTGCATGTAGGAAGTGTATCCCAATAGAGAGGCTATACATGGGCCAACACTTTGGATCACACAATGAGGGATTACATTGTATGGTCCTGTGTTTGGTGACCCATTATAGACTGACATTGGTCTATACTTGGCATTAAGGACCTGCACACATACAACTTAAACACAACATCAAATACACCTTAATTCATCTTAGTTCAAGGTCTGACCTCCTACAAATCTGAGGTATTGTGGAGACAAATCCCAACAATCTCCCCCTATTTGTAGATGTCAGCATTCCCTATACTAAGGTGAATTATTCAGAGTAAAAAGAACAATACACATATACAAAAAAAATAAGCTAAAGCAGGATAACTAATGAAATAGCCATAATCAGAGTCAATTATATATATAGAATTGTTTTTAACAAAAGGAATCCATTTCCACATTCTCTTTACTCAAGAGGGTCCTTCCTTATGCATCCTTTCTCTCTTCAGCTCTTGCCTCTCTAGGTAATTGAATGGCTTGGGAAAATAAGTTCTGGGCCTAGGAGGAGCAACTGGATTATTGTGTCCCCAATTCCTGTCATGAAGTCTTATTTTGATTTGGGACACTTCATAGGCTTTCCATTCTGAATGACTGTAAAACTGGTCTCTGTTCTCACCAAGATCTGTAACCAATTTCAGGGTATCAAGGATTAGGGATTTGGAGGTTGGACTCCAAACTTCAGAATGAATAATTGGTGGCCTGCTTTCAGAAGCTAGGGCAGGATCTCTTTTGGGTGCAGAACGACTGGCAGAAGCACCTTCACCATATTTTCTCTTCTTCCTTGGAGCTGGAATTTCATCTTGCCACAAATCAGTGTAGGTGAGAGGGGGCTCAGTCACATAATCCTCAGGTCTAGGTGAGAAAGCTGGCACACCTTTTGGAATGGCTGCCTAAGCTGGAGCATCTGCAGGAGGTTGTGCTTCAAGAGGATTCAAGAAGTGTGGAATGATGGCAGGGTTGAGCTGGGCATTAGGGAAATTCATGTTGTGCAGCCAAACAGCAGTGTCATAGGTATAGAATTTCACAGACTGGAGCTGGGAGAGAATATCTGCTTTCATTTCTTTTACAAGACCATCCACAGTAGCTTGAGCTTGGTTAGATAGTGTTTCAACTTGTTCTTTTACAACTGCTTGAGCTTGCTCAGATAGTTTTTCCACTTGTTCTTTTACTATCTTCTCCCCCTTGGTGATATCTACAGATAGCTGAGTTATAGCTTCATCCCTGAACTTGCCAACTTCTTCACAGATTTTCATAAGATTGGCCTCAGCATGCTTGTCCAACTGGATCTGATTATTGGCAACAGTTTCTTGTTGATTTCTCAGTTCACCTATGCTTGTGATAGTGTGATATATGGCCTTGCCACCTAGCTGGAACAATCTTTTTAGTTCATCAGTATTGGCCTGGATTTCTGCAAAGCCTCTACTCATCTCTTGTTCAAGAGTAGTGACTTTGTTATTGACTGATGCTAGAGATTCATCAAAGTACTTTCTCTGTGCAAGGAGCATCTGTTCAATTTGACTTACCATATCTGAAGAAGAGGGGGCTGAGGTTGGTGCAGGAATTGAGGGAGCAAGAGCAGGAGTAGTCCAAGGAGGAATTTCTGTAATGACCACTGAGCTGACAGCTCTTTTGAAGGGTTCTATTTCAACAGTTTCTTCTGTATTTAGGAAAGATGGCATGGAGAAATCCAAAGTCTTCAGAGGTGCCTCCACAGGATCTGGAGACATTTCCTCATCATTAGACAAGAGAATATGATCAGATTTGCTGGGCTCCCTATCAGGAGACTTGGCAGGAGACTGGACTGGAGTCTGAACTGGAGTCTGAACTGAAGTCTGAATTGGAGTCTGTACAGGAGATGAAACTAGAGACTGAATGGGAGACTTGGCAGCTGATCCACTCTGAAAAAGAGGAGCATTTGAGCTGAGCTCATCAATGAATCTGTTTATATCTTCAGCTGTAGACAGTAAAGCTGTTGTATCTGGAATCTCTGAGTCAGGAATTGCTGATTGAGAATCTGCTGGAGGAGGAGAGACTAGAGGAGTAGAAACTCTTACTTCTGCTAGTTCTGGAATCACTGATTCTGAAGAAACTTGATGCTGAGGAAGAGAAGAGGCAGGCTCCCCCTCAACTATTGCACCAGAGGTAGCAGTAGTTTGATGTAGAGGAGGAGATGGAATCCTGTCTTCAGGTAAACTGGTTTCTTGGTGAGTTTCTGAGATGGCATCAGCCTTTGAAACTTGGGCAGAATTCAGGATCTTGATGTCATACCTCTGTATGGAAGAGATGGAAACTTTCTTCATGTGGTGAAGAGGAGTCCCTTTGGATAAGTCAAACACTATAGGATTAATCTCATGGAGGAGGAGTGAGATAATCCTAGCATAACTTGGATGTTTCACGCTCTCTCGGATCTTATCCAGTATCATCATTCCGAACTGGAATTTCTTCCTGCAGACTATGGCTTGCATAACGTCGAATAAATTTTGGGATATATCTCTTATGGAGTATGTCTTGCACCAAAGGATTTTGGCGATGACATCAACTAGAAACTTGCCTTCTGAATTGAACAAAGACCGATTCAAGGTTTCACCTCCACCTTCAGGATCTCGACCACAGAATAGGGAAGTACGGTCAGCATCTTTCTTTTCTAGGTCGTCTTCTTCGTCAACCACGAGCATCCGAAGCAGAGTGGCGACTGAAGTTTTATCCAACCGAATCTCAAGTCCTTTTACCTTTGATTTCAGAATTGTGCCATTATGTCTAACCTTCAGATTTCTGTAAAATTCTTCAACCTCAGGAAGCAGGAGACGGCAGGGTTCTTGAAGAACGAAGGACAATCCGGCGGTGTCTAAGAGAATCAGTAAATTTTTGAAGTCATCCGAAATATCTTCAATACCATCTGGCACGAGTTCGGAGCCGATTCCAATCTTGGAGGAGGGAGCCATCTGCGATTCTGGAGTACGAAGGGAAAAAGAAAGGAGGAAGACAAAACTCTGCAACTGTTCTGGAAGACGAAGGGACGGCGGCTACTCGAGTGAAATGAGAAGTGGAAAGGATTTCTGATTTTTCTAAATATATATATGACCCTAATTAGGTTTAAGGAGGAGTACTGAAAATAAAATCATACCTGATATGGAGCGCCAAAACTTTGGTGCGAATAGAAGAAAAAGGAGATTTTCAAATTTCTGATTCCCGTATACTCGAGTAGGTTTCGCCATACACGAGTATGAAATGGAGTATACACGAGTAGATCAAGTAACATACACGAGTAGGTTACCAACTACTCGAGTATGTCAATTTTGGCACTCGTGTATTTCCGTTTACTCGTGTATATATCTCTATGTACTCGAGTATATCACTTTGAAATACAATTTTCTTGGGAGAGATTTACTGCCACCGATATCTTCAACTCTGAGCCTGTCTGTGAATCCTCCCTCACTATTCCTCTTTGTTGAGCAGTCCGAGTTCCGTTTTGAAGAACGAGAACTTGGACTCGTCCAGCGGCTTCGTGAATATATCTGCCACTTGCCTGTCTGTGGAGACATATTATAGATCTATGTCTCCATTCTCCACATGCTCCCGGATGAAGTGATAGCGAAGCTCTATATGCTTGGTCCGGCTGTGGGAGACTGGATTGTTGGCTATTGCTATAGCGCTGGATGAGTCGCAAAACAAAGGAATGTTCTGGAACTTCATGTTGTAGTCTTCAAATTGATTCTTGATCCATAAGAGCTGTGCACAACAGCTGCCTGCAGAGATGTATTCTGATTCAGCCGTTGAGATGGCTACACAGTTCTGCTTCTTGCTGCTCCAGGAAATAAGTCTCCTTCCGAGAAATTGGCAAGTCCCGGAAGTGCTTTTCCTGTCGTCTTTGCTACCTGCAAAATCTGCATCTGAAAAACCAATTAGTTCACTATCATTACTTCTTGGGTACCATAAGCCAAGATTTGGTGTGCCTTTGAGGTATCTCAGGATTCGCTTTGCAGCGATGTAGTGAGATTCCTTAGAGTTCACCTGAAATCTAGCACATACACATGTTGAGAACATTATATCTGGTCTACTCGCAGTAAGGTAGAGCAAGGACCCAATTATGCTTCTGTACTTGGTTTCATCAAAAGGTTTCCCTTTCTCGTCCTTGTCCAGAGACATAGCTGAGGCCATTGGAGTCCTCATAGAGGTTGCATTCTTCATTCCGAATTTCTTAAGCAGCTCTTTGGTGAACTTGGTCTGTGAGATGAAAATTCAATCCTCAGATTGTTTCACTTGAAGCCCTAAGAAATACTTCAGCTCTCCCATACTGCTCATTTCAAACTTCCCTTCCATAAGTTTAGAAAACTTCCTGCAAAGGTTGTTGTCTGTAGACCCAAAAATGATGTCATCGACATAGATTTGCTGTAACGTCCCAATTCGCGCTAGGCCCCTTGATTGCGTATTTAAGTCTAGGTGCGAACGTATGGGAAATGAGGAAAACAAGGCAAAACGGTAATTTTGGCCGACACGGGTATGGACACGGCCGTGTCCATACCCGTGTGCCTCATGCCAATATTAGGCTTTCAGTCAGAGAGGTACACGGGTATTGGGACACGGGCGTGTCCCTACCCGTGTGCTGAGGACACGGGTCGAGACACGGCCGTGTCTCTACCCGTGTACCGCAACCCCAGCACGGCAGAAAAAAAGATTCTGGGATGAACACGGCCCTAAACACGGCAGGCGACACGGTTGTGTCACCCGAACACGGGTAGGAACACGGCCGTGTGCCTACCCGTGTCTGCGGTGTATAAAAACGAAAAAAGATGTGAAACCCTAGCATTTCATCCCCTTTATTCTGCCCCGAAATTTCTGAGAGAGTTCTCTTGGCTGGAGGAGGAAGAGGCTTGTCGGAGCCATCCTTGGAAGAAGATTGCCGGGCCATCCTTGGCGGAAACGAAATGCCGCTACGATGGAGTGCGAGGCTCATGGCCGGCCATGGTGGTACCGTTGAACTTGAGGTGAGCTTTCTCCCCTCTCCCTTGGTGCTAGATCTGTAGATATTTTAGGAGAGACATCGACTCCTTAGAGTCTTGATGGTGAGGAGGAGAGTTCTTAGGATAAGCCATGCCTAGGTTTTCTAGGCTTAGTCTCCCTCAACCTTCTCGTCATTCAAAGTGGAGATGAGAGGGGTTTTCGTTGAGGGTTTGGCTTTGAAAGGAGAAATAAGGTGGGGTGTGATTTCTGGAGAAGTTTATGCGAGGTCGTTGCAAGGAAGAAGATGAACGGATGCCGTTCATCTCGCCTTCAGATGCGTGCAGAAATCTGATTTCTGCACGCGGCGACCTTCGTGACCATTTTCAGAGGTGTTCTGGCCAGATCTGGGTGATCGACTCAACATAAAAGTCGTAGCCCTTGAAATTACCTTTCCAACGAGTTGTTGTACGTTTCCATGCGATAGCCGTAGCCACATGAAATCTGGTTCGAGTCCGCTGCGTTCGGGAAAATCCTGTACAGGAAACTATTTCCTGTACGTATTCGAGTTGAATTTCTGGTATGTTGCGACCAGATCTGGGCGATCGACTCAACACGAAAGTCGTAGCCCTCGCAAATACCTTTCCAACGAGGGGTTGATCATTGTGATCGGATTCCTGTAGCTCCAGGAATCCCAGTTTTAGTATCGGGCTATCCTATGTTAATGCACTTGTTAATTTATAATGTTAGCACTCTTGCAATGGTTGTGATTTGCTCATTTGTTATCTTGCTCCCATATATTTATAATGTTGTAGTTACTGTAATTTAGCATGGTTAACCATTTGGTTGTGTAATAAGGAATAAACATGTATTGATAGAGAAATGGATTGGATGAGAAGGCTAGAAATTAAGAGTTGAAATTGGTATAGAATATATTTATATAGTTTGGTGTTGAACATATCTATTATGCAAAATGTTGAGGTGAATTCATTGAATAGATGGGCGTGAATATGATGAACACTATGTGAAGAGTATTTTGTAACCGTAATCCGAGCCCAATGGTTTTATTAACAACCGATGCTTAGAGTTGAAGCCTCCCTACGGGTAGCATCGAGTGAGTTGTTTTGGGGCATGTGATGTGCGACGATTCATCGTATCGCGATATTGAGATAATGATTGTGGTAGGTCTACGGGTTCGCCAGTCGTCACACCGATGGGAGCCAATGGGTAGACCTTGGGCAGTAGGGTTAGATACTTGGTGTCCATAACCCGAGATCTCCTCCGCGCCATGAGAACGGTTGGGCTTGCACCTCGTGCGTTTCCGAGGTTCCATCCGGTTCGAAATCAAAGGCCAGGTTGGGCTGTGTTCTTGGTGCACATCTACCCAAGACCCCTTCTGAGCCATAGTACGCATGTGAGCTCCGCTATTGTGTTTTTAGCGTTGAGGCGTACGAGGGCCTAGGATAGGTAGTGTGATACCACCTAGAAGTGGAGACGCCCGCTCCACTGTCGCCGTCTGGCCACGACGGACGACGCCTGAGAGGTTAGCTACCTGCTCGAAAAGTGGGAACTTCAAGTCTGTGTCGACATAGCAACTTGCATGTGCGTGCGCATGATTCGGTCATAGCATAACATTCATATCATGTCATTCATTGCATACACAAGATCCTCATCGTATAAGTTTGTATGGGCACTCTTATACGATGAGTTACTTTACTGTTAAGCCGATCCTTAACTTATAAGTTTGTATGGGCACTCTTATGAGTTAAGTTACTATTCTGATTACTTATACCTGCTGTCATATATATATAGATATTTGTAGAACTGCTAGTTGTGTAGCGTAGTTTGTACTCCATCATATTTACAGTCATCTGCTTGTTTACCTGCTTATATATATACATATTGTACCTTTGTCCCTTTCTCCGCCCGGTGCCGAGGAGTCGCCGGGGGAGCGGATGTAAAGCCACTTAGTCTTATGACTAACGGTTGCTACGTCTTCCTTTTTAGGAGGAAACCCCGCAGGTAGAGCAGCAACGGACTATGCAGCAGGACAGCCAGGCCCGGACGAGAGGACCTGAAGTGGTGGTGCCATCGGCACCGTCAGTGACAGTCGTGAGTATTTTCATGTAGCCGTTTGGCAAAACATTTCTAGACTCTTGTTCTTTTGTACAAGCCTGTTGTGCTTGTTATCTTCCGCTCTTTTGGACTTAAACTTAGTTGTGAATTAAACTGCTTTACTTTTCTGTTATGGTTGGGTTGGCATAGTTATGTGATATGGATTGTAGCCGGCGGAATAGGCGTCTTATGGTAAAGGCTAACCTGTGTGTTAGTGCTACCGCAAGGCGGCTATTTCGGGCATAAGACTCCCCTCGTGCCGTGTGTTGTGTTCCGGGAGGGGGGTCTTACAAATGGTATCAGACTTAGCCGATCTTCAACTAGAGCAGTCATGTCACAATGGGCCACTCCCGTTCGATTAGTCGGTTTGGGGACAAACCGACTTAGCGGAAGCAGTGGTGTGCCCATATGTAATTCGCACTAAGTTGTCCAACTTTGACATTAGTTTTATCCAACCTGACCCTAATTTGTACCTTGCGCATAGGTCCCAGCGCAGGTGGAGCCGGTTGGGGGCACTCCTACCCCTTCCGTCCCTTCACAATTCCAGCAGTCGGAACTGGGACAAACGCTGTCAGCCATATTGGATGCATTTAAAGCCCAGCAAGCTCCAGTGCAACAACAAGCTCCAGGCTCCAACTAGTTGAGCACCTTCCATGCCCTGTCCCCTCCTGCCTATCTTGGGACAGAATCGCCGGTGCGCACCGAGGAATGGCTTGATACCGTGCAGGAATTGATGGCTGACATAAGATGTCCGAACAGCATGGCGGTGACATTGGTAGTGACGCTGCTAGAGCTGCACGCCAAAAGGTGGTGGAAGTCCCTCATGGGCTCCACCTTCCAAGGGCGGTTGTACACGGACATCAGTTGGAACGAGTTTACCGAGGCTTTTCTGGATCACTTCATCCCTTCTTCTGCTCGGGATGAACTTAAAGAAAGATTTCTGCAGCTGAAGCAGGGATCGAAATCGGTAACGGAGTACCAGAGGGAGTTCTAACACCTCGCTAGGTTTGCCGATTCCTATGATTTGGACGATAGAGGCTACGCGAAGCGCTTCTACAAAGGATTAAGGGACCCCCTGAGGCAGGCCCTTTTGTTTATAGCCGATGCAAGCCAGGCAGAAATCATTGACATGGCAAAGAGACTGGAGGCGGACCACATGGGATGTGGCAAGAGACCTGCGGAAGGAGTAATTGAAGTCGGCCCTAGTAATAGAAGGCGGAATGATCATGGCAGAGGAAGGGGAAACCACAGAGGCGGTCGGTAGGTCAACCGGAACTATCGGGTGGAGTACCCAATTCCGCAACCACCAGCTTTACCTCCACCACCGCAGCAGCAACATTATCAACAACCTGGGGGCCGACGTGAGGTGATATGCTTTGAGTGCAACCAACCGAGACATGTCCGACGGGTTTGCCCGCGACTAATCGGGGGTGCTCCTATTGCTCTCCCTCCAGTAGCTCCACGGGGGCGAGGGCACATGCGTGGGCGAGGAAGAGGACCACCAGGGAGAAATCAAGGACATGCACGGGAGCATGTATTCGCATTGGATATGACTCAGGAGAGAAATCCGCAGGAAGTCATCACCGGTACGTGCAAAATTTATTAATAATATATGACTTGTTAGATTTACGATACAAATGATACGCGCAATTCTGGATAGTGATTACCCTTTTTGGAACCTAGGCACTGTCATGGTTAGCGGGAGCCCCGCCTATACATTATTTGACACGGGTGCGTCTCACTCGTTCATTTCGGCGGACTTCGTGAAGGACTTGGAGGGAGTGCAACACTTCACGGGCACTACTCAAAGGGTGCGCCTTCCGGACGGCTCTGAGATGACGTCGTCAGCAAGTTACGACTTCGACACCCTTATTGGAGGAAAGTTCTTTGAAACTCCGGCTACAGTGTTAAAAATCCCGGAGTTCGATGTCATCCCGGGCATGGAGTGGTTGAACTGGCACCACGCCAGGATCAATTGTGCGGAGAAGCAAGTTATGTTGAGGCATGGAGACTCGGAAGTCATCTTCCAAGGTATTAGATTCGCACCCCGTAAATTATTATCTTCAATTCAAGTTGTGAAATCTCATATGGAAGGGGACGAGGTCTATGTAATTTGCTTCGAGTTGAAGAAATTGACATTAGAGGTCAAGGATGTGCGGGTGGTGCGAGAATTTCCCGAGGTATTCCCCGAGAAATTGCCGGGACTACCCCCGCATAGGGAAGTGGACTTCCAAATCAAGCTAATTCCGGGTGCCAAGCCCGTCTCGCGAGCTCCATACCGAATGGCTCCGAAGGAACTTGCAGAGTTTAGAGTCCAGCTTCAGGAATTGGTGGAAGCAGGGTTTGTTCGCCCAAGCTCGTCGCCTTGGGGAGCACCCGTTTTGTTCGTCAAAAAGAAGGATGGCACCCTGCGGTTATGCATTGATTATCGAGAGTTGACCCGGTTAACGGTGCGGAACACCTATCCCCTACCGCGCATTGATGAATTATTTGATCAATTGGTGGGATCATATTGGTTCTCCAAGTTAGATCTGCGTTCGGGATATTATCAGCTGAGGATACAAGAAGATGACATTCAGAAGACGACGTTCAGTTCGAGATATGGTTTGTATGAATTCACCGTGATGCCGTTTGGGCTCACAAACGCCCCTTCCGCCTTTATGAGCTTGATGAACAAGGTGTTCAGCCCTTATTTGGACATCTTTGTCATCGTGTTCATCAATGATATCCTAGTCTACTCCAAGACTGAAGCAGAACACGCCGAACATCTAACTTTAGTGCTGAGGAAGCTAAAGGAGCACACTTTGTTTGCCAAGTTCAGCAAATGCGAGTTTTGGCTTCAAGAGGTCGCGTTCTTGGGCCATGTGATTAGTGGGGCGGGGCTAGCAGTAGATCCGGCCAAGGTGCGGGCCGTGAAGGAGTGGTCGCCATTGAAGTCAGCGGCCGACATACGGAGCTTTCTTGGACTTGCCGGGTACTTTCGCAAGTTCGTGAAAGGCTTCTCGAAGATCGCCCTTCCCCTTACTACGCTGACCAAGAAGGGTGTGCCGTTTGAATGGACACCCCAGTGCGAATCTGCATTTCAAGAGTTGAAGGACAGATTGACGACTGCACCCATCCTAGCTCTTCCATCTGGGAAGGAGGGCTTTCAAGTTTACACGGATGCGTCGTATCAAGGGATGGGAGCTGTGTTGATGCAGAATGGGCATGTGATCGCTTATGCTTCAAGACAGTTGAAGAAGCATGAAGCCAGCTACCCGGTGCATGATCTAGAGTTGGGAGCGGTGGTATTTGCCTTGAAGATTTGGAGGCATTATTTATATGGCGTCCACTGCGAGATCTACTCGGATCACAAAAACCTGAAGTACGTTCACACCCAAAAGGAGTTAAACTTGAGACAGCGGCGGTGGTTGGAGTTCTTGTGCGACTATGAATTCACCTTGAACTACCACCCCGGGAAGGTTAATTCCGTAGCTGATGCCTTGAGCCGAAAAGCACCGGGAACGAGCACGGAATCCCGCTTGATGAGGATGGAGTTAATCCGGACACTGCAAGAGATGGAAATCACTTTGGTCTTTAAGAATCAATCGGAAGAGTATACAGAATATTTGGCCGCGATGAGTATAGTCTGCAACATACGAGACCGGATCCGGACGGAACAAAAGAAGGATGCGGCTTTAACCCGGCTTTCAAGTCAATGGAGGATGGGACTACGGAAGAATACTCCCTAAAAGACGGCCTCGTCCATTTTCGTGGCCGGCTTTACATCCCCGAAGGTGACAACATTCGGGAGGATATTCTAAAGGAGGCCCATTGCTCCAAGTACTCGGTGCACCCGAGGATCGCGAAGATGTACACCGATTTGAGAAAGACAATGTGTTGGCCGGGCATGAAGAGGGATGTCAAGTACTTTGTTACTCATTGTGTGGCCTGCCAAATGGTGAAGGCGGAGTGCAGAAGCCCCGGTGGAATGCTACAGTCGTTGCCCATCCCCGAATGGAAATTTGAGGACATCTCCATGGACTTCGTCCACGGGATACCTCGCTCGCGCTCGGGGAATGATTCTGTGTGGGTGATAGTTGACCGGTTGACCAAGGTAGCCCGATTTATCCCAATGAAGAAGGAGGCGCAGGTGGGCGTCTTAGTGCGTCTCTTTGTGGAACAATTTGTGCAGTACCATGGTGTGCCGAAGACGATCATCTCCGACCGGGACGGTCGGTTTACTTCAAGAGAATGGAGGGCTGTACAGGCTTATTTGGGCTCGCGCCTCGCCTTTAGCACAGCCTTTCACCCACAAACGGACGGGCAATCTGAACGAACCATCAGAACATTGGAGGACCTTCTGAGGTTATGTGTGCTAGATAAAGGAGAACCATGGGAGAGACTCTTACCTCTCGTGGAGTTCTCTTATAATAACAGTCATCAAGCCAGTATTGGAATGGCACCTCAGGAAGCTTTGTATGGAAGGAGGTGTAGAACACCCTTGTCCTGGGTGCAAGACGAAGATCCAAAGACATTGGGAAATGAGTATATTGATGACACGGACGCGGTGGTTAGGTTGATCCGGGATCGAATGCTAGAGGCTCAAAGCCGACAGGCGAAATATTACAACACAAGGCACCGTATGGTGGAATTTCAAGTGGGTGATAAGGTGTTCCTGAAGATTCGACCGATGCACGGAGTGTCGCGGGTGCGTGGAGTCAAGAAGCTCAGCCCAAGGTATGTCGGGCCCTATGTCGTAGTGGAAAGGATTGGCCCTCTGGCCTATCGATTGGAGTTACCACCGGAGCTGGAGAACCTTCACGACGTGTTCCATGTATCGTCGCTTCGGAAGGCTTTGTTACGGCCTGAACAGTATATCCCCACGACGGATGGTGCCGTGGCGTCTGATAGGTCTGTGCGACTGAAGCCGGTGCGGATCGTTGATAACGAGACAAGAACCTTGCGCTGCAAAAGTGTTCCCTTGGTGAAAGTGCTATGGTCTAATCATGGGAAGGAGGAGTTCACATGGGAGCCAAAGGATTTAATGCGAGGGCGCTACCCGGAATTATTTACTCCAAGTAAGAATTTTATTTGAAAGCATAGTTCCCTTTTATGTGTTTCACTCCCATAGCCTTACCCTGATTTCGGGGACGAAATATTTTATTTTGTTTATAGGATTTGTAACGTCCCAATTAGCGCTAGGCCCCTTGATTGCGTATTTAAGTGTAGGGGGCTGTGGTGAGCCCAATGGGGGTGTGGGTGAACAGGTGCGAATGTATGGGAAATGAGGAAAACAAGGCAAAATGGTAATTTTGGCCGACACGGGTATGGACACGGCCGTGTCCATACCCGTGTGCCTCATGCCAATATTAGGCTTTCAGTCAGAGAGGTACACGGGTATTGGGACACGGGCGTGTCCCTACCCGTGTGCTGAGGACACGGGTGGAGACACGACCGTGTCTCTACCCGTGTACCGCAACCCCAGCACGGCAGAAAAAAAAGATTCTGGGATGAACACGGCCCTAAACACGGCAGGCGACACGGTCGTGTCACCCGAATACGGGTAGGAACACGGCCGTGTGCCTACCCGTGTCTGCGGTGTATAAAAACGAAAAAAGATGTGAAACCCTAGCATTTCATCACCTTTCTTTTGCCCCGAAATTTCTGAGAGAGTTCTCTTGGCTGGAGGAGGAAGAGGCTTGCCGGAGCCATCCTTGGAAGAAGATTGCCGGGCCATCCTTGGCGGAAACGAAATGCCGCTACGAAGGAGTGCGAGGCTCATGGCCGGCCATGGTGGTACCGTTGAACTTGAGGTGAGCTTTCTCCCCTCTCCCTTGGTGCTAGATCTGTAGATATTTTAGGAGAGACATCGACTTCTTAGAGTCTTGATGGTGAGGAGGAGAGTTCTTAGGATAAGCCATGCCTAGGTTTTCTAGGCTTAGTCTCCCTCAACCTTCTCGTCATTCAAAGTGGAGATGAGAGGGGTTTTCGTTGAGGGTTTGGCTTTGAAAGGAGAAATCAGGTGGGATGTGATTTCTGGAGAAGTTTATGCGAGGTCGTTGCAAGGAAGAAGATGAACGGATGCCGTTCATCTCGCCTTATGATGCGTGCAGAAATCTGATTTCTGCACGCGGCGATCTTCGTGGACAATTTCAGAGGTGTTCTGGCCAGATATAGGTGATTGACTCAACACGAAAGTCGTAGCCCTTGAAATTACCTTTCCAACGAGTGGTTGCACGTTTCCATGCAATACCCGTAGCCACGGGAAATCTGGTTCGAGTCCGCTGCGTTCGGGAAAATCTTTTACAGGAAACTGTTTCCTGTACGTATTCGAGTTGAATTTCTGGTATGTTGCGACCAGATCTGGGCGATCGACTCAACACGAAAGTCGTAGCCCTCGCGAATACCTTTCCAACGAGGGGTTGAGCATTTTGATCGGATTCTTGTAGCTCCGGGAATCCCAGTTTTAGTATCGGGCTATCCTATATTAATGCACTTGTTAATTTATAATGTTAGCACTCTTGCAATGGTTGTGATTTGCTCATTTGTTATCTTGCTCCCATATATTTATAATGCTGTAGTTACTGTAATTTAGCATGGTTAACCATTTGGTTGTGTAATAAGGAATAACCATGTATTGATAGAGAAATGGATTGGATGAGAAGGCTAGAAATTAAGAGTTGAAATTGGTATAGAATATATTTATATAGTTTGGTGTTGAACATATCTATTATGCGAAATGTTGAGGTGAATTCATTGAATAGATGGGCGTGAATATGATGAACACTATGTGAAGAGTATTTTGTAACTGTAATCCGAGCCCAAGGGGTTTATTAACAACCGATGCTTAGAGTTGAAGCCTCCCTACGGGTAGCATCGAGTGAGTTGTTTTGGGGCATGTGATGTGCGACGATTCATCGTGTCGCGATATTGAGATAATGATTGTGGCAAGTCTACGGGTTCGCCAGTCGTCACACCGATGGGAGCCAATGGGTAGACCTTGGGCGGTAGGGTTAGATACTTGGTGTCCATAACCCGAGATCTCCTCCGCGCCATGAGAACGGTTGGGCTTGCACCTCGTGCGTTTCCGACGTTCCATCCGGTTCGAAATCAAAGGCCAGGTTGGGCTGTGTTCTTGGTGCACATCTACCCAAGACCCCTTCTGAGCCATAGTACGCATGTGAGCTCCGCTGTTGTGTTTTTAGCGTTGAGGCGTACGAGGGCCTAGGATAGGTAGTGTGATACCACCTAGTAGTGGAGACGCCCGCTCCACTGTCGCTGTCTGGCCACGACGGACGACGCCTGAGAGGTTAGCTACCTGCTCGAAAAGTGGGAACTTCAAGTCTGTGTCGACATAGCAACTTGCATGTGCGTGCGCATGATTCGGTCATAGCATAACATTCATATCATGTCATTCATTGCATACACAAGATCCTCATCGTATAAGTTTGTATGGGCACTCTTATACGATGAGTTACTTTACTGTTAAGCCGATCCTTAACTTATAAGTTTGTATGGGCACTCTTATGAGTTAAGTTACTATTCTGATTACTTATGCCTGCTGTCATATATATATAGATATTTGTAGAACTGCTAGTTGTGTAGCGTAGTTTGTACTCCATCTTATTTACAGTCATCTGCTTGTTTACCTACTTATATATATATATATTGTACCTTTGTCCCTTTCTCCGCCCGGTGCCGATGAGTCGCTGGGGGAGCGGATGTAAAGCAACTTAGTCTTATGACTAACGGGTGCTACGTCTTCCTTTTTAGGAGGAAACCCCGCAGGTAGAGCAGCAACGGACTATGCAGCAGGACAACCAGGCCCGGACGAGAGGACCTGAAGTGGTGGTGCCATCGGCACCGTCAGTGACAGTCGTGAGTGTTTTCTTGTAGCCGTTTGGCAAAACATTTCTAGACTCTTGTTCTTTTGTACAAGCCTGTTGTGCTTGTTATCCTCCGCTTTTTTGGACTTAAACTTAGTTGTGAATTGAACTGCTTTACTTTTCTGTTATGGTTGGGTTGGCATAGTTATGTGATATGGATTGTAGCCGGCGGAATAGGCGTCTTATGGTAAAGGCTAACCTGTGTGTTAGTGCTACCGCAAGGCGGCTATTTCGGGCATAAGACTCCCCTCGTGTCGTGTGTTGTGTTCCGGGAGGGGGGTCATACATTTGCACTAGCAAAATCTTGCCTTTTATTTCCCTAAGAAATAATGTCTTGTCTATCTTTCCTCTAGTGAACTTGTTCTCAAGAAGAAAGGTAGACAGCGTCTCATACCAAGCTCGAGGAGCTTGTTTAAGACCATATAGTGCTTTTTGCAGTAAATAAACGTAATTAGGAAAGGTTGAATAAACAAAACCTGGCGGTTGCTCTACATACACCTCTTCCTTTATGTCACCATTTAGGAAGGCGGACTTAACGTCCATTTGATAGACGGTAAAGCCCTTAAGTGCAGCGTAGGCAAGAAAAAACCTGATCGCTTCCAGTCTCGCTACTGGAGCATAAGTCTGGTCGAAGTCGATTCCTTCTTCTTGACGATATCCCTTGGCGACAAGTCTGGCTTTATTCTTTATAATAGTTCCATCTTCATCCATCTTGTTCCGGTAGACCCATTTTGTCCCGATGACGTTCTTATGCTTGGGTCTAGGAACAAGTGTCCAAACTTTGCATCGTTTGAACTGATTCAATTCTTCTTCCATGGCTAGAATCCAGGATGCGTCGGAGTTGGCTTCCTCAAATTTCTTTGGTTCAACCTGTGAGAGAAAACTTAAGTGTAAATTCTCGTTAGTTGTACCTCGACGAGTTCTGACGCCATCCCGAGGATCTCCTATTATTTTGTCAACAGGATGATCCTTCAAGTGTCTGAACTCTAAAGTCCTTGCATCTGGGATCTCTTCAGCCACTGGAGTTGCATCTTCAGCTGGGATGTCTTCTTCATCTTGATCATCTACCTCTCCAATAGTGGTTGTAGAGGGGATCTTGATGAACGTCTCATCTTTATCTTCAATAGGTTCATCCAAGCTATGTTCTTTCAACTTTGTACCCGCATCTACAATAGGCACACTAGACGAGTTGCTTTGCAACAGACTCGTCTCATTAAATACAAGATGTATCGACTCTTCCACCACCAGAGTTTTTCTATTGAATACTCTATAAGCCTTACTATGGCTACTATATCCTACAAAAATACCTTCAAAGCTTTTCTCGCTAAACTTGGTAGTGTGATACTTGCCATTGTTAAGTACGAAGCACTTACAGCCAAAGATTCTAAAGTATGAAATGGTTGGTTGTCTGCCTTTTAGATGTTCTTAAGGAGTCTTATCATGGTTCTTGTTGATGAGTGCTCGATTTTGCACGTGACAAGCGGTGTTGACGGCTTCAGCCCAGAAATACTCAGGAAGTGAGGCATCACTCAACATGGTCCGACAAGCCTCTATGAGTGTTCTGTTCCTTCTCTCAGCTACTCCATTTTGCTGTGGAGTGCGAGGAGAGGAAAACTCATGAAAGATACCTTGACTTTCACAAAATTCTGTCATGGCTCCAGATTTGAATTCCGTTCCATTGTCACTTCTGATTTTGACTACGGAACAGTTGTATTCATTCTGGATCTGCCTCACAAAGTTAGTGAAAATACCGAAGGTATCTGACTTGTGTTTCAGAAAGAACACCGACGCAAAGCGCGAGTAATCATCCACAATAACCAACGTATATTCCTTACCTCCCAAACTTCTAACCTGCAGTGGACCAAACAAGTCCATATGGAGAAGCTGCAAACTTCTATTGGAATCCTTGCCTATTATGCTTTTAAACGAACTTCTTGTTTGCTTGCCTTTGATACAAGCGTGACAAGGACTGTCCGTAACGCACTTGACATTAGGTGCATCACGCACTAAGTTTTGAGAGAATAATTTATTAATAGTTTTGAAATTAATATATGCTAGTCTCTTGTGCCATTGGTCAGCAAGAGATGCACTACTTTTTGCCAAAAGACACACTAGTGTCGAGGAGTCTATACAAATAAAATTTAAACAGAAAATATTTCTGCTTCGATTGCCTGATAAAATAGTTTCCATATTGTTAACCGATTTTATCAAACACTTGTCAGCATGAAATTCAACTACGTATCCTTTGTCGCATAGTTGGCTTATGCTAATGAGATTGTGTTCCAATCCTTCAACATAGGCTACATCCGAAAAGGATACGCTACCGTTAGAAATCATACCATAGCCTTTAGTGATTCCTCGATCTGAACCTCCAAAGATGACCTTTGGTCCGTTGCAGACTGAGGTGTAATTCTGTAGTAGGCTCCTTGTCCCAGTCATATGCCGAGAACATCCACTGTCCAAGTACCAGATTGGCATTTTGGTGGCCTTTGGACATACCTGCAATTACAATCATTTAGCCTTAGGAACCCAAACAAGTTTGGGTCCTTGGTCTCGAGTTAGAATACTCCCCCTACGAGTATTAGCCTCATGAGTGGTCACTCTCACGTTGCTTACTTTAGGGGTTGCAGCATTTTTAGGATTGAACCAGCAATCGATGGCAAAGTGACCAACTCTACCACAACACCAACAGTCAAATTTGTTGTATCTTTGCCTCATCTTCTCCTGCTTGACTACCTCGAGAGGAGGTCCAACAGGGGCAGCATTTTTAGATGTGGAGGCTTCATGATGATGGCACGTGCATGAAGTCTTGTCCATCTTCGGCTTTTCTACAACAACTTTCACTTTTGGTGCCTTCTTAATATTATGACCATGAACATAAGGTCCATAGCTCTGAAGTTGAATCTCCTCATAAGGTTCCTTGAAAACGCTCTCACCAAAGTTGCGAAGGCGAGTCCACCCTTGGTATCTTGTCTTAGGCTTCTCAAGGATAGGTCGGCTAAAGTGACCATAGGTGGATTCGTAGTCAAGATCGTTCGTAGGAAAGATGACTTTCTTGAACGCGACTGGCTCCAAGGGAGCTTTCCCTTTCTCTTCGGCAGAGGCCTTCTTGGCCGCCTTATTTCTCCTCTTGGCCTTGTTTCTCCTAGAAGATTTACTAGGAGCTCCTTTGTGGCCTAGACCGGCACCACTTGCCTTAGCTGAGAATTCAGCAATCATAGGAAGCACAGTCTTAGGCTTCGAGAAGCTTTCTACAAGCTTCTTCTCAGCCAAGAGTTGTTCTTCCAATTCCTTGATGATTTTCTCTTTAAGGTCAAGGTGCCCGAGAGCCTTGTTGTATTCTTCGATAGATTTATCGAAGTCTTCCTTGAGAGAGTCAGTCTTAGAGACTTCTTCTCTAAGGTTGCTCTCTGAAGCTTTTAGAGATTTTATCTCCCTAGCTTGAGTTTTCACGACTTGGCGACATTTGTCGTAAGCCTTGAGTAACTCCTGATATTGTATCATGAGTTCTGATTCATCCTCAGAGGGATAGCCCTCTGGTTCATTGTCATCATCAGAGTCCGAAAGAGGGGTGTGAGATTTTACCTCCCCAGTGAACTGGGGGACTTGCTCATCGTCTGTTAGAGCCATTAGCCCAAAGTAAGCTTCTTCCTCTTCTGCACTTGACTCGGATGAGTCGGAGTCACTGAGAGTTTTGCTCTTCTTAGCTAACAAACTCTTTTCTGTCCTCTTCCTGTTGTAGGACTTATTGTCTTCTTTCTTGCCGCCCTCTTTCTTCTTATGGGGGCAATCCGCAATGACGTGACCTGGCTTATTGTAGCAATAACAAACAATATCAGTGGAATAATGTTTATTCGGTTTCGAGCCATACCTGTCGTGGCTGCTTGAGCTCTTTTTCTGACGATCACCATCATTGCGTGATCTTCTATATGAGGCATCCTTGCCTTTCCATTGCTTCTTTTTGTTCAAGAATTTCTTGAACTGCCTTGAGAGTAGAGAAAACTCTTCTTCAGATAGCTCCGAGCCAGAAGAGCTTGGTTCAGACGAATCTTCATCATCAGCTTCAGGAACTGGGGCAGGAGAGCTAGCCTTTATCTTCCTTGAGCTGTCTGCCTTTAGAGCGACAGATTTCTCCTTGGATGCAGACCTGCTTGTCTCTTCTTCAGCTTTTCTTGAGTTGATTTGCAGCTCGTAAGACATAAGCTTTTCGAAAAGATTCTGCGGGTCTGTCTCAGCTAACCTTCCAAACTCCCGAATGGCACATACCTTATTGTCCCATTCCTTGGTTAGGGATCTTAAGAATTTATCATTGAGTTCCCCGTTGGTGAAGACTCGGCCATAAACTCTTAGGCCGTTCACTATCTTGAAAAAGTTCTCGAACGTGTCAGATATGGCTTCCTTGTGACCTTGCCGGAAGGCTTCATACTTTTGATTCAGAAGGGATCTCCGATCATCCCTCACTTCTTCAGTGCCTTCCATCAGAGTCACCAGGGATTGCCACATCTCCTTGGCAGATTTGCAATGGATGAGATTCTGCAGCATTGAGTCATCGACTGCACTTGCTATTATATTTTTGGCTTTCTTATCGAGGGAGACAAGTGCAATCTCGTCTTTATCCAAGTCCATCAGCTTCTTAGGAACTTGTTTGGATGATTCTATAGTAGAGGCAACCATAGGAACATGCGGACCTTCTTCAATAATCATGAAGATCCGAGGATCCACAGCTTCCATGAAGAACCTAACTCTTTCCTTCCACATAGGAAGATTATTCTTGGTGCAAATGGGAAGCTTGGCAAAATCTTTAGTCTTACTCATGCTTGATATTTCTCAAAAGACAACTCGGGTAGGATCAGATCAAGGTGTTAACCTCTTAACGATCAACCTCCCTCTGATACCAATTGAGAGTGGAAGTTGTCTACCTAAATCACCTAGAGGGGGGGGGGGGGGTGAATAGGTGAGATGTGCGTCTATTTGCGGAATAAAAATTTAAGGAACCAGCACAGCACAATACCAAGCAATCACAGATGACAAAAGATTTATAGTGGTTCCCCAACCTTGGGTACGTCCACTTTCCTCACCAATCTAGTAAACCACTAGACTTGGCTACTCCACTATCTCGGATCAAAACGATCCTATACCTCGGAACAACGTTCCTACAAAAACTCGATCCCAAAATGGATCTACACTCGAAAGATAAAACTTCCTACAAGTCTCGGAGAAAAATCTCCTACACAATAATTTGTTTTAAAAAGAATACAAACAATAATGATCTCAGATCTGGATCTTGACAGTCTTCTTCCTTAAGAACTTTGGCTTGATAAGAAAAGTTGAAGACGACTTGAGAGAGATCCACAAATCTGAAAGACTGAATCACCTCGATCGAGAGAGTAGATCTAGAATCATTAAAGCGTGGCGAGGTCGAGTGATTTACTTGCGTCTGGATCGCTGAAGAATCAGAGTTGCAAACAGAGATCGGAGATCGTCGATCCAGAGCTTCTTCCGTGAACGTTAATGGCGGCGGCGGCGACTTGAAGAATTAGGGTTCACGGGATTGTTCTCTTTCTCTTTCTTAAAATAATAATCTCTGAAGGAATTCTATATTAGTCAAATCTGAAATGACTTATTTATAGGTAGACTCCAACGGTCATAAGAATCATTAATGATGACACGTGGACTTATCAGAAAGAATCAATTTGAAATGACCAGCGATATTGACTTAGAGAATTTCAAGAAAGATTTGAACCGACATACTCGAGTCATAGAAGATACATACTCGAGTATCAGAAGGTATATACTCGAGTGGAAAAGATTGGCATACTCGAGTAAGAGAAGTTATATACTCGAGTGAAAAGGATTGGCATACTCGAGTAAGAGAAGAGAAAACTACTCGAGTGATCCAGAGATCAATACTCGAGTGATTAACGAACTACTCGAGTATGAGAGTAGATACTCGAGTGAAAACACTTAGAAAAATTTCAGATAAAGTGTGAATAAATACTCGAGTACAAGAGTTGCAGATACTCGAGTGAGAGAAAAAGAACTACTCGAGTATATTAGGAGAACTACTCGAGTGAAGGGAAAATGAACTACTCGAGTATCTTAGAACAACTACTCGAGTAAACATTGACTTACTCGAGTATGAAAAATAACTACTCGAGTACAGAGTCACTTACTCGAGTATATAGGGAACTACTCGAGTATGTGGACTTAGAATATTTCTGAAATGGGAAGAACAGAACTACTCGAGTTTAAACAAGGCACTTACTCGAGTAACTAACCAACCACTCGAGTACAAGTTATCACTTACTCGAGTGAATACAGTCTACTCGAGTATGTAAACCAACTTACTCGAGTACAGACCCACTTACTCGAGTATACTAGAGAAGTACTCGAGTATGTGGACTTAGAAAATTTCTGGATTAAGAACAGAAGGATTTACTCGAGTATAAGAAATGATCTACTCGAGTGACTGACTATCTACTCGAGTTTAAACTTATCTACACGAGTATATAGAGTCTACACGAGTATGTCCAAGGATCTACTCGAGTACTAAGTCACTTACTCGAGTATATGAAGGGTACTACTCGAGTATGTGGACTTAGAAAAATTTCTTCTAAAAGACATACTTCAATACTTGAGTCCACCATTCCAATTGCATGTAGGAAGTGTATCCCAATAAAGAGGCTATACATGGGCCAACACTTTGGATCACACAATGAGGGATTACATTGTATGGTCCTGTGTTTGGTGACCCATTATAGACTGACATTGGTCTACACTTGGCATTAAGGACCTGCACACATACAACTTAAACACAGCATCAAATACACCTTAATTCATCTTAGTTCAAGGTCTGACCTCCAACAAATCTGAGGTATTGTGGAGACAAATCCCAACATTTATGAAAAGAAAGCTGTTGCTAGAAAGGCTCAAAATATCCTAATCACTTCTACTGCAAGACCCACCACTTGTCAGACTTGGGCTGGAAAATCATGGAACAGAACTGCTGCTACTCCTTCTAGACCCAGAGCTGCTGTTAACACAACCACTAGACCTGCTCCAAAAAGAAGGTATAACATCCATGAGTGTTGGTGTTGTGGCAAAGTAGGTCATTTTGCTGTTGATGCTGGCACAATCATAGTGTGCAAAGTACAAATGTCAGCTTGCCTTTCAAAAAAGATGTAGGCATGCAGAATTATTTTTAGTCTAACAGGCAGCAAGGACCCAATAAAAATTAGGGTCCTAAGGTTAACTGATGTGTGTTTTGCAGGATAGTCCAAGTGCTCATACCCTATATGGTACTTTGATACTGGATCTTCCAGGCACATGACTGGAATAAGGAGCATGCTGAAGTATTATGCTCCAGTAAGGAATGGACCAAAGGTTATCATTGGTGGATCTGAAAAAAAAGTGACTAGAGGTTCTGGTATGATCTCTAATGGCATAGTCACTATCAATATAGTTGCCTATGTGGAAGTGTGGCAAAACAACCTGATAAGCATTAGCCAACTCTGTGATCTTGTCTATGATATTGTATTCCAAAAGGATTAGTTCCAAATTAGGAGGTTAAGTGACCAGGAGGTCATCTTAACAGGCACTAGGAGTGGAAATGTGTATTGTTTAGATTTCCTATGTTCTAGTAAAGACTCACCTATATTCCTTGTTGTAGATGAGAAAGCCTCTTCCTGTGTCCAGTGGCACAAGATGCTAGCCCATCTAAATTATAAGACCATAGGCAAGTTGTTAAGCAATGAGCTTGTTAGGAATGGGCCTAAGTCTATATGCACTAAGGAGGGTATCTGCTCTGCATGCCAAAAGGTCAAACAGACTAAGAACTCCTTCAAGAGCATTGTCACAAAAGACTAAGTTAGGTTCTTATACCTCTTACATATGGATCTGTTTGGTCCTATGCCAATTCAAAGTCTAGGTAGGAAAGTCTACACCCTTGTGATTGTTGATGACTTTTCCAGATTTTCTTGGGTGTTTTTTTGAAGGAGGAAATCTAAAACCCCTGTTGTCTTTTTGACATTTGTCAAGCAAATTTATAATGAATTCAACAGCACTGTGGTCAATATAAGAAGTGACCATGGAACTGAGTTTCAGTCTGAGTGTATGAAAAAGTCTGTGAAGAGTTAGGGATTCATCAAGAGTTTTCCTCTCCTAGAACACCTCAGTAAAATGGAATTGATGAGAGGAAAAATAGGACTCTCATAGAGGATGGTAGAACCTTAATAAGTGACTCATCCCTCCAAGAATACTTCTGGGCTGAGGAAGTTAACACTACATGCTATGTCCTTAATAGGGCTTCTATCACCAAGAGCCACAAGAAGACTCCCTATGTGGTCTTGAAGGGCAAAAAACCAAACCTGAGCTATTTCAGGATCTTTGGTTATATGTTCTATGTACTCAACAATGGAAAAGTCCATTTATCTAAAATTGCTACAAAGTCCCATGAAGGGATATTGTTGGGTACAAGACTCAAAGTAAGCCATATACAGTATACAACTAAAACACCTAAGTTGTAGAAGAGTCAATACATGTTGTATTTGATGAATTTAACATGGTTAACTATAAGCTGCCAAGTTCCTCCTCTTATAGTATTGTAGGTACAGAGTAGTTGATGGATAAGCTGGCTGTAAGACCCCCTTTTTTTTTTCAACCACCGGGGTCTTATGCCCAGAACCGCCGCTTTGCAGTGACACCTTCGCACCCGGGAAGGTCGTCACTACAACGCGCCGATTCTGCCGGCCTTTTCGATCACAATAAGTAGCACAATAATTGAAGTAAGAACAATGCAGTCCACAATAATAAATCACATGTAAATAAGATAAAATCTCCACGAAGGGAGTGTCCACAGAAAACATCAGAGTACTATAAATGCGGGCTTATGCCCGGTACAAAATGTCCTCACTACAAGTCTCTCATGCGGAAGCGAAACAGAAACTACTCAAGGTCGAGACTCACGGTCCCGGCTGTATGAACTCCGGAGCTAGACTGCCCCATCTCCAGGCGCACCGATCTCTGGGGCTGCTCCTCCATGCTGGGCTCCACGATCCCCTAAATGATGCGGTTCGAAAACCGTTAGTCATAAAGACTAAGCCCTATCATCCCCTACCCCTTCCCCCATGGCTCCTAGGTACCGAGCGGGGAGAAAGAAAGGGGAGGACATATTTGTGGAGAATAAAAGTAAACAGGTGACAGTGGACTTAATCTAGCAAGTTGTATTCGGTGAGCAGTTATTATGAAGGTTATAATAGGTCTAGCAGTAAGAAAAGCAATTATATGAATTTAAACCTTCACTTATACGAGAACACATATGCAAAGGGATCTTTTGCAAGGCTCCCATCGTATAAATGTCCCATACCACTTATACCTTGGGGTGACGGTTATCAAACAGCAATGGTTGTTATATATTGAAATTAACCTTTGATTTATAAACTTGCCCACACAAGCTTATAGACCAAGGGGTCGTTTTGCAGGTCCTAATGTATAAGCGTCCCATACCACTTATACTTTAGGTGTCAGGGTTAAATGAATCGATTATGCCATGACATGCTAGTGGGTATGATGAAACATGCAAGTGCAACTCACACACCCGACTCTGTGCACACAGACCTTTAGTTCCCCCTTTAGGAGCCGTTACCTCCCAGGATACCTCCGTAGTGGCAGACGGAAGCGGTGGGTTGGGCCTCACCCACCTCAAAACCAGTAAAAGCACCACTGGTCTGACCTATCGTATGCCTCAATGCTTGGTGCACTAAGCGGACGCCTGCGTACTCTTGCCGGCTGGCGCACCAGACTTCTGTTGGCGAAGTGCTAACCACCTCGCTGAGTCAACGATATCGGTGTCGGTGCAATCGAACTCCCCGATATCGAAAAACCCACCACCTTAACTTAGTCCTATCTTATGCACATGCAAGTTTATCGTAAACACACAAAACCGAGCCGAAGCTCCCCGGACCAAAACGTCCGTCTCCAAACCAACCGAGCCGAAGCTCCCCGGACCATCCCGTCCGTCTCTTAACCAACCGAGCCGAGGCTCCCCGGACCCAAACGTCCGTTTCCAAATCACCCGAGCCGAAGCTCTCATCAATCTTCCTGTGCCAACAGTGTTTGTGAAAAGTGCAGCCCTAGTTACCTAATTACTCTTGTCGATTTGTTATTACAGTTTACTAGCCCAGGACTGCCCCCGGTATACCCCGTAAAGGGCTCTCAAGGGGCACTAGGAACCAAGACGGTGACATTACGGCCCGAAGTTCCCTTTCGCAAGGCACTTATTGTTATTGGTTGATCTCCCTTAACCCGATTCCCTTCTCATATTTCGTTAGACTATCCTAGGGTGATTTTTAACCTTCCTCTCTTCGGGAAAAGCGATCTTTCGCCCAACCCGAGCACCTCTTAACTCTAGCTATCACCACTTCTGACCACTCTTTATATCTTCCTATTGTGATTTCCTCCACCATTTCCCACCCAGACATTATGATTAGCTCCAGTGCCTTCCTCAGATCATGCCCTATTGCATTTCACAAATTGCTATATGCAGACCAACCTAGGCTACATGTCGAACCGGTTATGCAATGATCCATTACTCATCCAAATGCCCTAAATTATTTACTGGAGACTTACCATGATATAAATGACCTAAGTCCAGAAAATGGAAATTTTCCTAATTTATTTGGCATTTAATTAAATTCCTTGAAAATCCCAAGGGCTACCGGTTTGAACATGAACTACCCTAAGTTCTCATGCAAGATGTCCAGAAAATTTATGATAAATACTAGGTTATCTCAATAGGTTAAATCCTAAGTATCATAATTTTTCTATCATTAAAAGGACATGAAAACTATTTTAGAAATAATCTCTAACTTCTGTTGTTTATGAATCAAGTACAGAAAATGTTCTTCCAAAAATTATGAATAATTTATGCCATGCATATAAAGGCCTAAAATTAGCACTGCCCAAGTTTCATAATTTTCCAGCAAGTATTTTATCCATAATTAATTTTTAAACATAAAAGCCCTTTCTATCATCTGTGAATAAAGTACTAGATTTACTCAACATAAAATTCTATGAAAATCCAGGGATCAATGTTCTGCTAGTCGAGATCTAAATCCAGAATTTTAACTGATTATAATTAATTTAAAGCCTCCAAATAATTGAAACAATAAATCGGGCAAATAATCCTTTAACACATGAAGTATAATATTTATCAATCATAAAATTCCAGGTAAATTATCATAAGTCTAAAACATCCTAAAACTCCCTCCTCCCGAGTTTCATAATTTTTGGATTAGATTTAATGCTTAAAATAACTAAATTACATATTTATCCTAAACCAAAATCTCAACTTCTGAGGTGCCTAATTACCTCCAATTCCTTCACTATTTAAAACAGAGGGTTTTCTTCATATCATCCCCCTCTACTCCAAATTTCAAGGGCATACAAGAGCTTTTGCTCCTATGTCCTTCACAAACCTCAAACTCCCACCCATTGGATTTGAGCCAATCTCTTAGGGTAAAATCCACCCTAATCCACACCATGTTACCCAAGAGGGTAGACATAGACTCAACAAATCAGTGGCCACAACTTCAGCCTCTTTTGAGGAGATTTGTCCACTCCATTTCCAATTGTACTTTTCCCCAATGTACCCCTCACCAAGACCTATCTAGGACTTGATACTTCCTTATTCAAAACTCGACCAATTGAGTTGAAATTTTGTACAGATCTTAACATTGATGTCAGGGACCACCACCCAAAATTTGGGGGAGTTTGGACTTAATTTCATCTCCTAACTAATTTTATAATGTTTATTAAAATTTTACAAAAACTTTAGGCAAAATTTCTCCAAAAATTCTCATTTTTGGACAGCCTCTCGATATACATATTACAGATCTCCAGTCCAAATTTCAAGTCATTTGGACATGTTATGAACCGTGCGCAACCATTTCAATTTCTGGTTAGCCTAGGTCTTGATCCCACCAAAATGAGTGCTGTGGTCAAACCACTCACCCAAATTGAATAAAACCAATTTTATATTAAAGTAGACCCAGAGGGCTACAACTTTTGTGACTGGTCATTTTTCCTAATTCGGCCTCTAAGTGCCTCGTTTTGCAGCCTCAAAATATATTCAAATAATCTATTTTTCCATTATGTAATATATAATAATCTATGTATTATAATATTGATTCTACTGTTCATCTTCTTCATGAACCCGAAAACAGACAGAAAACCATTTTTCCTGTAACATTTCCGTGATCCGTCGCCGGCCGTCCGGTCACTTCCCTGGCCAGCCACCACCACCACCACCTCCGTTGAGGCGACGGCTATCGGTCTGCGGTAGTTTGGCCGCCGGAGGTGGCGGTTTCTGGCGAACTCAAAAATACCATTTACATGGTTTTCCCATGAAAACGAGAGACGGGTCCGGCTCTGTTGAGCGCGAACCTCCTTTCTAAGAATCCTAAGATCTACCCATGAAAGAGAAGGAGCGGAGGAGGACCTTGTTCGCGGTTTGAAGGCGAGAAGAACGACGGGGTGCCATGGCGCGGTGGTGGCGTTGCTGAACTTCTCCTACAGCAAGAACAAAGGTCGGATCCGTTTTCTTGAGCGTTTAACCTTCTCCTCTGGTTCCAGGTGGGCTTTTATAAGTCAGAAAGTGGGAAGGTGAATGGGTAAAGCCTTTATGGCCATGAAGGTTCTCCCCTTAACGTTTCGGTTACAGTGAAGGGATAAGAAACGGTGGAAACTGAACAGGTGTGTCCAGCTAGCGGCTTCCTATTGGACCATATCTTCCTCATTTATTATATAATTACAGAAGGAAAACGGCCTGAAATTACTCCTGGTTAACTTCCCACACCAGCATTTATTACCACGCGTGTTAGAATAATTTCGGGCTTGAACCGTCGTTTCGGCCAATGTCACGGGCGTGACACATAGGTCACGGGCGTGACAGGCCCGAATAGCCAATTCTGGGTTCGACGATCGTCGAACTGAGATCGAAGATCATCGAAGGATGGTCACGGGCGTGACACTTGGGTCACGGGCGTGACAGGCCCGAACGGCAGATTTTGAGGTCGACGATCGTCGAATTGAGATCGACGATCGTCGAAGGCTGGTCACGCCCTAGGTCACGGGCGTGACCTCTAGGTCACGGGCGTGACAGGCCCGAACGGTAGATTTTGAGGTCGACGATCGTCGAATTGAGATCGACGATCGTCGAAGGCTGGTCACGCCCTAGGTCACGGGCGTGACCTCTAGGTCACGGGCGTGACAGGCCCGAACGGCAGATTTCGAGGTCGACGATCGTCGAATTGAGATCGACGATCGTCGAAGGCTGGTCACGCCCTAAGTCACGGGCGTGACACCATGGTCACGGGCATGACATGCCCGGGCCGTAAGGTCGACGATCGTCTCACGGCGATCGACGATCATCGATGGGGTCACGCCCTTAGTCACGGGCGTGATACCTTGGTCACGGGCGTGACATGCCCAGACAGCACGTTCGACGATCGTCTCGTGGAGATCGACGATCGTCGAAGTAGTCACGCCCAAGTCACGGGCGTGACGGGTCGGTCACGGGCGTGACCAACCCGTGACCCGAAAATATTGATCGCTTTATTTCAAATTTTGGGCTTCCTAGGTTTTTGTCACAACTAACCGACTCCTAGGGGTCTAGCCGGAAATGGGATGTTACACTGGCCATCAAGGAAGCTACCCCCATAGTCCAAGAAAATGATGATGACCTGCGTACTCCTAGAGAAAGAGACAACATACCTGAAGAAAATGAAGACCAGCTAGATGAAAACCCTGAAGATCAGCAAGCTGCAGCTAGATTGCCTCCAACTACAAGCAATCTAAGGGACCATCAAGTACACCAAATTATTGGTGATGCAAATAATGGAGTCTAGACTAGAAGAAGAAGCATGAATACAGTTCTCTACTCAAGCTTCTCGTCTCAAGTAGAGCCAAAGAAGTTTGAAGAAGAAATCAAGGACCAGTTCTGGATTGGAGAAATGCAAGAAGAACTGGACCAATTTAAAAGATTTAAGGCCTGGAATTTGGTCCCTAAACAACAAGGACAAAATTTCATAGGGATTAAGTGGATCTACAGAAACAAGTTGGATCAAGATGGCATTATGGTCAAAAATAAGGCTAGAATGGTGGCTAAAGGCTACAGTAAAGAAAAGGGCATAGACTTTGACCAGACCTTTACCCCATTAGCCAGACTGGAAGCCATAAGGATCTTCCTTGCATTTGCAGTCCATTATGGATTCAGAGTCTACCAGATGGATATCATGTCAGCATTCGTGAATGGAGACCTAAAAGAGGAAGTATATATGGATCAGCCACTAGGTTTTGTAGATCCTAACTCTCCCAATTTTGTTTATAAGCTTCGTAATGCTCTATATGGGCTAAAGAAAGCTACTAGGGCTTGGTATGAAACCTTGTCTAGCTTCCTAATTGAGAACAAATTCTCAAGGGGGAAGATAGACAAGACCCTATTCCTAAGGGAATCAAAGGGCAAGCTAATCCTAGTCTAGATATATATTGATGACATTATCTTTCGATCTACTGATGACAACTTTTGCAAGAAGTTTGCTAAACTTATGCAAGGGAAGTTTGAAATGAGCAGCATGGGTGAGCTCAAGTTCTTCTTGGGACTCAAAGTAAGACAGACTGATGATGGCTTGTCCATATCCCAGTCCAAGTTCACTAGGGAGCTAATCAAAAAATATGATATGAAGAATTCCTCCACCATGAGAACTCCCATGGGATCAGGTATGCTAATAGGCAAATATGAGACAGGGAAACTTGTTGTTGAGTCATTTTATAGAGGTATAATTGGCTCCCTTCTATACCTGACTGCCAGTAGGCCTGACATCATGTATGGCACATGTGTCTGTGCTAGTTATCAGGCCTTCCTAAAAAAATCTCATTACTCTACAGCAAAGAGAATCTTGAGGTATCTTAAGGGCAAACCAGATCTTGGCCTATGGTACTGTAGAAATAGGGATTTTGATCTAATTGGATTTTAAGATGCAGATTTTGCAAGATGCAAAAAAGATAGTAAAAGCACTACTAGAACCTGTATGTTCTTAGGTAGAAGGCTAGTTTCTTGGAGCAGCAAGAAACAAACTAGTGTGGTTATATCCACTACTGAGTCAGAATATATATTAGCAGGCAGCTGCTTTGCTGAACTATTGTGGATCCAACATCAGCTCCAAGATTACAAGCTTCAGGTAAGTAGAACTCCTCTCTACTGTGATTCTAAAAGTGTTATTTCTATTTATAGGAATCATATCATATATAGCAGGACTAAGCATATAGAAATAAGATATCATTTTATTAAGGAGCATGTGGAGAAGGAAGACATCAGTCTTAAGTTTATCCCCACAGACAAGCAAGTGGCTAATATCTTCACTAAGCCATTAGATGAAGCAAAGTTCAACACCCTCAAATTTGAGTTGTGTATGTTGAACTTGGCAAAACTTCAGGCACTCCCTTTTGCATTAATTTTTTTGGTGCAAGTATTGTTTCTCTTACTGGGCGCACAGACTCCCAAGTTGTATCAGTTTACTGATGCTTCTCCTGAGCGGGAGTAAGTTACTTTAGAGAGAAGAGAAAAGGTCTGCCAATTGGAGGGCCAACCCTCAATATGCCTATTCTACAGAAGTCAAAAAGGGGGAGAGAAGAGAGAAGGTCCTAACAAGGGTGAGACATAGCAGAGCAAGGGGGAGACATAGCCATACATGCAGGGGATGGCAAAAGGGAAAGAAAGACATGTTGCACTCAAGTAAGGACAGTAACCTTGCAGCAAAATAGGGGGAGTAAGCAAGGTACATTTACTTATAGCTTATCAGAATTTTGATTTTGATTTTGCTGTATAGGTTGTGCGTATCATTGACCAAGGAAAGAAAACCTTTTTGATAAGGGTTTTGACTTCTTCAAATAGGGGGAGATTGTTTGGTCCATTGTTCCCAATGTCCCTGATTTGTGAGAAGTCAAACAGGTCAATGATACACACATCAACTGTATTTGATAAGCATTTGAGGTCTTGAGTGTAGGTATTCCATATCATATTGATGGACATGTGGACACACTAAGTGGTTTATGGACAACCAAAAATTGCCTAAGTCCACAGGCATTGAGTGGAGCAAACTCACTCAACACACGAGGTACGAACTCAATAATATCTAGTAGAAATTTTGCTAGGTACAAAAGCGTTGAGTGTAGTCTACTCACTCAACGCTATATAATATATAGCGTTGAGTATAGTCTACTCACTTAACGCCATATAACATATTGCGCTGAGTCTGTCTCAGCTTAACTGGAAGATAGCCAAAAATGTGGCTAAGTCCACAGGCGTTGAGTGTAGTCTACTCACTCAACGATATACAGCAAAAAGGTTGTGAGTCAGGCTAAGTCAGTCTGTAACAACCCAACCCGTAAAATAACATATAATAGAAGGTCCGGCCGGGGCCCCACATTATATGCCACAAACAGACGGCGAGGTCATAAGTTAATACCAAAATACCATCGCACCCTAACCCAAAGCATTCTAGATGGAAGTTTATAAGTTGCACGAACTCAATCCATGAAAGTCGACTACTATATAAATAGCACATTTATATACAACAGCAGGAATGTTTACAACTCAACCGCCCACGGCCTTAAGGCCTTACATGTTTCTCTTTACAAAAGATGGTTTCAAACATAGGCACGCAGGCTGGCCACACAAGAAATCCAAATATTTCACACGACTTTCGAGGGCCTATTAGCAGCAGCAGAAAGGGCTTCAGCCCGCTCATTCCAATCAACCATGATTATGGTGTACTGAACTCCTCAAGGTCTCACCACCGATTCGAAGTGTGTACTTATTGACCGGGCATAAGCCTCCAAACCCCTATTGAAGACCACACGTACCCGTATCACTCAAAGGCACGCACCTCACGATAATTTTAAGCACTATCAGTCGACCTACCCAAGTAGTGTAACATGCCTAGGGAAATCACCCCGCTGCATTGCCACCAATCGACCGCTCACCCGATCCTAACATTGCACTTGTTGGATATGGACATCAAACTCCAAACACACGTCGGAGACCACTCGTGACAACCCACTCAGAGGTGTCCGCAATCCATCTCATATCCATCTCGTAAAATAGGCACACGATGCCACTTTTCATTCCATCAATACAGTTCGTGCCGAGCATACAACCAAAGGAGCTATGCAAAGCATCCTTCTCACAATTCACAATCATCCTTACAATCTACGCAAGCTAATCGATTTATACATGGAGTCTTCTTCGGTTCACAGCATCACCAATCCAGAGATCCATCCAGATGGGCTTCACACAACATGCCTATTTCGTACTACACACTTTTGGATCTAAATGCAGACTCGATCACTGAAATCACTTGCGCTTTCCACCTCTTGGTGAAGGATCCCATGCACATGCATAAATTAGGACTTCACTTGTCCAAGAAGGAGATTGTTACCCTTGACGATCGCTTTGGAGCTATGGAGAAACTAGCCAGATTGAAATCACTACAACGGCCTTGCCTCCACAACGCTGGCTTCGGATTGCGAGTCGCACCGCTGGAGCTCCACCGGAGGCCGAAAAGTTTCTCCTTCTTCCTCCTCCAAGCTCTTCTCTCTCTCTTCTCTTTAGAAAGAGAAAGGCCAAAGATTGAATTACAACTTCATGCCAATCCCGGAGTTAAACCCAGCTGGAAATACCCTTGTCCATTAGATCTAGGATGAGGGAAACAAACGGCCACAAATCGCCCAAAAAGTTTAAATTTGCGGCTGACACGACCTATGACACGCCCGTATCACATGTCGTGTACTGCAAGTGGTACACGAACTGACTCAGCCAGACTAGAATACGGGCTGAGACATGCCCGTGTCAAGCCCCTGACACTCCCGTGTTAGTAAGTACAAGCCCATATTGAGGTGCGTGTCCTTCAATCAACACAGGACTGCCAACCCGAGAAGAACACGGCTAAGGCACACGCCTGTGTGCCAAACATGCCCCTATGACATGCCTGTGTTACAGGCCGTGCGCCATACTCAACGCCACTAAACGCCGCCCGGTTACCAACCCGAGCACGACATGCCCTGGGACACGACCGTGTCCCAGGCCGTGTCGCCTCTCAACGCCTGTGGACTTCATTTTTTTAGGCTCTCACGACACAGCTGAGTACCCAGAGCTGGACACGCCTTGGGACACGCCTGTGTCCCAGGTCGTGTCACCCAGCCTGAACTCCAAATTAAAATTTGGGGTATTATAATCCTCCCCTCCTTACAGAAATTTAGTCCCAAAATTTAGCGCAACATAGATACCAACACAACCACTCCGTTGGAATAAAAACAAAGACGATCCGTGTTGTGAGCTCAGAGGCCGCAGCTTGTATCGCCCCACGGCATCGCACCAAAACAAGTGTTTTCACAAACACACAAACATACCATATGTACAAAGTACAACACAAAAGCAATAAAGTGCAAACTCCACTTTATTTCGGCTCATCCACGTCTCTTAGCAGCTTCTTGATTGCCTCCTGCAACTCCAGGTTATACACTTGAGGCTATGGTACTTCATGATGTGAGCATTTCGGCTCCTGCACTTCGAGATTGTACACTCGCGGTTGCGCCCGGGACGCAAATTATTCCGCAACTTCCTTACCCTTTTTTTCATAGGATGTGCCTGTTTTTTCTAACTATTTGACGGGCCTTTCCAACAGTAACGAGCTATATTCCCCTGCTTCCCACAAGTGAAATAGGTACGCGACTCAACAAGTCCTTGACCAAACGTCGCGCCCGAAGCAACATCCGAAGACGTTTGTTCAGCGGGTATGAACCTCTTCTTATCCCATTTCCTAAACTCTGATTGTTCGGACTGCGGAACTTTGAACTCCGACTTTTCCACCGCCAGGTTCTTGTTGTCCCGGACCCATTTCACATCCTTCTCCAGCGAACAGGATGTATCGACTAAGTCTTGGGAGCCTTGGTTCACTGAACTCGGAAGCACCAATCTCAACACATCTCGGAGTCCCTCATAGAATCTATTTGTCTTCCGCGCTTCTTCCGCGCTTCTTCCGCAAAAGTAGACCCTACATAACGCTCCAGCCTGGTAAATTCATCCAGGTAATCATCCACAGTCTTCTCACCCGGCACCAGACGTTGGAATTCATTCTCCATAGCAATTCTCCGCGATACTGGCAAATACTTTGCCCAAAACAATATGGAGAATTCGTCCATCGAAATCTCTCCCAGACCTCTGCCTGCCAACTGGTGCAGCTCGACATCATCCCACCAAAGTCTCGCCTCTCCTTCCAGTAGGAAAGTGGATAACATAACTCTCTGCCCCTCATAAATCCTGAGCGCTATCAGGATCCTCTTCACTCTTGAAAGCCAATCTTCTGCCTGCGTTGGGGAATTTGCCCCGACAAACATAGGTGGATGAAAATCCATAAACCGCTTTAGTTGCTCGTCAGTCGCTCGCTCGTCAACCCGAGCTTCAACACGCTCTTGCCTCTCACCAACCAGAACTGGCTCCACTACAGGCCTTGCCTGCCCAATAGGATGTTCTTGAATCATGGCAAATACCGCCTCCGCAACTAGGATTACGATTTCCGCAGACAAAGGAGTTGTGGGCACCTCAGCTGGTGTCACACTCTCATCCAAATACTGGGGCTCAGACTTCCCAACACCACTCCTTATCACCTATATGTGTACAAGATATCAATAATCAACCTCCAATCCAAAATGACAAACATACCGAATACACACGCGTACATTATTCCTAGTGGAAATTCTTGAGTTCAATTATGTTAAAACTGTTTGCACGTACACGTGCTCGCCACCCAACAAAAGAATTCGACCACGAATTCGAAAGTGGAAAACTGAGGGGCCTCTGATACCAAAATGTAATAACCCAGCCGGACCTTCTATTATGTGTTATTTAACGGGTTGGGTTGTTACACAGTCTAAGACTAAAAATTGGCTTAAAATGTGACCAAGACCACAAGTGTTGAGTGTTGCCTACTAACTCAATGCCATACAACTTTTAGCTTTGAGTGTTGCTGTGCCAGTCAACTCCACAGAAAAGTTGGGCAAAATTTTCACTAAGTCCACAAGCGTTGAGTGTAGCTTACCCACTCAATGCCAGATAACAGAAAATTTTGATAAGTAGTTTGGCGTTGAGTGGAGCTTACTCTCTCAATGCCAAGGTGCATAAATATTTGCTAAGGATAATAACATTGAGTGAGGTAAGCTCACTCAACGCTCTCGACGCACTCAATGCCTTGGAGCAGAAATTTGGCTAAGTCCAAAATTGTGGACTGCTTGACTTTCGCCGAGCTCAGCTTCGTTGAATTTAGCTCAGTGATTGTCAAGCTGAGCCAAATTACTCAGTTTAGCCTGGAGTTTGTCGAACTCAGTTCAGCCTTTCATCGATCTAAGTTTGTAGTTTTTCAAACTGAACTTTTGCATTCGTCGAGCTGAGCTCGACGTTCATCGAACGGAGCTCAGCTTTCATCGAGCTCAATACTTAGATAGAATTTTATTTAAGTGTTGTGGCGTTGACTAATACCTACTCACTCAACACCTTTTGTTTTGATGATTGTATTTTGTCTAAGTACAGAGATGTTGGGTCATGCTGACGTCACCAAAGTCAAATTTCAACCAAAATTCAAATGGTGCGGAATTACTGCCAGAGACATTGGCGGCCAACTGTCATCATCTTCTGCACTTTCCAAGAAATAATTCCATCATAAAGTGTTAGGGCCCACACACAGCAAGGATCCGTTAAATCAAACTTAACGGAAGGGATGCGCATGATGGCTTAATCTCAGCCATCAATCCTAGTGGAGGGGCCCACTGCTCTATTGGCCTTCAAAGTATAAAAGGAAGCAATCAGCCAGAAAATAAGAATCAGCATAAGCAAAAGAACAATCAATTCCTCAGATATGTTTTTTGAAAAACAAGAAGAAGGGCGGGAGAACATCATCTTCTTCCTCACCATTTTCGTCGAGCCTAAAGAAGGAGTACTGCAAAGAGAACCATGCTGGGAAGGAGATAGCTGGAGCAATTACCATTCACAACAACAGTATAAAAATTCATTCCGAGGAAGCAGATCTACAAGTTCTACAGAAGGAAGGATTAGAATTCATTCTGAGTGAGCATATCTACAAGTTCTGCAGAAGGAAGGTTAGCTGTTTGAAGAAAGATTCTACTGCCTACATCATCGTCTTCAACAACAAAAGGTATGGCTGATATCTACTCAGCCATGGAAGAAGAAGACACAGAGTTCTTGATCTAGTGTCTAATCATACAATCTTTCTCTATTTCTTTCTTATGTAAAGATTCTTGGTGAATTTGGAGTTGTAAGCCTGTTTTATAAAGGCTATGGTGTGTTTGGATTTGTGCCGGGTGAATGTTCATTGTGACCTGAGGGTTGGCTTAGATCCTATTTGTTAGGTCTGTGTGACATGTGTGGTCCTGCAGGATCTGTGTTGTAAGCTATTATGTAGCTGAGTTTTGGAAGGAGATCCAAATCTAACGCATTATTAAATATGCATAGAGGGATAGTGGGTGTTCCCAAGATTCGGGAACCACTATAAAATTACTGTATTGTCTGTGAATGTTCTTGAAAGCTGATAACTAACCTAATCACAGGCACAAAAATCTGATAACAAATTAGAAAAGGTATAATAAAGACATAAACCTATTCACCCCCCACTTGGTGTTTAGCTAACCTTGAAAACAAGACTTTCTTTTACAGACTAGATCTGTCGCCGCAGTTAGCGGGATTGCACGATGTCTTCCACCTCTCTTCAGTTCGGAGGGCTCTACTACGACCTGAGCAGCTAATTTCCACTACAGATGTCCATGTGGCTTCTGATCGATCAGTAAATATGGAGCCGGTCAAGATCTATGACACGTCAGTGTGGGTCTTGCGACGCAAGAAGGTTCCACTAGTCAAGCTCCTATTGAGGAATCATGTGAAGGAGTAGTACACATGGGAGACACAAGACCTGATGCAGCAGAGGTACCCGGATCTCTTGGAGTCAGGTATACCTTCAATTTTCTAAGGATGTTGCATGCTTTTACTTTAGTAGAAACTGTAGGCCTAACCTTAATTTCGGGGACGAAAATTTTATTTTTATGTTTTGGGATTTGTAACCTCCCTCAAACAACTAGACCCCTAAGAGTGGTTTTATCATGACTAGGTAATGAAAAAATCCTAGGAAGCTCAAGAGACCAAGTTAACTAAGGCATGAAGGTGGAAATTACCTTGGTCTGCAAATAGCTCAATCCAAGCAACATCCCTAGGATTTTATTTAGGGCTTCAACTTGACTCCATGACCCGACCATAACATCCCTAACCCTTTAAGAGGTCCAATGGGTCACTAACCACCCATTGGAGTCAATTAAAGATATCAATTTGACCAAGGGTCAACCTAAACACTAATTATGTCAAATTGCCCAAAGTTGACCTAATTGGGCTACACCAAGCTACAAGTGGACTAGGGTGATGTCAATGGGATCATTTACACCTCATTGGGTCAGTCATATCACCCAAAATGTCCTAGGGCTGGGCTTAAATTTCTAGGGTTAGCCAAACCCAAAAAGTGGAGAAAAGACTAGCTCAAGCCCAATCAACTTGGGCCAAGCTTAATTTGAGTGGCCCACTAGCTTTAGGAGGCTTATAATTACATAATTAGCCATCCAATTTCTAAAGGAGGTGACTAGGAGAGAGAAATGGCAGTTTCCTCAAATTGGAGGAGAGAGAGAAGAGAGAGAAAATTATCATTGATGGTATTTGAATGCCCTTGACCCCTCATCTCTCTCCAAATTGATGGAGTTTCATCTCCCCTCGTCAATTAGAGGAGATCAAGAGGTATTTACCGGACACATCAATGGCTAAATACAGATAATTCAGTTGGCCGAAAACTCCACTCACGACCATTATTGGCAATGACATCATCGCCCTCCCTCTCCCCTTATTTGATTATTTTAAAATCTTCATCAGGCTGTGAGGAGTCATTTCCACTCATTCCTTGAAAAAATTGAAGGCTCTGGTAGTGTTGTTGCAGAGCACTCGAAAGCTTTAAATCTGGCCATGGCGACTAGGAGATTAGCAAGGCAACAACTCACCACACAGGTCCTATCCTCTTTTCCCTTCTTACTGGATAGATCCACTTCTGATGGCCACAAGGTTTGGGGCCAATTGGACTTAGATCGGTGGGAGGGGGCTGAAAAACTCCATTTTTGGTGCTTTTCATCCATTCCTAAATAATTATTCTGGCAACCGTCGGCCGTTCTACCAGCGCCTATCACCGTCCACCACCTCAATGAAGGTGGTGGTGGTGTTGGCCGGACGGGAAGATGCTCAGGTGGCCGGGAAATCATCGCCCAATCTCGCCCAGGATGAGCAGATGTGAGCCGTGTCAAGATTCATGCGCCGGATTTTAATACTATAGTAAATGATATTATTATTTCATTTTATGTCACATATTTTGCAGTTTTTTGATTTAATTATTAAAAATAATTAGAGGTTTTTTCTGGAAAAATGGTTAATAGAGAAAATATAGTATATTAAGTCTAGTTAATTTTAAAATTGGTTTCAAGCAATTTGTATCCTTGGTTTGACCACAGCACACCAAATGGTGCAAGCTATACCTAGGGTTACCGAGACACAAATTTGTGTTCCCCCACTAATCTACTCATCCAAATTCTTTTAAATTTGGATCATAGGTTATTCATATCTATATCTCAGACATATCCAAAAATGGAAATGTTTTGAATGAATTATTCAATAGTTTTATAAAACTTTTAATAAATCATGTATGATTTAATTAAGGGGTCTAATGACCTTAAAACCACCCAATATTTTTGTGGGTGACCATTAGGGTCATGAGAAGACTCTGGTAATAATATCAGCCCATTTGAGTTTGGTTTGAGTAGGTCTTTGTGTAACTAAAACATGGCCCCTTAGGTGTAAAAATAGGGCAAGAGTAAAATTGGTGGGTTGATTGGCCAATCCTCATCCAAAAGGGTTGAAACTTTAGCCACTACCTCAAAGTCCACTAAAGCACCACCTAAAGAGATTTTGAGTGATTTGGAGTGGAGATGCCCAAAGACCCTAGTATAGGCCTTAGGGTTGAGGTTTGGATGCTTATTGAAGGACATGGGATCAAATGTCCTTGGATTGTCTTGGAACTTTGTTGATGAATGCTTAGAGTGAAAATAAGTTCTGTTAAATGGTTCTAGGTTTCTTAGGAAAATATACCCTCTTTGAAATAGATAAGGATAGGTTAGGGCACTTTGGTCAAATATTTAACTACATGCTCAATTGAATTTGGATACTCTTGAAACTTAGGCCGTAAACTTATTTTGATGATGTTGTTCCCAAGAAATTTTATTGTAAATTTTGGATTGATAAATTTAGTACTTCATTCACAAACCTTAAGTTTGATTCAATCACAAGATAATTATTTTAGGGTTATTTGCTTATTGGAAAATTATGAAATGTGGTCAGGGAGCATTTTAGGACATAATTATGCTCTGTAAATTTTTATAAAAATATTGGAAGAATTTTCATATAGGCTCCTTCATAAGTGCTCATTTGTTGAATATTTTAATCTAATTCATTTATGTGATAAATTGGAGTTGGGAAATCTTAATTCATGTTCAGTAGCCTCTTTTGGTCATATTTATCTTCTAGTAATTTTCTCATTATTATTGGATGGTTGGTCCTAATTTTTCCCTATAAATCATAATATTGTGCTTGATTGTTCCATAAATTATTGAAGGTCAAATCCACCTTGGAAAATTGGAATTTTTTTTATTTATTGTTATTTTGATGTTAGTAGTTTATCATAATTTTTTTAAGACCATACTTAGTCAGAAAAGTGCACTTGGTGTTCAAAGGCTCTTGAGGCCTAATTTAGTTGAAATTAAAATGAATACCAAATGAAATAGTAAAATTATAATCTTCTGGATTTTTTCCTAAAATATCTTGATAGACCCCAATAATAATCTTAGGTCATTTGAATGTAATATTTGAAGGGGTCACCATTCATACACATCATGTAGGTTAGTTGGTCTGCACATAATAGAAATTATAAAAGTAGGGAAGCATTTGAAACTTATATAGGAAAGGGTAGTTGGTGTACCTCGTCTGATTGGAATAAATAGGGTCACTAAAAGAAGGTAGGTTGTGTGAGCCCGGTTATGCAAGGGCAGAGTTGAGCTCGGGATTGACGGTGGGTCGTCCTTCCTTGGAGAGGGAATGTCTAAATAAGATTAGAGCTAGTTCAAGAGTAATGATAACAAATTAGGACTTGTGTAGATACAATAATAATAAGTACCTTGTGAAAGGGAGTCTTGGGCTTCATCCCATCATAGTTCCTAGTGCCCTCGAGAGCCCTTCACCGTGAAAGCCCAGGGCAGTCCAAGGTTAACCTTAAACCGTAACAATAAAATGTTTAAGAGCAATTTGTAAATACTTGTACTTCACTTTGACTCACACTGATGACTCGGGAGGTTAGATTGGTTGGGTTTTCCAAGCGGTAGGCTCTGTGGTTATGGAAATGAGCAAGTTAGCCTGGCGAATGGAAGGCCCGGAAGGTAGTTATAATGGACAGGTAAGTATGGGGAGCAGATGGCTTGGAATTTCATGGATGCATGTGCATAAGGTGGTGGGTATTAGGTATTTTATGGTCGTTCCGACTGACGTCGATACGATGACTCGGCAGGTGTGGTTTACACATAGCCAAGTAAAATACTGGCAGGTTTGTCAGCATTAGTACATGGTGACTCTGGTGTGTCCTTCAGAGGCGTACGTAAGGGCTAGGCTTGGTAGTGTGGATACCCGTCTAGGAGAGGGGTGGCCCAACCCACTATATTCGTTGGCCACTACGGAGGCTCCTGGGAGAAGCTAGCTTCCAAAACCTGAGAACTAAAGGTCTATGCGCATAGAGTCATGTGGGTGTATTTAACTTGTATGAACATAACATTAAATCTACATAACATAGCATAGCATGAAATTATTACATTTAAACCCCTACCACTATCGTATAAATTGGTATGGTACTCTTTATATGATATGCCCCGCAAAACGACCCCTTAATTTATATGTTGTATGGGCATTCTTATAAATTAAGGTTATCTTTAAATATAGCTTGTTCTCCTTACTCTTCCTTATAAGTTGTATGTGATTGTTGCATCTAGAGCTGAGACCTTCATAAAGATGAAAGGTCCCTCTTTGACTGTCATAAAGATCCTTGGGTTAGAGGCTTCCATAAATAGCCTGACTCTCTCATTCCAGATTCCAAAACTCTCCTTCCTATAGATAGGAAGTTTTATGGAACCCAGATCCTTATGGTTCTCTCTTGAATCCATAAGTATACTTCTTTCAACTACCCTTAGAGATCAACTCTGACTGTTATGTCCTTCTTGAGCAACTTCCCTCTAATATCACTTGAAAGTCTTTAATTCCAAGGTAGTTAAACACCTAGAGGTGAGGGGGTGGGGTGAATATGTTTTCTAGTCTTTTAAGATTTTTTTTAACTTGGTGTGTTGTGAGTTACCTAGGTTACCTTCCTCTAAAGACAATCCACAAAAGCACACAAAATTGGTATAGTAGCTGTAAGACCCCAATTTTTTTTGCTACGCTACTGGGTCTTACGCCCAGAATCGCCATTTTGCGGTGAAACCAACACTCGGAGAGGTCATCACTACAAAATGCCGATCATGCCAGCATTAGTAAACACTAAAAAAAGTACATTAAAGGAGACATAATAAATACATAAATGAGCATGAAAATCACAGCAAAGTCCACAGAGATAAAGGTACTAATACAAAATAGTAAAGTAGAAATAAAAATGGGCTCATGCCTAGTACATCATGACCTCACTACAACACTCTCGCGGAAGCTAAGTAAAACTAACACTCACGGAGCAAGAAGCTGGTGCTCCCATACTAGACTGGACCACCTCCATGTGCACCATACTTTGCTAGTACTACATCTCTTACTGTTGCTCCCAGTCGCCCATCCGGAGCCCTTGAAATGTTTGGTCCACCTACAATTAGTCAAAAAGACTAAGAATGATTTGCACCACCCCTAAATACAAATTAATATAACACTTATCTTTATTACACTCATTATAAGAGAAAATGTATAATAAACAATCTGTTCATGAAAATTATTCTCTTTCTTCTTCATGGGCTCTTCCCTCTTGAATTCTTCATTCTTCGGTGTCTCCTTAATTTGATGCCTCATTCTTGTGCTCTTCCTTTTTTCCAACCACTTGGGGACAAGCCCGTATATATCCGATTCTCCTTTAATATAAAATCTTGCATGAAACAACACCAGATAAGCTCGATGACTTGTTCCGTGCACCATGAGTTTTAATTTAATTTGATCTATGAACAAAAATATACCTCTTTTTTGAAATAGAATAAGATACTAAAAATGTGCTAAACTTAGAATTACATGGTGGGGTTGAGAATGGTTTGAAAACTTCATCGATTTAGCATACCGATATCCTATACCTGATATAAGTAGTAAGGCTTGCCAAAATTGTCGCACTCGTATGTCAAAATAGTCCCTGAAGCCTAAACTTCACAAAGGGACCTTCTAATTCTGCAAAATGAACCACCACTAATGCAATTATATCATTAAAAAAACTAATTTGAGAATGATAAATGTAGAAGGAAAAAAAATTATCAGGATCCATAGATCGTGCTCCTAATTAGTGGAAAGAAGGCCTATATATGATGGATGGATGCATACTAAAGAAGTAGGCAAAAATGCTGAAAGCAGGCAGCAAACTAGTAATTAGCTAGGAAAGAAACTAAAATATCAGCTATGCTAAGAAAGAAATTGGGAACAAACTCTATAATAATAAGTCTCTATTAGGATCGAGTATTCAATCATACATGTGATCAAGATAACCGCCAAAATGCTGAAATGTAGGATGGGGGATGTCAAATGCTAAACTGTTTAAATTCGATCGCTTTAACTTGAAGCACCTGCATAATCGAGTCTCTGCAAACAATGCAGAAACTGAAATGACTATGGATAATCATCTACACTAAAACTATTGCACATAAAAATATATCAAACAACAAATGTCAATACTTAAAAAGAATAAAGTCTTTCTCATGCGTCACTGTTGACAATGCCTCCTCCTATGGTCCTAAGTGTGTATCCGATTCAAGGAATTTTTGTGCTTATTGATGCTTCCCTTCAATGTATCTATACAATAGAATCTGTATACCCTGTTACTATAAAGCTTTATGTGATGCTTATTGTCAGGTGTTAGCTTTTTTAATGTCTCTGTGTGATGTGACTGCTAGTTGTATGGTGACACCCATATTGCACTCATTTTTTGATATCTTAGGCTATTCATATTGCTTGAATACTCAATGTGATATCCATCCATCTGGTGATTCCCATCAATGTGGTAATGTCCATCCTTTATTTAGGATTATGTTATAGCAGGATAAACTAAGCAACTAAACTAAAACTATTATATAAACTTAATGCATAAAATACTTCAGGCTTTATTTATCAATGATCAACATATTCATGACTGCCGCCGTCATGCCAAATGGAGCCTTATTGAAATACTACTTTATAAGAACCTAATTTTGGCTAAAAGGTTGGTAAATCATCTTTCCAATTTTTCCCCTTCCATATATTTGTAGAGGCCCATGCACACATGCAATTATTTTTCTATAATACATAATTTACAAACCTACTCACCTCAAACTTCTTCAATCTGAAGAAACTTATGCAAGGGTGATGATGGAGACGACAGCCCTCAATATATTGAAGACGGTGACGGCGCGCTTTTAGAAGAACTTTCTCCGCCTTCAAATAATGATTTGCGACGTCGTGATGACCATGTGGAGCGTCGCCATAATATCCACCTGGGGCGCAAACCAAATATTTAATAATTATTAAGTCATTTTTATGTTTGTTTTAATTTTTATTTCATGTGTAATGATGAGTGCTTATAACCATCATGTGTTGTTTTAATTATTTCATTTCATGTGCTATGATGGGTGCATATAACCATCATATTTTCAAGTTGAATTTTGAATTTTTAATGGAGGGAGATTGAGTGGTGTAGGCTATATATAGCCATGTTATGAAAGATTAATTAGAGAGAAGAAGAATAATAAAATAATCCCCCCTAATTTTTTTTTTGGTTCTTTCCTTTCCCCCTTGGCAAAATTCGGCCTCCTCCCTCCTCTCCCTCTCTTTGCCGCCGACCATCTCTATCTCCCCCCTCTTAGTGGCTCGGTCACCTTCCCCCATCACCCTCTCCCAAAACCAACCTCCAACAAAGCAACAATTCAAAACACCTCCTTGATGAAATCGGCCAAGGCAAAGATTTCCTTTGAGGATTCCAACTCCGGCATGATGCGACGAAGGCGGTCAAGTTTCTGTCCAACCTGCGTGACTCTGACTGAGCCGTTGAAGAACGATCCAAGTAGAGAAATTGGAATCATCCATTCCGATAGGGTAACGAATCCTTTCTACTGATTGTGTCTTTCTCTTCCTAGATTAATTCTTGTGGTGGTAGATTTTTAGCGTTGAATTTTTGATAGTAATAAAAATTATATCGTGGTGATCTTTCACTTGCTATTGTTGTCCCTCTTAATTTCATTTAATTTCGAGAAAGGCTTGGCGAACCTTCGTTTTGTTTTGTTCGGAGAGATCTACCTTTTTCGAATCATATTTTATTTGGTACAACACCGCTCGTTCGCACCGGGTAGGTCCTTTTAGCCGGAAAGAATATTGGCCTATCGCCTCTATTCGATCCTAATCGGTTTGGCTACCCATACGCTAGCATATAATTGATAGAATTAATTAACGTGGTGTCGCATAGAGCGATTGTAGGAATATAGGATTTGGATTGTGGAGAGGTATTCGTGCTAGTCCGTAGACGTATTCGTTGTCAAACGTGTGAGCCTGCATTAGGTGAACTATCCATCATCCAAGCATTGAACAAGAGAACTCCAAGATCAAACCCAACCTCCAAATAACAATAAGCATCAAGTTTTGCAAGGAAATATAACCACGTTAGTGGATACGGGAGAGATAGGCTGAGAGAGAGTCTGAGAGAGAGAGAGAGAGAGGGATCGGGAAATAGGAAAGGATGTGAGAGAAGTATACCTGATGGCGATCTCTTTCTCGGCAAGCTCCAAGGATATCGATGGCAGTCGCGGTGGAGGAAGAGGGGAGGAACTGCTTCAGGAAGAGTTGAGTGGAGGAAGAGGGGCGCTCTACTTCTCGGCAAGCTCCAAGGATGTCAGTGGCAGTCTCGGTCGCGATCAAGTATGTTGATGGCGGTCGCGGTCATGGATGCGGGAGAGAGATGATGAGAGAGAGAGAGATTGGGAATTAGCAAATGCTGCAGGAGGAGTATACCACCTGGCACTTTTTTCTCAGCAAGATCCAAGGAAGACAATTGCGATTGCAATCGTGGAAGAGGGAAGGAACTACTTTGGCGATGGCAAGGAGAGGAACATGAAGAGTGGAGGAAAGCCCTAAATCGGGAAAAATGACGCGTGTGTGGGGGAAGACTTGACTCACAGGGACTAATTAAGTAACATTTCAAAAAATAAATTAGTTATTAAAGAGGAGGATTGACCGGAAGGGGGGGGGGGAGAAAATGAAAAAAGAGGAGGATTTTTTTTAGTTATTAAATTTTTGCTTATGATTTTATTATAGATTGTGAATGAATTATAACATTTAATTATAAATTGTGAATGTTTTTTTGGTGACCTTTATTATTTTCGTCACTAAATAGAATTGTTTAGTTACCAAATTTATTTTGGTTACTAAAAACAATTTTTAGTAATAAAAAAAATATTTTGATCACTAAAAAGTATTTTTAGTGACCAACAAATTATTGTAGTCACTAATGAAATGAAAACCAACATTTAGTGACTAACCAATAATTTTCTCACCAAAGGTATATTTTTAGTGACAAAAACTATTTCGTCACAATTACTTCGTCATTAAAAGCCAGTTTTCTTGTACTGGACCTACATAGAAAATAAGATATAATATCCATGAGTGTTGGTGCTCTGGTAAGGTGGGGGCATTTTGCCCTAGATTGCTGCCACAATCCAAGTTTGTTGAGAGCAATGGTTAGTTTCCCTGTTAGAAATTCTGCAGGAAGACAGTTTGTGTTTAGGACTAATCAGAACCTAGGACCCAATAGTTATTGGGGGTCCTAAGGTAAGATAAATCAATTACTATAGGTTAGTCCAAGTGCCCATACCTCTATATGGTACTTGGAGAGTGGTTGTTCCAGGCACATGACTGGAACAAAGACCAACTTAAAAGAGTACACTCCAGTGAAGGATTGACCCAAAGTTATCTTTGGTGGTTTAGATAGAGGAGGGACAAGAGGCTATGGTAAGATTACCAATGGCATATTCACAATCTCGAAAGTGGCATATGTTGAGGGGGTGCAACACAACCTCATTATCATAAGCCAACTATGTAATCTTTGCTATGTCATTTCCTTCCACAAGGATGAGTCCTAGATTAAGAGGTCAAGTGACCAAGAGGACATCTTGACAAGCACTAAGAGTGGAAATGTTTATTGTTTAAATTTCTTTTGCCTTAACAAAGACACTCTTATTTGTCTAGTTGCAAATAGGAAAGTCTCATATTGTGTACAATGGCCCAAGACACTAGCTCATTTGAATTATAAGACTATTGGCAAGCTCTTTAGTGAAGATCCAGTAAGGAATGGTCGCAAGATGAAATGCACCAAAGAAGGCATGTGTTCAGCTTGCAAAAAGGGCAACAGACCAAGGCTTCCATCAAGGGCATTGGGACAAAAGACTCTATGAGGTGTTTATACCTCTTGCATATGGACTTGTTTGGTCCTATGCCAGATCATAGTCTAGGTAGGAAAGTCTATAGCCTTGTGGTTATTAATGACTATTCTAGGTTTACTTAGGTGTGCTTTCTTAAGAAAAAGAATGAAACCGTTGATATCTTCATGAAGTTTGTCAAGCAAATTCAGAATGATTTTGATAGTTCTGTTGTCAAAATTAGAAGTGACCATGGGACTGAATTCCAGTCTGATGGCATGATAATGTTCTGCGAAGAGCAAGGGATTTATCAAGAATTTTCTTCTCCAAGAACACCCCAGCGAAATAGGATTGTTGAGAGGAAAAACCCGACTCTCCTAGAGGCTGGTAGGATCTTGTTGAGTGAAACATCTCTCCTAGAATATTTCTGGGCTGAGACAGTGAATAATGAATGTCATGTCCTTGACAGAGCCTCTATCATGAAGAGCCACAAGAAGGCTCCTTATGAGATCCTGAAGGGTAGAAAACAAAACCTGGGTTATCTCAGGATCTTTGGTAGCAAATGCTATGTACTTCATAATGGGAAGTCCAATGTGACTAAGTTTGCGGCTAAGTGATGCGTTTGAATGGCAAGTGTACCGATCGCACAAGTAATATAAAATTAGTGAATTTCCCTAGTATCGATCTCTCAAGGAACACCACAAGGTGGAGTTTTCTTCTAGGAGGACTTGAGATTGAAGTCCTCGGGTCTAAGCTACAAAAAGGTGGTTTTTGTGGGTTGCGGAAAAATAAAGTAAAATACTAACAACTACTCCTATGCAACACTGCTATGCAATTCTTCGCCAGGCAGGATGGAAGACTACACGGGCTGCAATACACTGAATCACTAGGCGGATGGACGAGTAGGCAAGCGTAAGAACCAAAAGAACAGCGGAATTTAAGGGTCATAAGCACCTCTTCGCTATGCACGCCACTAGCAATTGCTATTGCAGCACGGTGTGGTGGGAGATGGAAAATAAAAGCGCACCTCAAGCAAATAACATAAATATGAAATCACTTAGACATGATTGTATACATATCTTTATAAAAATAAGAACAACTTCATCATATATAAGAGATCAACTAAACTATCAACAACAAGAGAAAAAAGTGTGTGAAATCGACCAGATCTTAAGTCTTATTGAGGGCTCACAGTAGGAATCGCCAGGTTGTCAATCTGCGTCCTAGCTCGGTCCTCAACTGCATCAGGGGTAGAGGAGGCAATCACTCACTCCCAATAGGCCCGTCTTCTTCGTGTCATGAACCGGTGGAGGATGGCACAAACTTCTCCTAGCTTGATGGAGAAAGCTAGGTCAACACTCTTCTTGAAGCACAAGGATGAAAGAGGAGGCCGAGAGGAAGCTCCGGCTTGAATTTTCCGTTTAATGCTTGCTTGGATCCCCTCCCCTTAGTGGAAGGGTGGAGTTTCGCCCATGTAATGCGTAAGGAATGGCTGGAAGTGAGTTGTCCCAAATGGTGGAAAATCTGCTCTTTAAATAGAGACAGGTAAGAAAAATAGGCACGCATGGTCCCGCGCACGACCGTGCGGTAACCGTGTGTTATTAACTTTCAGATCTGGATCGCGGATGAAGATGCGTTGACCCGTGCACTTTACTCGCACACGGGCGCTTCTGCCTGTGTGTGAAGGAAATCACACGGGTAAACACATAGTGCAGGACTGAAGGAGAAAACAGTGGAACCGTGCGTTTTACTCACGCACGGGTGCTGCCGCCGGAACGTGAACAAATCGCACAATTAACCACAGAATGGTGCCAAAACAAAAGGTACAAGAAAACCATGCATTTCCTTCTCGTACGGTTTAGTCTAAACTGTGCAGGAACAAAACGCACGGCTAGTCATAGAAGTCCCCAGAATTGCTGTATAAAATGCACGATTACCGTGAGATAGTGCGAGAAGAAATTCGCACGACCGTGCATTTTACACAGCAACTGGGAAATGAATCTTGGATGTCTCGACTACCTACACAACAATGAAACCAACTAGAGCACCAGCTCCAAGCACTAACTAGCAATCGACAACCACAAAAAGAGCCATGGGGATCACCATATGCATACCCCCAACAAAAGAATGTGCAATTGCACACCCATGGGCTAAAACAATGTACAATGTGGTAAATGACCGAACGATGCAAATCTAACCGATAACCAGTTGAAATATAGTGCAAGAGTGAGAAAGCAAGCCTAGATGAGTCCGAAAAACCCTATATAAATAGGACTCATCACACCCCAAACTTACCTGTTTGCACGTCTCGAGCAAAAAAAATCTATGTAGATAGGGAAAAAGATTTAGCTAACACGGAAATTATGATACGGAGTACCATACAAAGTCGCATGCTCGCATGCATAATAATATAATAGAGGAAATTTCTAAGAATACAAAATAGTTTATCCTTTTCATAATGCGTATCAAATGTTTATTACTACTAAAAAATGGAATCAGGGTGAATCCACCGGTCACGCGTAGGAAGAAAGTAGGCATGCCACTAAGGTGAGCTTTGGCAAAGACCGGAGCTCAGGATCACCTCCAAAGGAATCCACGAATGTCAAGGACCATACGCTTGCCCATTCACACTCTCTCCATGGTACTTGTTTGACTCAAGCGTGAATCTGTAGGACTTTAGGATAATCATGGGGCTTGGGTTTCAGTGAGGTAAAAAGAGATAAACACGAAGGCTATGCACCTAACCCAAATGAGCTAGCATAAAAAAAGAATCTATCCGCTAACCAAAATAAAAGCGGGTACACCACACCCCCAGACTTAACTTTTAACATATGGGTGTGTGCACCACTTACTCCAATTACAATCATATCTCTAATAGGATTTTCAATTATGCTTTTTCTTTTCACTTTTCTTTTTCATAACATTTTTTTTATTCAACTTTATTTGAACAATATGAGCAAATATAAATTTTTAGAACATCCACATTTTCACATGAATACCACACATCAACACCCTAACATGAAAATGTAAAACACTAAAGCTCGACTTAGGTGTATGACTAGGATCGGCTATGAGGCTTTGGTGAAATAATAGTGGAGCTGAATAAAAAGAATGGGTAGGCACAATAGGGCTTAGCAAGGATATGACGTTAGGAACGACACAAAGCTCAACCGGGAACAAATGATGGCCTACATCACGCTCACGCTCGACTAATCATGCACCAATGTTTCGAGAGTAGCTTTGGGCAAGTTCTTAGCCACCGAGAAAGATGATACTTCCTCCCGACTTGAGCAAAACGAGTCTAGTGACGGCTACACACATCCCTACACTACCGTTTGATTCATACCAGATTCACCAATTTTTGTAGAATAAAAATTATTTACACAAATAGCAAAATATAAAACTATAAGCTTACAGAAAAGTTAAATCTACTCTAATTTCTACATGAAACGAGAGCACATGACTAGGAGCACTACATAAGTCAACATTTAACTCCCTCTCACAAACCTATACTAGTACAAAAATTTTCCCAAATCATACAAAAGATAAGAGTTTAACTCGCAGCACACAAACATCTTAGCACGCGCTCATTTGGGTGTAGTGGTGTGTGATGCAATGAAGTAATCAAAATAAAATTATAAAAGCTTCTAGTATGCACATGAAATATGCGCATGCAAAAGGTAACAAATACTGACTCTGCCCCAGAATTAAACTAAACTACACAACATAATAATGAAATTAAAATCTGATAGATCTAAGGGAAGAGGCTACCCAATTCTAAGCCAGTGAGCATACCAGGAGATGCTTAAAAACAAAGCAGGTCCGCCAAACGAAGAATCACAACCCCGCCAATATGATGTTGTCATGAATACCTGCATGGGTGAGCTCCACAAAAGCAAAAGAAAAATTTAAAAAAAGTAATGCTAAAACTAAAATAGACAAGAAAATAAAAATGCAGAAAATATAAGATAACTACTGGGGTTATTGTCATCCCAGCACGACTTATTACATTCTATACATTTCTAGCTAATGGGCCTATGAGAAGAAAAATGCACAGGCAACTGTTCAATTATGAAAGTGAGAGTAAGATCTATCTCAACTCTAGAGGGGGGGTGAATAGAGTTTATTTAAATTAATTTCACAGTTTTGAAATAATCAGCACATATAAAATTCAATTTATAGTATAGTGTAGAGTGCTAGTAAAGAGTTAAAAACAACTAAGTAAAGAGCACAACACACAGCAAATCAATCACACAAACAAGCCAGAAGACACAAGGAAATATAGTGGTTCCCCAAAAACCTGGGTACATCCACTCTTCTACCACCCTTGGTAGGAATCCACTCAGGATGAGTTGATCAGGTGTCCTGACACCAATGAGCTTTTGATAAGGTGCTCAAAAACCAAAACTGGATTTTTTGATAAGGTGTCTTGCCACCACTGAGTTTAACAAGGCTCTCAGAACCAGACAAAACTTTTGAAGGGAGTTCAAGAACCCTTTTACAGCAGAAAAAGAAAAGATAAGGAGGTGAAGTTGTCTTCCCTGTTCTCAAATCAATTGAGAGAAGACTAGTGGATCTTTTGTTGTCAAAGCTCCCCCTGAGATGTAGACAAGTTCAGGAATTGAAACTTTGCTCTAGGTTGATAGGTCTTCAGAAGTTTAGATCTCCAGCAAAAGATTGTTTCAGCAAAAGGAGGCTGAAAGATAAGGTGTCTGGAGTTCTTGAGATGAAGATGTGATCACTTTTCTGTAAGCAAAAAGATTGTTATTCTGATTCTTCAGAATTGATCACTTGTTATCTGTCACAGCTTTTTTCTGTTGTTGTGCTCTCTATGTATCTTATTGTATATTCTATCTGGCTGAAGATAAAAAGGAAGATCTGATTCTCCAAAAAAAATTCTTGTCAAAGATAGTCGTTGGCAGTCATAAATGTCTTCCATAAAAAATCTTGTTTTCTAGAGGAAGGTCCAATAAAACATTCCCTGAATAATTCCTTGAAACTTGCTCCAGAATAAAGACAAACGGCTTGCAGATCTCCTTGACATAAATGCTGAGAGAATTCAAAAACATTCCAAAGACTGGCAGCATTTGAATCCTTAGAATCGTTGATCTCTCAGAAAAATCGTCAATCTGAGCTCTACGATCGTCGAACTGAGCTAAGAGATAGAAATAGATCAAACAGACAGAAAACGTCGAACTGAGCTCGAAGATCGTCGAACCGAGCTCAGCGACCTGAAGAATAGCTGAAGAAAGATCGTCGACCTGAGCTCGAAGAGCGTCGACCAGAGTTTGACGATTTATCGAAGTTGAGCTCAGAGAGCGTCGAACCGAGTTCGACGTTTCGTCGACCGGAGCTCGACGAAAATTGCCTTTGACTTGGCTCTATATCCTTGATCTTGGAATGGTCCTGGGGGTAGCTTCAAACATAAGTTCTAAGCCCTAGACTCATTCTAGTGTTGACCTTTACAACTATACAACTAGGTCAACCTGGTTTCCTAAGACAAACATAGTGATCCTTACCCAAATTAGTATTAGGGTGTTCCAACAATCTCCCCCTATTTGGGTTAGGATTACTATTTACAGACAGAATTAGGAAATAAATAAGCATACATTCAAAACAGAAGCTAAATCAACAATGCAATAAGAAAGATATAGCAGCAATGCAGATCACAGATAAAAAGTCAGCAAATATCCAGAGGAGGATGATTGTTCAGCTTACACAATTCACTTCTTCTCAGTTCCCTTTTTAAACATAATTTCTCTGTTGGGATTGAGGGCTTCTTTCTTGGATCTTCTATCATCTTCTGCACCTAAGGAAGTTTGAGATCTGGGGCTTGGAACTACAGCCTCAGGGTGCAGCTTCATATAATCTTCTGGATTAAAGAATTTTCTTGATGCATATCTCTCCAGTTCTTTCTTTCTCTGATCTGATAGAGTTGTTATGTTGGAAGTGTCCTTGCCTTGCTCTCTGGCCTTTTTCATTTGATCAAGAGCAGCCATCTCTTTCATTCTAGCTGTCCAGGACAAGGGGTTGTTCTCAGGATCCTCAAAAGGAACAGGAGGTTCATATCTGTTGATGGATTTAGAATCAGTAGGAGGAGTCCTGGAGACAACTGCATCTTTTAGCTTATAAGGGAAAGGACCTGAAGTAGAATCAGTATGGCCTTGTCCTTCCCTTTGTTGATATTTGTGCCCTCTCTGGCTTCCTCTATATTGACCCCTTCTAGATTGATATCCCCTTTGATGTTGCCCCCTTTGATAGTATCTCTGATAAGACTGGGAGGAGCTTTGTCTGGAAGCTGGAGCTTTAGAGGCTGAGCCTGAACCAGAATCTGGAGGAGGAGGAGGAGGCTGATACTGAGACGATCCTTTTCATACTTATCCAGCTTCCTTCTCTTCTACATAGCCTTTTGTTGGTTCTTGGAATACTGCATCCAAGGCTCAGATATGGGGCAGTCATGCAGAATATAGTAGGGAATGTCATTAGAATCCTTTGCCTGAGCTGGGGGAACTGTCATCATGGCCTTGCTTCTGGCCTTCCTCTTCTTGGCAATAGTATTTGCAGAGTCATCTGATTCAGTTTGAAATTGATCACTCTCTGAACTTTGAGGTCTGTCATACAAATCATCAATGCTTTTTATGTATTTCTCTTGTAACTTCAACTGATCAGGAGTCAGGGCAGGAGCAGCAGCAGCAGCAGAAATTTGAGCAGAAAGAGCTTTTGAAGCAGAAATAACAGCAGGTGCAGGTTCTTCCAGGTAATAAGCAAGTTCTTCAGCAGCAGATATATCTTCAATTACAGGAACCATTTCAGTATCTTCAGTAACAGCAGCAGCAGCTTCATCAACAAGAGGCGCAATGGCCTTAGTAGCAGTATCAGAGATAAAAACTTCCACAGCCTTCCAGGAATTTACATATGCTTCAATTTGGCTGGGATCACAGACAGAAATAGGCACAATGGCCTTAGACAAGTCTTCAGTATGTGGAACTGGCAAAGATCTGAAGTAAACTGTATCAAACTCAGAGAGCAGGCTCTGGAGATCCATTGCAAAAGCAGGAGCAGGAGCAAGAGCTGGAGCAGACTCAGGCACAACCACTACTTCAGAAGGCATCTCCCCCTGCCTGGATTCAGGGAGAACTGAATCAAGGAACCCAGAAGAGGTAATTTCCTGAGAGTGAATGAAGGAGGAGAGCTGGGAAGACAGCGCCTTGACATGGGTCAGGAGTGGAGCCAGAGTGGTCTCTAGTAATGAGGTTAGCTTAGGAGCTAACAGCTCATATAACCTGTCTGCCAGGGCTGATAGATCTACATGCTCAAGAGGGGATTGAGCAGAGGTAGAAGAGAAGGTTGTTGGAAGGATGTTGGCTGGAGCTGGTGGCATGGAGAATGTGGAGATAGAAGGTGAGGGAATGGATGGATCTGAGAGTGGAATGGTGAAGATAGAGGTTGTTGAGATGGAGCTAGATGAGGCAAGAGATGGTGTGAAGGATGGTTGGGAGAGAATTTCGTGCAGCATTTGTTGGAATGAGGAGTTAGAGGGAGGCTCAGGAGGAGTGGAAGGTGAATCATCCATAAAGGAATCATCTACAAGGGAAAATGATGGTGAGGTGAAGATTGGATAAGAGAAAAGAGGATGGAATTCCTCTGAGGTAGATGCTGGAGGGGGTGAAACATGTGACAAAATGGTAATGGGGGAAGATATGGCTATGGAGGTGATTGGAGGTGAGGATGAAATGGCTGGGGTAGAGACAGCTGGAGGAGGAGTAGAAGCAGGCAACACTTCTGCTGGGGCAAAGACCAGAGGTGGAGTGACTGAGGCAGTCCTGGTGCCTAAAGTCAGTGGTGCAGCAGCTTTGGTAGGGTTAACAATCTGCCTGTCCCATTTGCTGAAAAAGGCACAGGAGAGCCTCTTGGATGCATTAATGAACATCCCGGAAGAGGTTAGCAGCTCAGGGCATCTGGAATGCAGATAGACCCCTAGAATTCTCCAAAAACTGACAGCAGTCTTATTCAGCTTTTTCTTAATCAGGTTGAAGAAAATTGATCCCCAGTCTAAATGTTTCTTATCAAGCAAAGCTCCCATTAGACAAAATTGATATCTTGATATGGTATCATGGGCTGAGTGCTTGGCCAGAAGCACTTTCCCAACTACATCAGCCAAAAATTGAAATTCTATTGATAGATTTTTCTTCAGCAGCTTGTTAGGGTTCACAGCATTGTGACCCATTCTATCAAGCATGGAGTCATACTCCGCTCCAGATAACTCTATGGAATCTTCTCCAGAACTAAGATGAAAAACTTCAGTTAAAAGAGCCGGGGACAATTGTACCTGAGTCCCTTTTATGAAGCCGACGACAGAGTTCTCATTCTCATCTGTCGCTGTATAACACCATTCTTTTACTTCTTCTGATGCAATCTTCATTCTTGTAGTCATTATTTGGGATAAATCCTGTTCTCTGAATAGATTGAGAATGTCTTTGAAGCGCTGGTCGCTTCCATCAATTGAGTTCATGTCGATATCAAACCCGGTGTCGAATTTTATTTTGGAAATCGCAGCACTGGAGCCAGCCATTTGTACCTGCAACAAAGAACCAAACACGACCAAGCGTAGAAGATTTGGAGGGAAAAGGAAGAAAGTTGCAGAGAGTATGAAAGCGCAAAGATGAACGACGGTTGAAGAAATGATTTTATATTAGGGTTCGACGGCGAAACGGAAAATCGTGGAGCTCGGTTCGACAAAACGTCGATCTCAGTTCGACGATTTGGGCTACAAAAGGAATCTGAAGAGACTTCAATATCGTCGATCTTCGTTCGACGATGTTGAAAAGCGCCGAGCTCCGCTCGACGACCTCTGAACAGAAAGAGAGAGAATTCGGAGCTAACGGAGGCGCTGAACTCAGATCGACGATTTCGGAAACGTCGATCTCTGGTCGACGTTTTTTAGAAAAACGTCGATCTACGTTCGACGATTTCTAGGAAAGCGTCGAGCGCAGTTCAGAGACACAGCCTATTCTACAGACACAAAAAGGACTGAATTTTTTAGCCTAGTCTTGGTGTGTTTTAACTTTTCAAAAATCTTGTAAATTAGTTTAGGCTTCCTCCATCTAACATGCCTAACTGATTTAGGAAGAAATTGTGCTTCTTTTCATTCAAGGGCTTGGTGAAAATATCTCCCCTTTGCAAATCAGTTGGGATATATTGAAGTTCTATTTTGTTTTTCTCTACATTATCCCTTAGAAAATGATGCCTAATCTCTATATGTTTTGTCCTACTATGGAGGACTGGATTTTGTGCTAAAGAGATAGCACTAGTATTATCACAAAAAATTTTAGACTTCTCTATGTTGTAGCCATAGTCTATGAGCTGATTTTGTATCCACAATATTTGTGAACAGCAACTGCCTGCAACCATATATTCAGCTTCAGCAGTTGAGGTTGACACAGATGTTTGCTTCTTACAAAACCAGGAGACAAGTCTGTCACCAAGGAACTGACAAGTTCCATTAGTACTTTTCCTATCTACTCTGCATCCAGCATAATCAGCATCTGAAAATCCAGTTAATTCAAATCCTGAGTCTTTTGGATACCAGAGTCCTAGATTTGGACAACTTTTTACATATCTTAGAATCCTTTTAACTAGAGTTAGGTGTGACTCTCTAGGGCTTAATTGGAATCTAGCACATATGCATGTAGCAAACATTATATCTGGTCTACTAGCTGTAAGGTACAATAGAGAGCCAATCATTGCTCTATATGTTGTCTGATCAATTGGTTTCCCATGTTCATCAGCATCCAATACAGCATTGGTAGGCATGGGTGTTTTCATACAAGATGCCTCAGACATACCAAATCTCTTAACCAATTCTTTAGCATACTTGGTTTGGGAAATAAATATGCCCTCAGCATGCTGTTTTACTTGCAATCCTAAGAAGAAGGAGAGCTCACCCATGCTACTCATTTCAAATTTGGAATGCATCAGGTTGGAAAACCTTCTGCACAAGTTTGAATCAGTAGATCCAAATATGATATCATCTACATAAATTTGTACTAGTAGGGTATGGGACTTATGGGTTCTAATAAAAAGAGTTTGGTCTACTCTCCCCCTAACAAAATCATTTTCCAGAAGAAAGCATGCTAGGGTCTCATACCATGCTCTAGGAGCTTGCTTGAGACCATATAATGCTTTATGCAATTTGAAAACATAATCAGGGTGAGTTAGAGAGATAAAACCTGGAGGTTGTCTAACATAGACTTCCTCTTTGATGTTCCCATTGGGAAATGCACTCTTCACATCCATCTGGTAGACCTTGAATCCCTTGTGAGCAGCATAAGCTAGGAATATTCTAATGGCCTCTAACCTTGCAACTGGTGCAAAGGTCTGGTCATAGTCTATTCCTTCTTGTTGAGAATAGCCTTGAGCAACTAGCCTTGCCTTGTTTCTGACAATGACTCCTTGATCATCCAGCTTGTTTCTGAACACCCACTTTGTTCAAACAATGGAGTGATTCTTTGGCTTAGGCACTAGTTCCCAAACATTATTCCTTTCAAATTGATGCAACTCCTCTTGCATTGCAATGATCCAGTGTGGATCTTGCTCTGCATCTTTAATGGATTGAGGCTCAACTTGAGATAGGAAGCAGGTGTGCATCAGGTTTTGGTTGACCTGATTTCTGGTTTGCACACCAGCTGAGATGTCTCCAATTACTTGGATGATTGGATGATCTCTTGTTGTTACTAGATCAACAGGGGATGTTGATTGTTCACCAACCTGTGTTGTTGTTTCCTCTTGTGGAATAACAACTAACTCTTCAGGATGATTTTCTTCAAGAGGTTGAACTTCTTCTTCATCATCACTACTCTCATTCTTTTGCAGAATAGGTTGAGTGGATGTGTCCTCTTCTTTAACCTGTAATCTGTCCATACTTTCTGAAATCGAGTGTACCTGCAAAGGTTCTATGGTAGAAGTAGACTTCTCCTTATAACACATGTTAGTCTCATCAAAAGTGATATGAACAGATTCTTCAATTTTACAGGAAGATTTATTATATACCCTATAGGCCTTGTTGATCATGGAGTATCCCAGAAACACTCCTTCATCAGCTTTAGCTTGGAATTTTGCTAGACACTTCTTCTCATTATTATGAATATAACAAGTACACCCAAAATTTTTAAAATAATCTATTTTAGATTTCTTCCCTTTGAGCAATTCATAGGGAGTCTTGCCCTTTAGTTTATGTATCAGGCTTTTGTTTAGCACATAGTTGGAGGTGTTCACTGCCTTAGCCCAAAAGAATAGAGGTAGGTGAGCATCTGTCAACAATGTAGTAGCAGATTCAATTAGGGTTCTATTTTTCCTTTCAGCTACCCCATTTTGTTGAGGAGTTCTAGGAGCTGAGAAAGTGTGCCTGATCCCTTCACTTTGACAGAACTCTTGCATAAGAAGAGAATCAAACTCTGTCCCATGATCACTTCTGATCAGGGCAATGTGAGTGTTGAACTCAATCTGTATACATTTGAGAAACTCTGTCAAACACTTAGAGTTATCAGACTTCTTCCTCAGAAAGAATACCCATGTGAATCTAGAGAAGTCATCTACAATAACTCAACCATAAGATTTCCCTCCTAAGCTTTGTACTGTAATGGGTCCAAAAAGATCCATGTGCAACAAATACAGAATCCTAGGTGAATCACTCTTATTAAGTGACTTAAGGCTATTTTTAGTTTGCTTGCCTAATTGACAAGCCTTGCAAAGTCCTTCCTTCTTGTAGGGGCCAAAAGGTAATCCTCTAACAAGGTTTTCCTTGGGTAGCCTAGCAATGGTTCTAAGGTTTAGATGTCCTAATCTCTTATGCCATAAAACATTTGGCTTAGATATGGAATTGAATAAACAGATATCTACTTTAGATGAAACAAAATCTACTAAGTAAATGTTACCTGTCCTTTTACCTGTTAACACAGTTGTGTTATCCTCTGACTTGATCTTGCACAGGGATTTGTTGAAAGTCACCTTGTATCCTTCATCACATAGCTGACTGATACTTATCAGATTGTGCTTCAGTCCTTCTACATATGCCACCTTCTTGAAAGTGACTGAGCCTATCTGAGCAGCACCATATCCTTTGGTTTGGCCAAAATTTGAATCACCAAAAATCACTTTGGGTCCAAGTTTGGTTATGAAGGATGATAGGTTCTCCCTGTTCCCTGTCATGTGCTTTGAGCACCCACTATCCAGATACCAATGTTGGTTAGATACTGGATAGGTCTTCACCTGCACATGAATAGCTTATTTGTTTTTGACACAGTTAACCTTGGGCCTAGGTTGATATCCCTTGAATGCAGAAATGAAAGACATCCCAGGTTGACTCTTATAACCTTCAGGATGATATCTCCTAGGAGGTACTTTCCATTCAGTATAGGGGTTAAAGCCATGGGATATGGGGCTCCTGGGATTGAATCTAGATATGCCATTAAAGGATTGTTCACAAACCTGATCTCTGTTCGACGATCGTCGAGCTGAGGTCGACGATCTTGGGTCAGATCGTCGAGCTCTGTTCGAAGATCGATTATTTTGGAGTTCAGAGTTTGGATATCGTCGAGCTGAGGTCGACGATCTTGGGTTAGATCGTCGAGCTCTGTTTGAAGATCGATTATTCTGGAGTTCAGAGTTTGGATATCGTCGAGCTGAGGTCGACGATCTTGGGTTAGATCGTCGAGCTCTGTTCGACGATCGTCGAGCTCTGCTCGACGCAATCTGTTGAACTGAATTTTTCTCTGGCAAATCTGCATTCTTCCTAGCTACCTCTACTACTCCCTTTCCTTTGTCAGAGACAAATTTGATTGGAGTTGTTAATATTATAGGTTGGCTGGATGAGGCACCCAAGCACAGTGTACTATTAAATCTAGAGTTCACTGTACTTGTAATGTCCATCAGTCTGATACTTCTCCCATTTAGGGATTCTTCAAACTTTTTGGCCATTGATAGTTCACTTTTCAGTGAAGCTATCTCTTCCCTACAGCATTCCAACTCCTCAGAGAGTTTGAGGTTCTCTGATTTTATAGTGCTATACTCAGATAGTTGTTTTCTGAGGGAAGTGATTTCCTTCTCAGACTCCAACAGATCTAGGCATAGTACCTTAAACTCATGTTTAAAAGCCTCAGAACTGAAATCAAATGAGTTGATTACCTGATCTTCCTCTAGTTGAGCTTCTGAATCTGATTCTGACTCTTCTTCTTCTGAGTTTGTTTGAGAGGCATTGATAGCCATCATGCAAAATTCCTTTTCATCAACATCATCCTCATCATCACTGGAGCTGGATGAGGCTTCAGAGTCCTCTTCAGTTTCACTCCATGTCTCAGCAACAAATCCCTTCCTTGTATGTTTTTTCTTGCTGAAGGAGGGTTTGTCTGAGCTGTTCTTTCTGAAGTCTTTTTCTTTTCATCTTTCTCTTCTATCTTTCTTGTCCTTGTTCTTATTTTATGGACAGTCAGGCACAATATGGCCTGGTTTCCTGCAACCAAAACTTATGATTTCTTTATTGTTATTTGATTTATCATACCTTGGTTTATCATGACCCTTGTATGATCTCTTTCTGAAGTCTTTTCGGGCCATCTTGTAGAATCTTTTGGCCAGTAGACTTAGGAGCTCATCATTTCCTGTAGCTTTATCTTCAGGCTCCTCTTCTGCAGCTTTGAAGGCTATGGTCTTTTCTTTCCTTGTGACTGGAGAAGTAGCCTTTTGTTCTTCTTCTCTATTTTTAATGAGCAGCTCATAGGATTTGAGCTTGCCCAGGAGAGCTTCAGTGGTAATCTCATTTAGACTTCTGGCATCTTTGATTGGCCAGATTCTTGAATCCCAAGTGCTGGGGAAGCACATTAGAATTTTGTCATTAAGCTCAGTCAATGAGATTTCTTTATCCAAGGTCTTCAGCTCATTGACAATCAGACTTAATCTGTTGTACATGTCTGCAACTGACTCAGCTTCTCCTTTCTTGAAGTTCTCATATTGGGTTATGAGGTGAGATCTTCTGTCTTTCCTCTCATCAGCAGATCCTGAGATAATTTCAGAGAGCTTGTCCCAAATTCCTTTGGCTGAGTTGCAGTCAGCTACCTTCTGAAATATCTCATCAGACATTGTCTGAGCTAAGATGTTCATGGCCTTTGCATCTGCAGTTTTCCATTTCTTTATGCCTGCATCTATTCCTGAGGGAGGTGGAATAGCATTTGTGCTTGAGCTTGCTGGTGGACTTGGACAAACTGTCAAGACAGAATTGAAAATATCTTCATCAATAGAGTTCATTATAGTCTAATCCTTGCTTTCCAAAGTACAAACTTAAATAGATTGCACACTGGAAGTCTGGTGCTTGCATAATCCTTGTTCTGTGCCATGTCTTTGAATAATATAAGATATGAAGAAAATAACCCTCTTAAGAGATTGATCTTATCAAGGATCTTTTGGTTCAAGTGTTAGTCTGTATGAGCAACCAACCTCCCTCTGATACCAATTGAAAGTGAGAGTAAGATCTATCTCAACTCTAGAGGGGGGGTTGAATAGAGTTTATTTAAATTAATTTCACAGTTTTGAAATAATCAGCACATATAAAATTCAATTTATAATATAGTGTAGAGTGCTAGTAAAGAGTTAAAAACAACTAAGTAAAGAGCACAACACACAGCAAATCAATCACACAAACAAGCCAGAAGACATAAGGAAATATAGTGGTTCCCCAAAAACCTTGGTACATCCACTCTTCTACCACCCTTGGTAGGAATCGACTCAGGATGAGTTGATCAGGTGTCCTAACACCAATGAGCTTTTGATAAGGTGCTCAAAAACCAAAACTGGATTTTTTGATAAGGTGTCTTGCCACCATTGAGTTTTGACAAGGCTCTCAGAACCAGACAGAACTTTTGAAGGGAGTTCAAGAACCCTTTTACAGCAAAAAAAGAAAAGATAAGGAGGTGAAGTTGTCTTCTCTGTTCTCAAATCAATTGAGAGAAGACTAGTGGATCTTTTGTTATCAAAGCTCCCCCTGAGATGTAGACAAGTTCAAGAATGGAAGCTTTGCTCTAGGGTGATAGGTCTTCAGAAGTTTAGATCTCCAGCAAAAGATTGTTTCAGCAAAAGGAGGCTGAAGGATTAGGTGTCTGGAGTTCTTGAGATGAAGCTATGATCACTTTTCTGTAAGCAAAAAGATTGTTATTCTGATTCTTCAGAATTGATCACTTGTTATCTGTCACAGCTTTTTTCTGTTGTTGTGCTCTCTGTGTATCTTATTGTATATTCTATCTGACTGAAGATAAAACGGAAGATTTGATTCTCCAAAAAAAAATCTTGTCAAAGATAGCCGTTGGCAGTCATAAATGTCTTCCATAAAAAATCTTGTCTTCTAGAGGAAGGTCCAATAAAACATTCCCTAAATAATTCCTTAAAACTTGCTCCAGAATAAAGACAAATGGCTGACAGATCTCCTTGACATAAATGCTGAGAGAATTCAAAAACATTCCAAAGACTGGCAGCATTTGAATCCTTAGAATCGTTGATCTCTCAGAAAAATCGTCGATCTGAGCTCTACGATCGTCGAACTGAGCTCAGAGATTGAAACAGATCAAACAGACAGAAAACGTCGAACTGAGCTCGAAGATAGTCGAACCGAGCTCAGCGACCTGAAGAATAGCTGAAGAAAGATCGTCGACCTGAGCTCGAAGAGCGTCGACCGGAGTTCGACGATTTTTCGAAGTTGAGCTCAGAGAGCGTCGAACCGAGTTCGACGTTTCGTCGACCGGAGCTCGATGAAAATTGCCTTAGACTTGGCTCTATATCCTTGATCTTGGAATGGTCCTGGGGGCAGCTTCAAACCTAAGTTCTAAGCCCTAGACTCATTCTAGTGTTGACCTTTACAACTATACAACTAGGTCAACCTGGTTTCCTAAGACAAACATAGTGATCCTTACCCAAATTAGTAATAGGGTGTTCCAACAAATTATCTGTTGCTGTAGCGAGTACCGATATGGAGATACTGCAGTTACCCCTCTGCCTAAATAATCATTCCTGCTCCTCATAGGTAGAGGAAATAGGAAGTTAGAAGAGGAGGAGCGCAGGTCCTCACTCATCTAACCACAAAATAAGTCCTTGTCCAGCAAGGTATCGTCTATAGGGAGACGGCAGGAGGAGAAAATAATGAATGGAGCTTCCTCAATAGAGGAGGGATCAAACTCCTCGTGAAAGAGGATGCTATCATCCAGGACTCGAGCAGAAAGCTCCAATTCCTCCTGAAGCACATGCGAAGACTCAACCCGCATAGGCTCAGATATAGAAAGGGGATCAAGAAATAAAGGAGATGAAAAACTAAAATAATCAAAAATAGGGGGAGTGGTCCCAGTCTCAATCCCAGCAGGATCTAGGCATAGATCATCGTCGATGTCATATGAGTCATGTCAAGAGGGATCCGAGAGCTCGAGGTCTTCTGTGGTTGTTTGGACCTCCTCACCCAACAGGGAAGTGAAAACTTCCTCATGATAAAATATCTCCTCATCAACCAACCGGGGTGCGCCATCATGTTCCAAGATGTAATACTCTCCATTGAAGAGAATCACGTCCTCGTCACACATGGGAATAACCTCAGGCTCTGAATCACAATCCGGCCTAACATCATCAACCGACTCACTAAAAATAGGGTTAGGTAATTCTTGTAAAGAAGGAGGAGGAAGAACAACATCAGCGAAAATATGTACAGGTTCCTCCGGGGGTGAATCCAAAAGAGGGGAAGAATGCATAGGGAGAGACGACACCACAATGTCATCACACCGATCAGTAAAAAGTATAATGTGTATATCCGCAGTAGTCCCCCATAGACAAGATGGTACTGCGAATATATCATCAGAATTAGAAGGGGCAGCTGATTGAGAGGTGGTTGGAATGAGTCGGATATCTGGTTCATCATCCTCCTCCAGCTGGCGCTGAAATTCTGCGCAATCTTTCAACAAGTGGTCGGTGCTACGACAACACAAACATCATTTTCCATTACTCCTCGGTCCTGATGGGACCGGAGAGTAATAAGAAATAGGTGAAGGTGTAGAAGAGAAGTGACCATAAGACTTGGGTACGGTGTATGTAGTACCATAAGAGGACGGTGCTCCATACACTAAACCGCGAGAATAATGCTCCCAATCTTTAGTGGGGCACTCATCACTACCATGCCGATAATCCCCAAACCATCTGCAACGGATATTCATATAAGAAAACATAGTGCAACAAGAAAGAATTCAACAACAGAAATATTCTAAGCAAAAATTAACTACACACTAGCAGATTAAAGAAAAGGAATACTTGCGGCCGAAAAATTGAAACTAGAAAAGGAATAAAGAAAAATAAGCAACAAAATATAAAATCTAAAGCAACGAATAAACATGAAATGTACAAATTGTAAATGGCTTCTATCTCCTATCTCCCTCTCCAAAAACTCACACGACTGTTTTCCCCGGCAACGACGCCAAAAACTTGATGTGTTTGTGCGGCAAATGTACCGGTCACACAAGTAATATAAAATGGGTCTATTTCCCAAGTATCGATCTCTCAAGGAACACCGCAAGGTGGAGTTTTCTTCTAGGAGGACTTGCGATTGAAGTCCTCAGGTCTAAGCTACGAAAAGGGGGTTTTGGTGGGGTGCGGAAAAATAAAGTAAAATATTAACAACAACTCATATGCAACGTCGCTATGCGATGCTTCTCCATGCAGGATGGAAGACTACACGGGCCGTTATGCATCGAATCACTAGGTGGATGGAAGAGTAGGCAAGTGTAAGAACCAAAAGAACAGCGGAATTTGAGGGTCGTAAGCACCTCTTCGCTACGGACGCCACTATCAATTGCTAGTACGGCATGTTGTGGTGGGGGATGGAAAATAAAGGCGCATCTCAAGAAAATAACATAAATATGAAATCACATAGACATGATTGAATACATATGTTTATCAAAATAAGAACAACTTCATCATATAAAAGAGATCAACTAAACTATCAATAACAAGAGAAGAAAAGTGTGCAAAATCAACAAGATCCGAATTCTTACTTAGGGTTCACGGAAGGAATCGCCGAGTTGTCAATATGCATCCTAGCTCAGTACTCAACTGTGTCCGGGGTAGAGGAGGCTGTCACTCACTCCCAATGGGCCCGTCTTCTTCGTGTAACGAGTCGGTGGATGATTGCACAAACTTCTCCTAGCTTGATGGAATAAGATAGGTCAACTCTCTCCTTGAATATCAAGGATGAAGGAGAGGGCCGAGAGAAAGCTCCTGCTTGAGTTTAGCATTGAGTGCTTGCCCGGATCTCCTACGCTTGGTGGAATGGCGGAGTTTCGACCTAGAAATGTGTAAGGAATGGCTGGAAGCGAGCTGTCCCAAATGGTGGAAAATTTGTGCTTTAAATATAAATAGGTAAGAAAAATAGGCACGTACGGTCCCGCGCACGACCGTGCGCTCACCGTTCGTTATTAACTTTCAGATCTGGATCACAGATAAAGATGCGTTGACCCATGCATTTTACTCACGCATGGGCGCTTCTACCCGTGCGTGAAATAAATCGCAAGGGTTAACACAGAGCGCATGAATGCAGGAGAAAATAGTGGAACCGTGCGTTTTACTCGCGTAAGGGAGCTACCGCCCATGCGTGAACAAAACGCACGATTAACCACAGAATGGTGCCAAAACGAAAGGTATAGGGAAACCGTGCATTTTCTTATCGCACAGTTTGGTATAAACCGTACGAGAACAAAACGCACGCGTAGTCACAGAAGTCCCCAGAATTGATGTATAAAACACACGATTACTGTAACACCGTGCGAGAAGAAATTCGCACGACCGTGCGTTTTACACAGAAACTGGAAAATGAATCTGGGACGACTCGACTACCTGCACAACAATGAAACTAACTGGAGCACAAGCTCCCAGCAACATCTAGAAATCGACAACAAAAGAAAGAGCCATGGAGAGCACCATGTGCATACCCCCAACAAAAGAATGTGCAATTGCACACCCATGGGCTAAAACAATGCACAATATGGTAAATTACCGAACAATGCAAATATAACCGATAACCGTTTGAAATGTAGTGCAAGAGTGAGAAAACAAGCCCATATGAGTCCGAAAAACCCTATATAAAATGGACTCATCACCAATTCCTTTGATGGGATTTTTATTGGGTACAGTAATAACTGTAAAACATATATGATCTACAACATGAAAAGTCAAGTTGTAGAAGAGTCTGTACATATAGTATTTGATGAGTCTACCATTTTTAACAGTGAGTTGCCAAGCTCCTCTTCTAGTACTGCAGGTACAGAGCTAATGTTAGATAAGCTAAGCATCTAGGAAGCTGCTCCAGTAATCCAAGATGGAGTGGATATTCCAGAAGAACTACAAGGCACACTTGAAGTGGATGAAGATCAGCAAGAAGTTTCCACTAAAGCTGATGCTGAAAGAAGATTACCTCCAACTGTCAGGCGTCTAAGAGATCATCCAAGACAACAGATTATTAATGATGCAAACTAAGGAGTGGTGATAAGAAGCCAGATCCTTAATACAACAATATATGCAAGTTTCCTATAACATGTTGAGTCCAAGAGATTTGAAGAGGCCAACATAGATTAGATTTGGATTGTAGCAATGCAAGAGGAATTGATCCAGTTTTAGAGGTATAAGTTCTAGAAGCTGGTTCCCAGACAACAAGGATATAATTTCATTGGAGTCAAGTGGATTTACAGGAATAAAATTTATGAAAATTGCATTATAATCAAGAATAAGGTTAGGCTAGTAGCTAAGGGGTACATATAAGAAGAAGGTATTGACTTTGATCAAATCTTTGCCCTAGTAAAAAGATTGGAAGCCATCAGACAATTCCTTTCATATGTTGCATTCAAAGGAGTTAAAGTTTATCAGATGGATGTGAAGTCAGCCTTCCTGAATAGTGACTTAAAGGAAGAATTCTATGTTGAACAACCTCCAAGTTTTATTGATTCTAACTCACCTGAATGTGTTTATAGGCTTAAGAAAGTTCTATATGAGTTAAAGAAAGCCCCTAGAGCTTGGTATGAGACTTTGTCTAGCTTTAGCATTTATAAGAAAATCTCAAGGGGGAAGATAGACAAGACCCTATTCCTAAGGGAATCTAAGGGCAAGATCATCCTAGTCAAGATTTATGTAGATGAGATAATCTTTTGATCTACTGATGATAACCTTTGCAGGAAGTTTGCCAAACTTATGCAAGGGAAGTTTGAGATGAGAAGTATGAGTGAACTTAAGTTCTTCAAGGGCCTCCAAGTAAGACAGACTAAAGACAGATTATCCATATCTGTGTCTAAATTCACCAGGGATTTGATCAAAAAGTTTGGTATGGAGAATGCATTCACCATGAAAACTCCCATGGGGTCAAGTATGCTTATAGGAAAAGATGAGGAAGGGAAACCTATTGATGAAACTTTTTATAGAAAGATAATTAGCTCCCTCTATATCTTACTGCAAGTAGGCAAGACATCATGTATGCTACATGTGTTTGTGCGAGGTATTATACTAGACCTAAAGAATATCATTACTCTGCTGTTATAAGAATTTTGAGGTATTTAAAGGTCACACCAGATCTTGGCCTTTGGTACCCAAGAAATAGGGATTTTGAACTAACAGGCTATTCATATGCAGATTTTGCAGGCTGTAAAGAGAATAGGAAGAACACTTCAGACACCTATGAATTCTTGGGAGGAAGACTAGTGTCTTGGAGTAGCAAGAAGTAGACTAGTGTTGCAATCTCAACTGCTGAGTCAGAATAAATCTCAGTAGGTAACGGTTGTGCACAGTTGCAATAGATCCTGCATCAGCTCCAAGACTATAACCACCAGATAAGTAGAACTCTTTTGAACAGTGATTATACTAGTGTAATCTCAATTGATAGGAATTCTGTCTTTCATAGCAGGACTAATCACATTGAGATTAGGTATCATTTTATTAGGGACCATGTGGAATGTGAAGATATCATTCTTGAGTTTGTCCCTATAGACAAGCAAGTGTCTGACATCTTCACTAAGAAACTGGATGAAGCAAAGTTCAACACCTTCAAGTTTGAGTTGGGTATGTTGAACTTTGTATAGTTTCAGTTGTTTCATATGTTGTTTTTATTGCAGGTTGTAGTACTTCATGTAGGTGGAAAAGTCCTTCAGTGGTATGAAGATTTTTCAAGTGGTATACTTTCCTTGGTATCATGTTTTCAAGTGGTTCATGTGCTATCCAGACTGGAATAGACTTAAGTGTCTACCAGGGAGGATGATAAAAGATGCTTCAGTTGAGGGGGAGCAAGTCCAATACTTGTAGGGATAGATTCAGCCTCATGTAGAGAAGGAGCAAGTTGCTGCAATAGTTGATTATCTGAACTCAAAAAGGGGAAGAAGATAATCAGAGGCTAGCACCTTCCTGACTATTTATAGAAGTCAAAAAGGGGGAGGAGGAGGAAATGTTTAAGGCCAGACTGTAACAAAATAAGGGGAGTAGGAAGTGATGATGATCACCCTGCAGGCAAGAAAGTGTGGTAACCTATAACTTGATATTATCCTGTTATAAGTTTTCTAATTTAATGTTTAATTGCTGCATATGTTAGTATATATCATTGACTCTGAATTTTGTTTGAGGTTTTTGACTTCTTCAAATAGGAGGAGATTGTTGGGTCTATTGCTCAGAATGTCCGATATTTGTAGAAGTCAAAAAAGTCAAGGGTATACACATAATTGTATTTCATGTATGTTCAAGTTCATGCATGCAGGTTGGTCCATATCACTTTGATTGGACAGATATTCCAAGTGGTTGTGATAGGTGATCACAAGGTTGAGAAGTGGAGAGACTATAATCTGTCTAAGTCCAAAGGCATTGATTGAAGCCAGTTCACTCAATGCCAGATGTCAAAGAAGGATGTTAGAAAGGCTAAAAATCGCCTAAGTCCACAGGCATTGAGTGAAACCTTTTCACTCAATGCAAGATGTAAAAAAGTGATGAGTAAGGCGTGGACAATCAAAGCCCAGCAGTTTGCAACACAATTCTGTGGCTAAGTCCACAAGCGTTGAGTAAAGGCATTTCACTCAACGACGTATATCAAAAGGCGTTGAGTATAGCTGAGCCTATCAAAGCTTCAACATTAGCAAGGAAGAAAATGCAGCTAAGTACACAGGCATTGAGTGAAGCAATTTCAATCAACGCCATATACCAAAAAGTGTTGAGACAAGCTCAAGCAGTCACAGCAGTTGAAGATCAGTCAAGAATTCTGTCTAAGTCCAGAAGCGTCGAGTAAATACATCTCATTCAATGCCAGAGAAGAAAGTGACGTGTAATTTCTAAGTCCAGAGGCATTGAGTGAAGATAGTTCACTTAATGCTGTCAATGCCTAGCAGATAAAAAATGTTGCAGCTAAGTTTAGGGGCGTTAAGTGATGAATATTCACTCAATGCACTCAACTCCTTAGAGTGTAGAAGAATTGGTTAAGTCTAGAGGCGTTGAGTGAAGTAAGTTCACTCAACGCACTCAACGCCTAAGCAAGGCAGAAGAATTGACTATATCTAAAGGCGTTTAGTAAGCCAGTTCACTCAATGCACTCAACGACTAAGCAAGATAGAAGAATTGGTTAAGTTTATAGTCATTGAGTGAAGGGCATTCACTCAATACACTCAACGCCTGGATTGAATCTTAGAATTTAGCTAAGTCCACGAATGCTGACATCAGTAAAAGTCAACAAAAGTCAACCAAATTCAAATTAGTTGTTGTAAAGCAACAGAACAGGACAAATAGCATCCTAGGTCTATAGGAAGACTTTTTCTGTAAAAGCCAAGTTGCAGCCAACAACTTCAGTGGAGCCCACGAGTCATATAGTCGTTGAATGGGTGAAGAAAAAAGGGACAAGATGGGGAACTAAAAACTCAACTAATAGGGTTTAATTCATTTTGAAAAGTTGCGGTAGAACTTAATCTTCATCGCCATTATTGCCATGCTTGAAGCAAGAAGTTGAATCAACTGATCTAGAAGTTTTTCAAGTTAGCTGTAGCTATTTCCATAAGCTACAGAAAGTTCAGAAATGTTTTTCTGAGAAAGAAGAAGAAGTACAGACTTTAATTTTCTGCAGTCAAGGTTAGCTATTTGAAGAAGAAAAAAGAACTTTCTTCTCCTTTTTCTTCAACAACAAGTTCAAACACATTGGTTTCTGAGATTATTCCATCACAAGAAGTAGTCTACTCAAGAATTAATTTTCTTATTGCTGTGAATAAAGTTAGGGCTGAGATAACTCAGTCCAGGAAGGCAGGCACAGAAAAATTTTCTTTAGTGTCAAATCAAAAGCAACCAACTCCTTTCTTTTTGTAGGATCCATTCTTGGATCTGTGCTGTAGGATCCTTTTGGATCTGAGTTCAATGCCTAATTTATTGAGATTGAGGAAGGATCATTTATTGACCTGTATGTAGGGTTCCATGCATGGGTTAGGCCCTTTGACCCGAGGTAGGATCTTAATAGATCTGAGCTTTAGGAGAGTTTACTCTTTGAGTTGTAGGGTTAACTTCCAAAGCCTGAGTTGTAGTACTTGTGTTAAAGTCTTAAGTAGGTGATCTTTTGATCACTGAGTGGTAGGAGCAAGCTTGCTCTGAGGTAGGGCCTTATGTTTGAGTTGTAGGTCTTGGACGAGACTAAGAGATCCTACAAGATCTTGGTTTTAAGCTCTTAGGAGCCGAGTTTTGGAGAAGGGCCTTGTCTAACTAGTTGTTAGAAAGGTGAGGGACAATGGACGTACCCATAATCTAGGGAATAACTATAAATATTGTGTGTGCTTTTGTGGATTGTCTTGAAAGCAAGCTAACCTAGCTAACTCACAATACACCAAGTTAAAGAAAATCTTAAATGACTGGAAAACCTATTCTACCCCCCTCTATTTTTTTAGCTACCTTGGAATTAAAGACTTTCAACGAGGATGAAGAGTTTAGTCTCATGGCCCTATTAGAAAACAATCAAGACAATCCTATTCCTAATGAGGTATACTCTATCCCTTGTTATCCCTCTATTTATGGGTCTGGCTCAGACTCTAAAGCATACACTTCCTCTAGTGAGGATGATGGTTCAGAATCTGAAGATGATCTCAATCAATTGATTGACAAGTATGGTGCAATTCTAGATGCACTAAAGAAGAGCAGAAGGCTTATCAAGAGACAAGTTGAGGAGATTGCCATCTTCAGCAAGCTGCTTCCCTACACCCTGAGTCAGCACCCTTACTAGATCAAAATTTAGCTAACTAAAGGCAATCTCAATTATCAAAATTGGGACCATTAGCAAAAAGAACAAGATCATCATGGATCTTGAAGAAAAGCATCTCAAGGATAAAAAGATTGTGGCAGAATTCTCTAAGCCCAAAACTATTTTGTCATTGATTGACTCCTTCACCTCTCAAAAGGTTAAGAGAGGTTTGGGGTTCAAGTGGAACTCTAGAGATACTCATTACAAAAGGAAAGACAAAGCTCCTATAGTGCCTCAGGCCACCTTTCAAAAGGTAATCCTCCATTACAACATGTATGACTAGGACACCAAGTATGGTCACTAGAATAATGGGAACTCTTCCTATAAGAATTAACGAGTATATTATGATGGAAGAAGAATGGGCATGGGTTTGAGTGCACTGAAGGCTCCCCATGAGGAAATCCAAATGACCCATCTTGGACCATTTGTATTTGGTGCTCCAGCCCCCACACTCAAGGATAAGGCTATAGCATGTTCCCATGTTCCCTCAGCAAAAACATTGACTAAGGGCAAGTATATCAGTAAGCCACACATGACAGTTTCTGATGTCATCAACTCCATGTCAGTAGCAAAAATGACATATGTTTTTGCTACTTTGAATAAGCCAAGTACATCTACTGGCTGACTCACTTTCAGTCAGATACTTGCTGAAAGAAATCCGAAAATGGCTACTACTCTCCCCTCTGAAAATACAACTAATGATATCTTGCACACTCCAAAGGATGTTCAGAAGAGGAGATATAACATTCAAGAGTGTTGGTGTTATGGAATGGTGGGTCACTTTTCCATAGACTGTTGGCACAAACCTAGTGTACCAAGGGCAAGGGGGAGTCTTTTTGTCAGGGTTGCTGTAGGTACACAATATTTTCAAGCTAACATGAACCAAGGACCCAATTCATTTTTGGGTCCCAAGGACCCAATTAATATAGTAGGTCGCCTTACTACAAGAGATGAGTCTGTGTGGCATAGCGCGGTCTAGCATAGAGTGATTGTCCATGTTGCTGTCTCTACAGGCGGGCTGAGACCAAGTCCGCCCATTGTTGGAGGACAGGAGAGTTGGAGGGAGGAGAGTCCACCTCCCTTAAGCGGACTGAAGACTGAGTATTCCACCTTCTGCGGAATATTGGGGGCAGGTTGCCAGGCGATATGGAGATCTGTGCAGATGGCAATACCATTATATTGGACCAGTTAGAAGATAACTAATGCACGGTTAGCCGATCTAACCGCGCGGCCTATAGGTGTGGACTGAGTAAGCAGTCCACAACCCCTACAGAATGAGTGGTTGCTGCGCGACCAGGGAAATTAGGCTTGCGAGACCGCTCAAGCCGCGTGGCCTGAGCAGACAGAGAAGTCAATCCGCCCATCCTTAGAAAAGAGGGCTGACATGGCGCGACCTCTAGAGTGAACCTAGAGCAGGCCACGACTTGCGAGCTGGCTACCTTGGGAGGGATCTCCGATTTCTGGGTTAACATAATCCCCGCACTTTTTTAAGTCCTGGAGGGAAGTTCGAAGAAGTAGGAGACCCACGAAAATTGTGGTCCATCCCTCGGGAAAATAAGAGGCAGGGAGAGATAGAACTTGATATCTCTCCTCAGAAAAGGGTTGCAAATGTCAATCTTTTTCCTTCAAAGGAAAAGTTAATACAAGAGAAAATAGGTACGTCTCGTATGTCCCTGAGTTGCTTTGAAAAATGAAGAAGATGTGAATGTCTTCTAGTTAGCTCTGAAATACAAAGATGAGAGGAAAGCACCGAAGAGTGATAACCTGTAAGTACCTGAATTAGGCTTGCAAGCATCTATTATCTTTTGCAAAAGGAAGGGTAAGTGGCAGATAAAACCAAGTTGCACATACCAGGATGGGACTTGCAAATATCTGTTAATCTCTGCAAAAGAAGAGTAAGCAGCAGATATGATAGAAAAGTAAACTGTAAGTACCTGAAGGGAACTTTCAAATATCTGCTAATTTCTGCAAAGGAAGAGTGAGTAGAAAATATAGAAGAAAAACTAAGCTGCAAGTACCTGAAGGGAACTTGCAAATATCTGCTAATCTCGACAAAAGGAAGAGTGAGTAGAAGATATGATAGAAAAGTAAACTGCAAGTACCTGAAGCGAACTTTCAAATATCTACTAATTTCTGCAAAAGAAGAGTGAGTAGTAGATATAGAAGAAAACTAAGCTGCAAGTACCTGAAGGGAACTTGCAAATACCTGATAATATTTGCAAAAAGAAGAGTGAATAGCAGATATAGAAATGAAACTAAGTTGCAAGTACCTAGATGGAACTTGCAAGTATCCACTATTGATGTGTTAAGACATGATTGGATAGCAGGAGATATACCCGACAAATTCTGTTATTAACTGAATAAGGACCAAACCGCGATAATGATCCTTTTGCATTATGAAGTATGATATCTTTATTATGAAATCCAGATCGGCAAGAGGAATCTATCTTAATTATACTTCATTAGCATGTCTTATTAATCAAGGAGAACCAGATACTCTGATTAATTATTTGTGCCACTAACATCCGAAAAGGGTAGCAGAGAGCTTGTTACCCATCATCTGATAGTGCTTCATGCAAGCTAAGTATATAAGATGGACATAAGAAAAAAAGATGTTGCAAATACTTTTGATAGGTCGGGTTTAACCTGATAACCTGATAGAAGGCAGAATGAAAAAGGAGGGCTATACTCGAAGATGACCCAAAAAAGACTGGATGCTGCCACAGGTGTTCCCCGGGTGCCTTTTGCATCGCTTGCTTAAGAAAAATCATCTAGGGTGTATTCCTACCTAGAGCCGACTAGTCGTATTCCCTTGAAAGAGCACAAAAGGGAAACAAGCATAGAAAATCCTGAGAGGGAAACGACTGATACACTTCTCTCATGCCTCGGGTTACAAACATCGCAGATTAATTAGACTAGATGCGCCAAGTGGCCTATTGCTTGTCTTTGGTGTGATCAGCGGAGTAATGGGCCCCATAAAGGCACGGATTGAGAGTACCATAGAGTATTCATCCATCACATTCATGAGATGATCGAAGAGAAAAGGCTACACTTGATCGCCATTACTTGTCAAGCGAAGATCATTGTAACAGTAATGTATCCTTAGCGAAGCACAGTAGAGCTAACACATGGGACCTCCCTTGATACACACTATGTGTTAGATACTAGCCAGATCCGATGCTTGAAGTCCACCATCATAGATTGAGCGGCACCCACTACACATACGCGAACACTCCCGACTATATGTGGTCACCGTGGTTTTACACCCGAGAACAATCTTTGGAAGGAACAAAAAGACTTGGTGATATCTCAGTGGTTCAGTGAACTCTTTGGCTACGAGAAAAAGTAGAGGAGGAAGCTATCCATAAAGGGAAATGTGTCAGTATGGGATCTCTCATGTAAAATTTATTGAAATGAAAAGAAATAACACTTAGAAGTATTTTAAAAGATAATGTTTGATGAGTAAGGTAAAAACGAATAGTCATGATCGCAAGGAGCTTTTAGAACTTGCGACATCCTTTTTTCTTAAGAATAGTCTTCCAAGGGAGCCTTCGTCATAGGCATCAATGATGTTGTTGACGATGATGTGAGGACAATTATTGATGTGACAAACTCCTTTTGAGTAGCTAGGAATGTTTGCTGCTTCTTTACCTTTCAAAGTTCACGGATCAGAGTGATCATCCTTCGGGAGTAGATCGGGAATCTTACCCTACCTCAACATCATTTTAACTAGTTGACGAAGCGCTCGGCAGTTTGCAGTTAAATGTCTACTTTCTTTGTGAAACTCACAGAACGGATCTGAATCTTTTGGTCTTTGATCTGTCGGCTGGTAAGGTCTTTTGAAATTAGCCCTACCCTTCTTGACTTGGCTCTCTTCTTGCATGGCCTCATCTAGTTCGGACTATGGTAAGTCATCATCTTGCTATTTATGAACTGAAGGTGTTTATGGAGATAGTGCTGGCAATAATAACAATTGTTCTTGTGCACGATCCTGGCCCGAGAAGGGATGTCGATGACGTTGAAATCTTCTTACCTTCCTTGAGTGGGATGGAAAATCTTTCTGAGGAGACTTAAGAGGTTGATTATAAGAAGAAAAATCTTTCTATGCTACGAGCCTGGAGATAAAGCTGGGATTGCTCTTCTCACAGCGAATGGAAGAGTTGGCTAAGCCAATCAACTCTTGATAGGTACTTGGTGCTCGGAAAATAGCCTTAAACTTGAGTGGTCATTCACGTAGACCAAGAATAAGTGCCACTCAATACATTTCTTGATCGACAACCTCAATGTCCAAGATTTCTTTCTGAAAACGACCCACAAAATGAGACCAAGTCTCATTCTTTTGCTGCTTAATCTCAAAGAGGGCTTCTGGACCGCCCTTTCTCTTCATAGAGGTAGAAAACCTGAGCAAAAACTCTCTTCGCAAATCAGCAAAGGAAGAGATGGACTGAGGACGTAGTCCATAGAACCAATCCATCAGTTGACCATCAAAGGTTGTTACAAAGAGTTTTCATTTGGTAGCATCTGAGAGGGTCTTCAGAGCTACGACTGATTCAACTGCTTGAAGGTACTTCATTGGATCAGTTTCTCCTATGTAGATTGGCAAACACGGCTCTCTTAAGTTAACTTGAGTTGGTTTATGTCGAACATTCTCTAAAAACGGTGACAACTCTTCTTGCTCTCCTACATTATAAGGAAAAAAAGGGAGAATAAGTTATAGCTACAAAAGGAGCAGGAGGAAAGAATGGAAAATCTATTGCGGGAGGAGCAAAGGCAGGAGCTAATGAGTAAGGATGACTTCCTTGAAAGTTTAGGAATCTAGCTGGACTTCCCCGAGCAGCCTCCCGAAAGATGTTTTGACTAGCTATGAACTCATCATTCTTAGATCGCAAATGAGCTGCAGTCCATTGCGGAAAGGTTGGCGGGTAAACAAGAGGATTGACCAGCGGATAGGTCGTTGGATAAGCTTGCGGAGTTTCCAATGCTGGTGCTGGATTAACTGGAGGAACTAGTTCTGTTGTAGATTGCAATTCTAATCGCTGAGTGATAGTAGCTAGAGTATGGTTGATTGCTTGAAACTGTTAGGAAGTTTCTCTATGCGATTGCTCCAAGGCTTCCAAGAGAGGATCTTCACCAAGACTTTATGGAGAAAGGTTCTCGGCTGGTTGATGGTCCGACATGAGTAACCTCTGATTTCACTGTCTGATCGAGATTTGAAGGTTGTTTGTTAACTATTGATGCACGAAAACGGAGAGGAGGGTCATGGGCACCAACAGCTAACGAGTGTTCTGTCTAACAAGCGAGGTGAAGAAGAAGGTTGTGGGGATAAAGGAGAGGTTGTTGAGGATGCTGGGAATAGCATGGAAGGTTGATTAGGAACTATCGAGTAGACAGCTACTTTGACGGTTAGCCCTACAGGTTGATGCCGAGAGAAGAGATGAGTTAAGAAGAAGAAGGGGTCGCTGATAGTGGAAATAACAGACTTCGCCCGCCTCGGCTTAAATGCCCCTCTTGCGATGGGCTTTCCTTTGATTATGAATTGAAGTTACAGCATGAGATTGGACCTTTACATGGAATGCAAATAAAGGGAATAAAGGGGGAAGCTGGCGGCTAAGGAAGGAAGATGTCAGAGGCCGCGCGAGTTGACAAGAGAGGTTGGAAGACCGCACAGTTAGCCAATCTCGTAGCTCGCTTAAGCAAGCCAAGCGGACTATGCGATCAAGCAGAGAGATCAGCTAAGGCCGCGGGGACTGAAATTTAGAGTCCAGAGGAACTGATGCCTTGACATTGTCGTCCCGACTGTGTCCCATGAATGAGAGGTATGGGGCCTATAATAGGCCCAAGGAGGTAACTTTCTTGGTAATGTCACCCCTAGTAGAGCGGTAAGTTGACCAAGTAAAGAAGGAGTCTACCGAGTACGTGCCAAGTCGAGCGGTTAGGGACGCCTACTTGAGCTAATCTTTTGCTAGTGGACTGGGATGAGTCCTCCTTTGCTGCGCTGAGCGAGCCCGCATTGAGCTATACAAGCTGAGGAGTAGTTTGCCCGCTGTTGGAAGAAGCGGGCACCGGGAGAATGGTGGGCTAGCAGGCGGACTACAAAATAAGTCTGCCTAGCCCGCTGCGGAGTTGATGAGACAGATCAGTGGCTAATGAGCTGGTTCTCTTCTGGGGCAGTGCACGATCTGTTCGCCTAGCTTGCGGTGTGTTGGAACCCCTTATTTGTATTTGGGCTAGGTTAACTACTTAGGATGTTTGACCCACCTTGAATAACCATGGTCATTGTTGTTCATCCTAGGGTTTAGGCCAGTCCTTTAGATTCAGATTTCATGGACCATCCTGTAGTGGACTTCAGGAGAATAAGTCTTGGAATAATTCCAGAGTTCAGAATATAAGTTCGACATTCGTAGAACTAAGCTCAACGATAGTCGTGCTCCACTCGAAAAACTCATAGTTCCTTCTCTGAGTTGAGCTCGATGAAATTCGAGCTCAGGCCGATGAACTCCGCCTAAGACAGATTTCCCAGTTCGATGAACTTGGAGCTTAGAGAATATAAGGTCGACGAAGGGGATTTCTCACCTTGATGAACTTGTAGTTCAGGTCAACGAAATCTTCCCTGAGGTCGACGAAATCTGTTCAGAGCCTAAATGTTAAGTTTTCCTTATCTGTCCCTCACTTCATTCCATCCTAAGTCAATAATTCTCTGAGTAATTAATTCTTAAATTCTCTAAGAATATAGCCATTCAAGGAAGCATTAATTATGGTTTTCATCAGAGTAATTACTTGACTTATTCTCGAGACAGTTGGGGAAATACAATTAAAGTCAAATTTCCAGTCGTTCTCCTTCCCAGATTTCCAGCAGTATTTAATTGAATCATTTCAAATTCTAAAGGAAAATTGCAGGCAGTATATATAAAGCAAATTTCTTTTCTTCTCAGAAATAGTACTCAGAATAGAGGGAGCCGACTAACAGAGATACACAAAGATTCTGACCTTCACTCTGAAAAGAAATTTTGTTTGCCCTTGCACATTCAAGAAGACTAAAGAAGAACATCATCTACAAAATCATGAGTCTTCTTTGATTTCTGATCTAGGAATCATCAGAGACAATTATTCAACATCTGTCTATAAGTTACTGGACATCTTCAAGACAAGGTTGTAGACCTACACCCTGTACGAAGCTCCAGTCTTCCTAAACATTTCAACATCTCAGGGGGAGCTTTGACACCATCAATCCACTGAAGTCTTCTCTGTTATTTAGAGAAAGAGAATACAACTTCACCTTCTTAACCCACTATATAAATGTTTTATTAACTCCCTTCAAAAGTTCTTTGTTGTTTTTGGGCACCTGATCAAAATCCTAAGGTACAACAGTACAACATAGTTCTTTGATTGGCCGGGGATTGAACCTGAGACATATGTTGTACTGATCTCTATTGTTTTAAGAGAACTCAATCATTGACAAAAGTATCTCCTAGGTCTCTCCGCGGTCCAAAATGCATAAGTGCGGAAGTTCTTATAGTGTCCGGTTAGTGCGCTCCATCTGCTCGTCCGTCTGAGGGTGGAAGGTTGTGTTGAACGTCAACCGAGAGCCCAGGTAAGCTTGGACCCACTTCCACTCCTTATACATAAACCATCCATTCCGATCTGACACAATCGTCTTGGGCATTCCATGGTGGTGAACAAACTGCTCCAAAAATATCCGCAACACATCACCGACTAGAGCATCCTTCTTGACTGGAATAAATCTGGCCACCTTCGTCAACTTGTCGACGATGACCAAGATCGAGTCATTCCCCGTATGAGATCGAGGGAGTTCATGTATGAAGTCCATGGATATGCACTCAAACTTTCACTCCGATATAGGAAGTGGCTGCAATAATCTGACTGGACTCTTACACTCTGCCTTCACGAGCTGGCAAGCCTCGCAATGCGTCACAAGGTATGTGATATCCTTCTTCATGCCCGACCAATACATATTCCTCTTCAGATCCGCTATCATCTTCGTGATCCTAGGGTGCACTGAATATCTGTTGTTGTGATCCTCTATCATGATATCCTCCCGAATTCGGCCTCCTGTCGGTATATAAACCCTGTCTCTAAAACATAGAAGACCATCTATCAGAGAGTAATCCCCTACCATGCCTTCTTCCAAGGTCCTGAATATCGGCTCTATCCTTGCATCCGACCACTTCTCATCCCTGATGTAATCTCAGATGTCATCGGTGGTACTCATCGATGCCAGGTATTCCACGTAAAGCTCTAGATCATCCTCAGATACCAGAGATATCTGTATATTTATGAGTCTGATATTTATAGGATTTTCGGACTCATCTTGGCTTTTTTTCTCACTCGTACACAGCATTTCAACCGGATTTTGGTTATATTTGCTTCATTTGGTAATTGACCATTTTGTGCATTGTTTTAGCCCATGGGTGTGCAATTGCACATTCTTTTGTTGGGGTTATGCACATGGTGCTCCTAATAGCTCCTTTTGTAGTTATGGATTGCTATGTGTTGTTGGGATCTTGAGCTATAGTTGGATTCATTGCTGTGCAGGTAGTCGGGACGTCCCGAATTCCATTTTCAATTCTGCGTAAAACGCATGGTCGTGCGCATTTCTTCACGCACGGTTTCAGTGCAATCATGCGTTTCACACAGCATTCCTGGGTGCATCGTTTCTACCCGTGCGATTTGTTCCCGCATGGTTTTGGCAAAACCGTGCGATAAGGAATCGCACAACCTGCACCTTTTGCCAAGCTTTCCAATGATCTATAGTTAATCGTGTGCTTCCTTCACACACGGACAAATGCGCCCGTACGCGAGTAAAACACACGGTTCCCTGTTTTACCCTATTTTCTGCGCTTTGTGTTTACCCGTGCGATTTCCTTCACGCACGGGCGGAAGCGCCCGTGCGCGAGGAAATGCACGGGTCAAAGCATCTTTCTCGTAGGCCATTTACTGTGCACTAAAATTGCACGGTTCACGTACGGTCGTGCGCCAGACCGTGCATGACCAATTTTCAGATCTTTTTCTATTTAAGTGCATATTTCCTACCATTTGAGGCAGCTTCGTTTTGAGCAAATCCAGCTGCCTTTTAAGGAAAAGCTCTGCCCTTCCACCTCCATCCTCCATCTTACACCAAGGAGAGAAGCTCCGGCCATGCTCGTGAAGCCTATACCTTGTCGGTGCTTGCTCTCAGCCTTCTCCATCATATCTTGAGATCCATTTCTGTTTTGGCGCCGTATCCATCAAGCAAAGGAAAGCCTGCAACTTTCTTCTGCATCATGACACGAAGAAGACGGGCCCATTTGAACGTAGTGACAGCCCTTCTCTACCCCGGATGTAGTTGAGGACCGAGCTTGGACGCGGATTGACAACCCGGAGATTCCTTCCGCGACCCCTCGACGACCCTTCGGATTCGGTCGATCTCTTGACTTGTTCTTGCTTTCTTGTTGAATATACATGCTTAAAACTGATTTTGTTATGGTGTGCACTATAGTCGTAAACATTATTGGTTTCATTTCTATGTGAGCTTGTATTGTTTTATTGCTTTAGTTGCTAGAGTTGCGCCCACTTATCCATCTGCCATCGCGCCCATTTTGCAATTCTAGCAATTGCTAGAAGCGTGCGTAGCAAAGAGGTGCTCTCGACCCTCATTCTGTAAGTCTACTCATCTATCCGCATGTTGATTCAGTGCATAGCGGCCCTTGTAGTCTTCCATCCTGCCTGGTGAAGCGATGCATAAAGGCATTGCATAAGAGTAATAGATAGTGTTTTATTTTCCTTTTCTGCAATTTTCAAAACCCCCCATTGTTAACTCCGACCTAAGGACTTCAATCTTAAGTCCTCATCGATATTAACTCCCTCCTTACTTTGTTCCTTGAGAGATCGATACTTGGGAAATTCGCCCAATTTAAATTACTTGTGCGACCAGTATACTTGCTGTTTAAACACATCAAGTTTTTGTGGTATGCGCATGGTGCTTCCCATGGATCTTTTTGTGGTCATGGATTGCTATGTGTTGCTGGGAGCTTTTACTCTAGTTGGATTCATTGCTGTGCAGGTAGTCAGGATGTCCTGAATTCCATTTTCAGTTCTGTGTAAAACGCACGATCGTGCACATTTCTTCGCACACAGTTTCAGTGCAATCATGTGTTTCACACAGCATTCCTGGGGGCATCAGTTTCTACCCGTGCGATTTATTCCCGCATGGTTTCGGCCAAACCGTGTGAGAAGGAATCTCACGGCCTTCACCTTTTGCCAAGCTTTCCAGTGATCTGTGGTTAATCGTACGTTTCCTTCACGTATGGGCAAACGCGCCCGTGCGTGAGTAAAATGCACAGTTCCCCTTTTTACCAAGTTTTCTGCCCTCTGTGTTTACGTGTGCGATTTCCTTCACGCACGGGTGGAAGCGCCCGTGCGTAAGGAAATGCATGGGTCAATGCATCTCTCCCGGAGTCCATTTTCTACGTGCCAAAATCGCACGGTTCACGCACGGTCGTGCGCCATACCGTACATTACCAATTTTTTGATCTTTTTCTATTTAAGTGCAGATTTCCTGCCATTTGAGACAGCTTCGTTTTGAGCCAATCCAGTCACCATTTAGGGCAAAGATCCGCCATTCTACCTCCATCCTCCATCTTCCACCATAGAGAGAAGCTCGGTCCATGCTCGTGAAGCCTACACCTTGCCGGTGCTTGCTCTCGGCCTTCTCCATCATATCTTGAGCTCCATTTCTATTTTGGCGCCGTATTCATCAAGCAAAGGGAAGATTGCAACTTTCTTTCGCATCGTGACACGAAGAAGACGGGCCCATTAAAGGTAGTGACAGCCCTTATCTACCCCGGACGTACTTGAGGACCGAGCTTGGATGCGGATTGATAACCCGACGATTCCTTCTGTGACCCCTCGACGAGCCTTCAGATTTGGTCGATCTCTTGAATTGTTCGTGCTTTCTTGTTGAATATACGTACTTAAAACTTATTTTGTGATGATGTGCACTATAGTTGTAAACATTATTGGTTTCATGTCAATGTGAGCTTGTATTGTTTTACTGCTTGAGTTGCTTGAGTTGCGTCCTCTTATCCATCCGACATCGCGTCCCGTTTTGCCGTTCTAGCAATTGCTAGAAGCGATGCATTGCGGCATTGCATAGGAGTAATTTATAGTGTTTTGATTTCCATTTCCACAACAATCAAAACCCCCCATCATTAACTCTGACCTAAGGACTTCAATCTCAAGTCCTCCTCGATATTAACTCCCCCCTTATTGTGTTCCTTGAGAGATCGATACTTGGGAAATTAGTGTAATTTATATTACTTGTGTGACTGGTACACTTGTCGTTTAAACGCATCATATATACTTCAACATCTGTACCAGCTCCATATCCATTAGTTGAGGCCCTGCTACTTATGTAGTGGATCTTCGGCTCAGAGCGTCTGCTACCACGTTGGCCTTCCCGGGGTAATAGTGCATGGTGTACTGGTAGTCTTACAGAAATTTTACCCAACTTCTCTATCGGATGTTCAGCTCCTTTTGTGTGTCTACGTACTTAAAATTCCTGTGATCTCAAAAAATATCACAGTGAACACTGTAGAGATAGTGCCGCCAGATCTTCAGAGCAAAGAAAACCTCTCCCATCTCCAAGTCATGTACTGGGTAGTTTGCTCATGTTTCTTCATCTGGCAGGAGGCGTAAGCTATAATGTGCCCATTCTGCATCAGAACGACACCCATCCCCTGATACGACGTGGCCATATAAACCTGAAATCCTTCCTTCCTAGATGGAAGGGCAAGGATAGGGGCCGAGGTAAGACGACCCTTCAGCTCCTAGAAGGAAGCATCGCACTGCGGTGTCCAAATGAAAGTGGTCTCCTTCTTCATATAAGCGGTGAGCGGGAGTGAAATCCGGGATAATTCCTCTATGAATTTCCAGTAGAAACCAACAAGTCCTAGGAAACTCCTCACATCAGTGGCCGTCCTCTGTTGTGGACAATCCCGTACTGCATGAATCTTTGCTAGATCCACTGCCAGTCTTGCTCCACTGATAATATGGCCCAAGAAAGCCATCTACTTTAGCCAAAATAGGCACTTGCTGAACTTGGAATATAGACTATGCTCCCAGAGCCTCTCCAAAGTTAGTGCCAAATGGCACACATGCTCCTCCTCAGCCCTCGAATAGATGAGGATGTCAAAAATATACACTATGATGAAGGCGTCCAGATATGCCTCGAATACCCGGTTCATTATACTCAGGAATGTAGATGGTGCATTCGTGAGACCGAAGGGCATCATGGTGAACTAATACATCCCGTATCTACTGCTGAAAGCGGTCTTTGGGATGTCATCCACCTGAATCTGCAGTTGGTAGTATCCTCACCTTAGATACAGCTTTAAAAACCAGTGAGCTCCCTCCAACTGGTCAAACATCTCGTCAATACTTGGTAGAGGATAAGTGTTCCAAACGGTCAATGTAACGAATCCACCCATTAAATAACATATAATAGAAGGTCCGGCCGGGGCCCCACACTATATGCTACAAACAGACGGTGACGTCACAGGATAATACCATCAAGGCATCCTAACACAGAGCATGCGATCGGAATAGATACACAAGTAGCTGAACTCATAGCAGGAATATCCACCATATATATATAAACCAACGTTATATACAACCACTCAAACAAGGGGATATTAAATACTAATGTTTGGCCTTAAGGCCTTACTGTTCCTCTTTAAACAGTATGGATTACAGACATCGGCGCGCAGGCCGGCCATACATGAATAAAAGAAAATACAAAAGCTAGCCTTCAATGGCTAGCAGCAATAGCAAGAGCGGCAAAAGCAGCAGCAAGGGCATCAACCCTTCATTTTCCGCTCGGCTCTCCAGCACCTGTATAGGGACAATCCACCCAAAAGGTGGCAAACAAGGCAACGGTCTGCATTCAGCTGACCAATTTATAACAATCCTACCCCTTTCCCGGGACAGAGGCATTCCTTCCCTGTAGAGCAATATAACAATTGACAGATAATATACATATTGTGCTCTCACGCACAAGTAATCCATCACAACCGTCGGCCACCCGGACCGACGAACTGTGCTCTCAAGCACACTTTTGTGTACACCGGTGAACCGGGATCAACCCCATTGAGCATTTAGTCTTACTGGCGCGCAGGCCTAAGACTCTCATTATGCTACTGACAAAAGCCCAATGCCTTGGAACTTCCTTGTACAGTCAACATAACGCAGGTACAGATCCACCACCCCCCGTTGCTCAACTCACCTTGCCCTTACCAAGCACATCGTACTTGCGGCTATAAAAAAAAGTGCGGGTCGGATTCACCTTTCCTGTTCAGCACGAGACCTTTAGATCTCGTATCTCCCATTCGCCATAACGTCCGCAAAGGACTGGCATCACAATAGCAACACTGTCCAACTAGGACAGGCTTCATCTTCTATCAAGGACTGGCTACATCTTAGCCACAGCACAAATAGCAAAAGGGCATATTCCTGGAGTTCCACATTCCAGTACTTCCTGCTACTCCCCTTCACAGGAATAACCCAACGATCCCACTAACTACACGTGTATACGCGGAGTCTTCTCCGGTGTGTAAATGCAACATCACCAATCAGGACCAACATGTCTAGATGGGCTACACAAAGTATGCCTATCTCGCACTACACTTTTTCGGGTCTTTATGCAGACTCAAGTTGGGGATAGAAACTATCACCCACAAGAATCACTCACTTTTTCCACCTTTCGGTGGAGAGGATTCCTTACTCATGCATAAATGAGGACTTCACATGTCCAAGAAGGAAGATCGTTACCCTTGACGATCTCTTGGGAGCCATCAAAAATTTTGCCGGTTGGAAAGCACCGCAGCAGCTTTGCTTCCACTAAACTAGCCTCGGATCTCGAATCGGAACGCGAGAGCACGACCAAAGCCTTGCTCTTCTCCTCCTTCTCCTTCCTCCAAGCTCTCTCTTTTTCTCTCTTGATAAGAATGAGAGAAGAGGGTAACACTCAGCCTTATCTCTCCAAGAATGGACCAGGGCCATTGGATCCAAATAGAAATAAATTGATGGCCAAGATCTACCAAAAATTCCATATTTGACTTGACACGGCCTGTGACACGCCCGTGTCCTAGGCTGTGTCCCCCAAGCGGTATACGAACCGGCTCAAAATGAACCAGAACACGGGCTCCACACGCCCGTGTTACATGGCAGACACGTTCGTGTCAACTTTGACACGGCCGTGTCATCCTATGTAACACAATCCCAAATCACCCGAGCAGGACACGGCTGAGACACATGCCCGTGTCCATGGCCGTGTGCCCAATATTCCCCTGTGACACGCCCGTATCACAGGCTGTGTTCCACACTCAACGCCACTCAACATTATTCCTCTCAGCGCCACTCAACGCCACTCAATAATCTCCCGAGAAGGACTTGCCCTGGGACACGCCCGTGTCCCAGGCTGTGTCGCCTCTCGATAATCAGTTCTCGAGAACTTGAGTCGACGCCTTGAGAAAAGGACACACCCTGGGACATGCCCGTGTCCCAGGCCGTGTACACTGGACACGCCCAGGGACACGCCCGTGTCCAAGGCCGTGTGCACTAGACATGCCCGGGGTCAAGCCCGTGTCCTAGGCCGTGTCACCCAGCCTGACTCCATCTTAAGAGTTTTGGGGTGTTATAATCCCACCCCCTTAAGATAAATTTCATCCAGTAATTTGCACTCAACAAATAAACAGGAATCACAAAGTTATAACGTTAAAAGAGCTGTTATAACAAAATGTACACGGTCAATAGTTTATACAAAAAGTTTGGGAAACTCAGCTCGCATGGTCTGGTCACGCTCCCATATTAGCTCCTCTCGGCCACAATTGTCCCACCGCACTTTTACCATCCTGATTATCTTGTTCCGCAACTGTTTCTCAGCTCGATCCACAATCCGAATGGGTTGAACCTTCGTCCTTAGCCCATAGTCGACCGGTACACAATCATTCTCAACTATTTAAGATGGATCCTTGACGGCTTTGCGAAGTACTGAGATGTGGAAGACATTATGCAATCCACTCAACTCTGCTGAAAGCGCTAGCCGATAAGCAGCTTCCCCGACTCGCTCCACCACTTCAAATGGACCAAGGTATCTGGGACTTAGCTTTTTCAACCGCCGAATCCGAGATATGTATTTGAAGGGTTTGATCTTAGAATAGACCCAATCGCCCACCGCAAACTCCACGTTCCGATGCTTGGCGTTGTAGTCCTTTGCTTGTCGATCTTGGGCTATCAGTAGCCTCTCCCGAATAGAGCGTATTATCGAGGAAGATTCTTCGACTTCCTTTCGCCCATTCAGCTTGGATTCGCCTACCTCCGCCCAAGCTAATGGTCTACGAGATTTACAACCATACAGAGCCTCAAACGGTGCCATACCGATGCTCGCTTTGTAGCTGTTATTATAGGCAAATTCAACCAAATATATGTACTCTTCCCATTTCTTACCGAAATCTAGGGCGCACATACGAAGCATATCTTCCATCGTTCTGTTGGTTCGCTCAGTCTGGCCATCCGTCTGGGGAAGAAAGGTCGTACTGAATGCTAATTTTGTACCCAACATTTGATGAATTTGCCTCCAATTAGTTGAGGTTAATCGCCCATCACGATCACTGACAATGCTCAAAGGAACACCGTGTAGTCGAACAATCTGTTCTACATATAGCTTAGCCAAGGCTTCCACTGAATCATCTCTCTTGTTTGGAAGGAAGTGAGCAACTTTTGTCAACCAGTCTAAAATCACCCAGATTGATTCATTACCGCATTGAGATCTCGGTAACCCATGCACGAAATCCATTGAAATATCATCAAACTTCCACTCCGGAATCGGTAACGACTTCAGGAAACCACAAGGCTTCTGGTATTCCGCTTTTACCAAAGTACAAGTGTGAAATTCTGCCACATAATGTGCTTTGTCTTTCTTTAGTCCAGGCCACCAGAACAACTTTTTCATGTCTCTGTACATTTTTGTGCTCCCAGGGTGAATTTAGTACTTGGCAAAATGCTCTTCGTACATATTTCTTCTCTTAACTTCCCTGTACTTGGGATGCACAATCAACCATCTTTTCGAAACAATCCATCATCCCAGGAGAATTGGTCACCAGGACCATCCTTTGCATAGCGTTGGAGACTTTCATCAAGCTCTGTTGCTCGTCGAACTCTATCTGCAAGGTCATATTGTACCTCTGTCCAGTTCAAGCACGCGTCGGTCGTAGCATCCTTGTCAACACAAGATATCTCTAACACTTCCATCTCCTGGATTAGCCGCACATCATGCCTCTGCAACAAGTTTGCCCGTACTGGTGTCCTACGACTCAAAGCATCAGTGACCACATTTCCCTTCCCGGGAGTATAGTGAATATCGAAAGTGTTGTCCCCAAGGAACTCCATCCACCTCCGTTGTCGCATATTCAGATCCTTCTGATCAACCAAATACTTTAGGCTCTTGTGATCTGTATAGATAACTACTTTATTGCCATAAAGATAGTGTCGCCATAACTTTAGTGCAAAGATTACCGCCGCTAACTCTAAATCGTGGACGGGGTAGTTTCATTCATGCACCTTTAGCTTGCATGAGCCATAAGCATTCACTTTACCAAATTGAAGAAGAACGCATCCTACGCCTCTCCTTGACGCATCACTCTAGATCTCATAGCCGTCTGTACCATATGGAGATGTCAACACAGGCGCCGTGGTCAAATGAATCTTCATCTCTTCAAAAGCTCGCGCACACTCCGTTGTCTAAACGAACTTCTAATCTTTTCTCGTCAACGTGGTCAGAGGTAAAGCAATCCGTGAGAAGTTTTCTACAAACTGTCTATAGTTTCCTGCCTGGCCTAGAAAGCTCCTAACTTCGGCCACTGAAGACATCACTGGCCAATCCCGTATGACACTTATTTTTGCCGGATCTACTGCTATGCCCTCTCCACTTACCACAAGGCCCAGAAAAGCCACTGACGATAGCCAAAACTCCCACTTTGAGAACTTGGCATATAGCTTATTCCTCCGCAGGGTATGCAACACCAACCCCAAATGGTTTGCATGATCATCTCCCGACTGAGAGTACACAAGAATATCATCAATGAACACAATTACGAATAAAATCCAAGTACTCTCGGAACATCCGGTGTATTAGATCCATGAATACCGAAGGCGTATTACATAAGCCAAACGACATCACCGTGAATTCATAATGACCATAACGTGTCCCAAACGCTCTCTTGGTAATATCACCTTCCTGAATCCGCAATTGATAATATCCTGATTTCAAATCCTACTTTGAATAGACGGTTGACCCCGCTAGCTGATCAAATAGGTCATCGATCTGTGGAATCGGATATTTGTTCTTTTCCGTCAGTTTATTCAATTAGCGGTAGTCAATACACAAATGCAAACTACCGTCTTTCTTTTTTAAAAATAGAACAGGCGCGCTCCAAGGTGACATACTTGGGCATATGTATCCTAACACAAACAATTCTTGCAATTGGACTTTAAGTTCAGCCATTTCCTTTGGCGAAACGCGATATGGTGAGCGGGCCACAGGTTTTGCACCTGGCACCAACTCAATCGCGAAGTCAATCTCCAAGAAGATCCTTAGGAAATACATCTGCAAACTCCGACATAATCGGAACTTCACTTATACTTTCCTTTAACAAAACAACCTGAATAAGCGTGAAGAATAACGCCGCGCCATCCCGAACAGCACTTGTTGGGTATTGTATCCACAATGTACCTGATTTGAAGAAGCCCCTGGACCAGCTAAGGTGAATTGACATTGCATTTTATCATTTGCCTTCAAGTTATGCTTGTAGTTATTCCACGCTAAGTACACACCAATGTCAGGGTGCAGTGGGTCAATATACACGGGTCTGCGCAACGTAATCCCTCGTTGAGCAGATCAGTGTGTTGGCCTACGTGTACTCTCTCTATTAGAGTGTACTTATTTACAAGTACATGGCTGTGATAGATCAAGAGCAGTCAAGGAGCAAGGATGGGCGAAAGAGCAGCTCACGGGTGGAAAGACGAAATATCGTTTAAGTAAGAATCGACGAGAATCACTAAGTGATTGTAACATCAGATTTCCGGCTAGACCCCTAGGAGTCGGTTGGTCGTGACAGAACCCTAGGAAGCCCAAAAATTGAAATAAATCGACCGAGATTTTGGGTCACGGGTTGGCCACGCCCGTGACCGACCCGTCACGCCCGTGACCTAGGGCGTGACTCCTTCGACGATCGTCGATCTCAGGGAGACGATCGTCGGGCGCAGAATTTTCAACCCGTCCCTATCACGCCCGTGACCCAGGTGACACGCGCGTGACCAAGGGAGTGACCCCCTTCGGCGATCGTTGATCTCAGCGCGATGATCGCCGAGCGCGTAATTTGCCTTATGACCCTGTCACGCCCGTGACCCATGTGTAACGCCCGTGACCTAGGGTGTGACCACCCTTCGACGGTCGTCGACCTCAGTTCGACGGTCGTAGAACCTAGAATTGGCCTCCCGTGCCTGTCACGCCCGTAACTCATGTGTCACGTCCGTGACCTAGGGCGTGACACCCCTTCGATGGTCGTCGACCTCAGTTCGACGGTCGTCGACCTCAGTTCGACGGTCGTCGAACCCAGAATTGGTCTCCCGTGCCTGTCACGCCCGTGACTCATGTGACATGCCCGTGACCTAGGGCGTGACACCCCTTCGACGGTCGTCGACCTCAGTTCGACGGTCGTCGAACCCAGAATTGTTCTCCCGCGCCTGTCACGCCCGTGACATATGTGTACCGCCCGTGACCTAGGGCGTGACCACCCTTCGACGATCGTCGATCTTGGATCGACGATCGTCGAACTCAGAATTTGCCACCCGGGCCTGTCACGCCCGTGACCTATGTGTCACGCCCGTGACCAAGGCCGAAACGTCAGCCAGACTGGAAATTTCGGTAACCGACGTCATAATTAATTCTGATTATGGGAATGTACAGCATGATTATTTATGAGCCGTTTCTTTCTTTAATTACTTAATAAGAAAGAGAGATTGAGGCCCAATAGGAAACCGCCACCTGGTAAACGCCTCTTCTTATTCCAACGTTTCCTCTTCCCTGCACCATAACCGAAATATCATTAAGAGAAAACATTCATGGCCATGAATGTTTCATCTTTTCCCCTCCCCATTGGGAAATCTATAAAAGCCCACTTGGAGCAAGAGGAGAAGTTTACACGCTCAATCAAACAAATTCAGACTTTTGCTCTTGCTGTAGAAGAAGTTTGGCAACGTTACCACTGCGCCATGGCACCCCGTCGTTCATCTCGCCTCCAAACTGCGAACAAGGTCCTCCTCTACTTCTTCTCTTATGGGTAGATCTTAGGATCTTAGAAATAAAGTTCGTGCTCAAAGGAGCCGGACCTACCACGTGTTTTCATGGAAAACCATGGAAAAGTATTGTTTCGAGTTCGCCAGAAACCGCCACCTCCGGCGGCCAAACCACCGCCGACCGCTAGCCATCGCCTCGACGGAGGTGGTGGTGGTGGCTAGCCAGGGAAGTGACCGGATGGCCGGCGATGGATCACGGAAAGGTTACAGGAAAAATGGTTTTCTGAGTTCTGTTTTCGGTTTCATGTAGAAGATGAACAGTAAAATCAATTTTATAATATATAAATTATGTATATAATACATAATGGAAAGATATATTATCTGAGTATATTTTGAGGCTACAAAATGAGGCGCTTAGAGGCCGATTTAGGAAAAATAACCTGTCACGAAAGTCGTAGCCCATCGATTCTAGATTAATTTAAAATTAGTTTCAACTCGTTTGGGTAAGCGGTTCGACCGCAACACCCGTTTTAGTGGGGGCTGTACATAGAGTTGGGCAGAAATTAAAATGGATGCCCACTCTTCGTCCCTTGTCCAAATGACTTGAAATTTGGGCAGGGGGTTAACCTTATCTATACCTAAAGGCAGATCAAAAATGGGAATTTTTGAAGATACTTTGCCTAAAGTTTTTGTTTTAATTTAATAAACTTAGAGGAATTTATTTAAGTAGTCAAATGACCTCCAAACCCTCCCAAATTTTGGGGAGTGGTCCCTGGCTATAAAACTTTACTCTATACAAATTTTCAACTCATTTGGATGAGTTTTGGATAGGGAGTCACCTATTCTTAACTAGGCAAAGTGAGGCATTTTTGAGTAAAAAGTGCACGAGAGGTTAGAACGGTCATATCACCTCAACTGAGGCTGATATCTTTACCACTGACTTGGAAGGGTTATTATAACCCACTTGGAGAAAATGGTGTGGTTTAGGGTTGGTTTACCCTAGGATCCAAACTCAAACACTAGATGGAGGGTTTTGAGGGTTGTGAAGGATATGGGGGCAATTGCTATTGTATTACCTTGAAACTCTGTAGAGTTGATATTAGCACGATAACAATCATTTGGATGGAACCTTGGAGAATTTGGAGACAAGTAGATGCCTCAAAACCTTAATCTTAGCCTTAGGTTAAAATACTAATTAAGCACATTCCATCAATAATAATTATCTAAAGGCTATGAAACTCGGGTAGAGTTAGTTTTGAAGTGGGTAGTATAGAAATTTTACTGGAATTTTATGATGTTTATTTCTATCACTTCGTTTGTAAAGTTGATTTTAACCCCTATTGATGATTTGATTATTTGTACCTTTCTGTTCAAGGGAATCTCATGAAATCTTGGAAATATATATTTTAGGACAGAATGATTACCCCTGAATTTTTGTGTAATTTTTAGTTGAGTAAATCCAGTACTTCCTTCACAAAAGTTAAAAAGGGGTTCTATGGTTTGAAATTTATTTAGGGATGATTTTTTTGCTGAAAAATTATGAAACTGGGCCAGTGTTATTTTTAAGTCTTTATCTGCATATTATAATTTATTTACAATTTTTGGAAGAATATTCTCTGTACTTGGTTCATAAATAATGGAAGATAGTAAATATTGCTAAAATAGTTTTGTTGCTCTTTTGATGATAGAAAAATTATGATACTTTGGATTTAACCTATTGAGATAACCTACTATTTATCATAAATTTGCTGGACATCTTGCATGAGAACTTAGGGTAGTTCATGTTCAAACCGGTAGCCCTTGGGATTTTCGAGGAAATTAATTAAATGCCAAATAAATTAGGAAAATTCCCACACTCTGGATTTAGGTCATTTATATCATGATAAATCACCAGTAAAAATTTTAGGGCATTTGGACGAGTTTTGGGATCATTGCATAACCGGTTCGACATATAGTCTAGGTTGGTCTGCATATAGCAAATTTGTGAATTGCAATAGGACATGATCTGAGAAAGTCATTGGAGTTAGTCATTTTGTCTGGGTGGACAATTGTGGATGAAATCACAATAGGAAGATATGAAGAGTAGAGAGAAGTAGTGATAGCTAGAGATAAGAGGTGCTCGGGTACGACGAAAGATCGTCCACCCCGGGTAGGAATGGAAGAGTCTTAATACTCTAGGGTTAGATCTAAAGTAACTAAAAGGGGGTCGGGTTATGGGAGATCAACCAATAACAATAAGTGTCTTGCGAAAGGGAACTTCGGGTCGTAATGTCGCCGTCTTGGTTCCTAGTGCCCCTTGAGAGCCCTTCACGGGGTATGCCGGGGGCATTCCTGGGTTAACGTAAACTGTAATAACAAATTGTCAAGAGTAACTTAGTAACTAGGGTTGCAACTTTCACAAACACTGAGTGGCACAGGAAGATTGATGGGAGCTTCTGCTCGGTTGGTTAAGAGACGGACGTTTTGGTCCGGGGAGCTTCGGCTCGGTTTTTGTGTGTTTACGATTAAATCTGCATGTGCATAAAAGGAATGAAAATTGAGGTGGTGGTTATTCGGTAATGGAGGGTCGATGCACCGACGCCAATACGCTGACTAGGCAAGTGTGGTTAGCACTTCGCCAACAGAAGTCCGGTGCGCCAGCCGGCAAGAGTATGCAGGCGTCCGCTTAGTGCACCAAGCGTTGAGGCGTACGATAGTTCTGACCGGTAGTGCTTTACTTGTTTAGAGGTGGGCGAGGTCCAACCCACAGCTTCCGTCTGCCACTACGGAGTTATCCTGGGAGGTAACGGCTCCGAAAGGGGGAACTAAAGGTCTGTGTGCACAGAGTCGGGTGTGTGAGTTGCACTTGCATGTTTCATCATACACACTTGCATGTCATAGCATAAACGATTCATTTAACCCGGACACCTAAAGTATAAGTGGTATGGGTCGCTTATACATTAGGACCTGCAAAACGACCCCTTGGTCTATAAGCTTGTGTGGGCAAGTTTATAAATTAAGGTTAAATTCTATATATAAACATATGCTGCTGTTTGATAACCGATACCCCAACGTATAAGTGGTATGGGACACTCTATACGATGGGAGCCTTGCAAAAGATCCCTTGGCTTATGCGCTTTCGCACATAAGTTAAGGTTACCTTTCTTACTTTCTGTTTCTGTCATATTTATTATAGAATTGCTAGATTAGTTCCGCTGCCATCTGTTTCTTGATTAAATCTCCACCTTCATGTCCTTCCCTTTCTTCCACTCCGCTCGGTACCTAGGAGCCATGGGGGAAGGGGTAGGGGATGATAGGGCTTAGTCTTTATGAATAACGGTTTTCGAACTGCATCATTTAGGGGATCGTGGAGCCCAGCATGGAGGAGCAACCCTAGAGACCGGTGCGCCTGGAGATGGGGCAGTCTAGCTCCGGAGTTCATACAGCCGGGACCGTGAGTCTCGACCCTGAGTAGTTTCAGTTTTTGCTTCCGCATGAGAGATTTGTAGTGAGGATATGATGTACCGGGCATAAGCCCGCATTTATAGTACTCTGATTATTGTACTTTGTGGACACTCCCTTCGTGGAGATTTTATTCTATATTTGTGATTTACTTTCAGTGGACTTGCTCTTACTTCAATTGTTGTGCCACCTTTCTGTGATCGAATTGGCCGGCAGAATCGGCGACTAGTAGTGATGACCCTTCAGGACGTGAAGGTGTCACCGCAACGCGGCGATTCTTGGCCTAAGACCCCGGGTTTTAAAAAGAAAAAAAAGGGGGTCTTACAAGTGGTATCAGAGCGAAACATCGATCTGACAATCAATTTGCGTTCCTATTTTAAACCAATAAGACCGAAATTTCAAGAATAGGGGCTAATCCTTTGTTTATTGGGGTATATACCTTGACAATTGGACGAATTGGTCTTAGAATCAAAATCGCTCACTGCAAACGTAACGCAGAGATGTAGATCTTTCAACTCTCATGGGATGTTACAAGCCTTTTTCTCCGGATTGGAGCCCCGTAGGCTTAACCTTGATTTCGGGGACGAAATATTTGTTTTTTTATTGGGAATTGTAACATCCCATTTCCGGCTAGACCCCTGGGAATGGTTTTGTCTTAACAGAACCCTGGGAAGCCCAGGAATTGAAGTTTGTCGACCATGATTTTGAGTCAAGGGGCGGTCACGCCCGTGACCGACCCGTCACGCTCGTGACCTAGGGCGTGACTCCTTCGACGATCGTCGATCTCAGGGAGACGATCGTCGGATGCAGAATTTTCAACCCGGCCCTGTCACGCCCGTGACCCAGGTGTCACGCCCGTGACCAAGGGCGTGACCCCCCTTCGGCGATCGTCGATCTCAGCGCGACGAATGCCGAGCGCGGAATTTGCCTCATAACCCTGTCACGCCCGTGACCCATATGTCACGCCCGTGACCTAGGGCGTGATCACCCTTCGACGATCGTCGACCTCAGTTCGACGGTCGTCGAACCCAGAATTGGCCACCTGGGCCTGTCACGCCCGTGACCCATGTGTCACGCCCGTGACCTAGGGCGTGACCACCCTTCGACGATCATAGACCTCAGTTCGACGGTCGTCGAACCCAAAATTGGCCACCCGGGCCTGTCACGCCCGTGACCCATGTGTCACGCCCGTGACCTAAGGCGTGACCACCCTTCGACGATCGTCGATCTCAGTTCGACGATCGTCGAACCCAGAATTGGCCACCCAGGCCTGTCATGCCCGTGACCCATGTGTCACGCCCGTGACCTAGGGCGTGACCACCCTTCGACGATCGTCGATCTCAGTTCGACGATCGTCGAACCCAGAATTGGCCACCCGGGCCTGTCACGCCCGTGACCTATGTGTCACGCCCGTGACCAAGGCCGAAATGTCAGCCAGACTTTAAATCTCGGTAACCGACCTCTTAATGAATTCTGATTATGGAATGAACAGCAGGAATATTTATTAGCCGTTTCTGACTTTAATTATTTAATAGAATGAGAGAGTGAGGTCCAATAGGAAATCCCCACCTGGATCAGCCAATTCATCTTCCACCTTTTCCTCTTCCCAACATCATAACCGAAACGTTATTAAGCGAAACATTAATGGCCATAAGCGTTAGACCTTTCCCCTCCCTCCTTTTTACTTCTTTAAAAAGGCCCCTTAGGTTCAAGGATGAAGTTTCCCAGCCCTTACCTGAAGTTTCGAGCCTCCTACTGTGATGTAGAAGAATTCCGGCGATGCCACCACTGCGCCACGACAGTCCGACGTCCATCACGCCTCCAAACCGCGAATAAGGTCCTCCTCTACTCTTTCTTCTATGGACAGATCTTAGAAATCATTAGGAGAGATATCAGGCTCAAAAGAGACGGATCGGGTGAGTGTTTCCATGTTTTTCCAAAAATTTCATGGTGGCGGGTTCGCCGGAAACCGCCTCTCCGGCGGCCGTGCCGCCGCCCGACGGTAGCCCTCACCCCAACAGAGGTGGTGGTGGTGGTGGCCGGCCAAGGAGATGGCTGGGTGGCCGGGAAATAGCTTTGGAAAAGCTACAGGAAAATAAGTTTTCAGGGCTCTGGTTTCGGGCTGTAGAAGAAGATGAACAGTGCCATGAAGTTAGATTCTATTTTTGAAATAATTTCTGAATGAAAATATCTGTCACTTTAAATAATTTGGGAGAAATACCTAGAGGCTCCTACAGGAAAAACAGTCAACCCCAATATTGTAGCTCTTTGAGTCTAAGTAATTTTAAAATTTGTTTCAAGCATTTTGGACCACGGGATAGACCTCAGCACTCAATTTGGTGAGGTCTACCCATAGGGTTGTCCTGACCTTAGAAAAATTCCCCACTCCAATCCAGTCATCATAATGACTTGAAATTTGGGTTGTGGCCTAATCTTACCTATATCTAGGTACCATCCAAAAATTAGGATTTTTGGGAAATATTTTTCTATAGTTTTTAGAAAAATTCAATAATCCTAGCTTAATTTTATTAGATGGCTAAATCACTTCCAAACCCTCCCAAATTTTTGTGAGTGGTCCTTGGGTGTATCATAGAGTTTTGGTAAAAATTTCATCTCATTTGGAGATATTCTGAATAGGTTTGTGTCCAACCCTAGGATGATCCTTATAGGATAATTTAGGATCAAACACCCCCTTGGTATTTGAGTGGCCAAATCGCCTCAACAGGGGCTGATATTTTGGTCACTGACTTTTTTGGGCATGACACACCCTCCAAGGGAGTTTGGAGTGGTTTGGTGTAGGGTAGCCCTAGAACCCTAGGGTAGGTACCTTAATGGGGATTTGTAGGGTTGTGAAGGTCATGGAGTCAAATGACCTTGGACTGACTTGAAATTTGGTGGAGAGGACCATAGAGCTATTTAAGTCCTCTGGTGAAAATATTATGGTATTTGGAGACATTTAGCCCACCTCAAACCCTAACCCTTGTTTAGGTCACCAACCTTTATTTGAATTATTAAGCTATCAACTGAACTACAAATCTAATAAAATTTGGGTAGAGTGATTTTATGGTCCAAGTAGACATAATATAATTGTGTTGAGATTTTTGATTTAATTTATACAGTACTTTATTTACAACTCTAATTGTGCCCTAGATATTTATTTTGATGATTATGGAATTTTCTGTTCACTGGAATATTATGAAATCTTGGATTAGGGCATCTTATAGCATGATATAATTTTTGTAATTTTCTTGGAAATTTTATCTGATTATTTTGGGTACTTTATTCTTTAATGTACTAATTGTGATATATAGTCAAAAATACAAATAGTGCTCAATTATTAATTGAAAAACTATGAAATTTGGTCAGTGGGTGTCTCATACTATGATAGACAGCCTGTAATTTTCTCTGGAATTTTGGATGGATAAAAACAGTACCTCCTTCATTAAGTTAGGAAAATTAGTATCTTTAGTTAAAATAAATTCAGAGTTCAATTGATGGATAAAAATTATGGTACTTGGTTTATGATGGGTTTAGGTCACTACATAGCTTCTATAAATTTGTTGGGATTTTTGGATATAAATTTTCAGTACTTCCTTCATAATATACTAAAAGTGGCCTAAAATGGTAAATTAGGGAATATAGGCCTAAACACCTCTGAAATTTCTCAAAATTTGGAATTACTGTTTAAATGCCTTATAGGATTTTTACTGATTTTATGATGATTTATTGTTGGCTCATTAGTGCACTTCATGTTCATACTAGGGCATTTGGAATCTTAGAATAAATAAATTAAATGCCCGATAAATATGAAAATCATTATTTTCTGGATTTAGACTAATAAGGTCATGGTAGACCTTCAGTAAATATTATATGGGAATCGGAAGACAGATGGGAGTACCACCCCTTGCATACCTCATAAAGCTTAGGATGGTCTGCGTTTAGTAAAAACTGCTGAAGCCGAACTAGAGTGGGTAATGAGCTTGGGGAGATGGAATTTTGGTAGATTGCTGGTTTGGATAGTGTGAGTTAAATCAAGTTCATTATTGGAAGTCAGGATGAGTAGGGTGTGAGATTGACTTGCGATAAGTAGTATTCGGGTTCGACGGTAGACCGTCCTCCCCTAGAAGAGGAAGAGTCAAAGTCACCCTAGGATTAGCCCACTATAATATGAAAAGGGAATGGGTTAAGGGAACCAATCAATTATAATAAGTGCCTTGGAAAGGGAGTTTTGGGATTCACCCCATCATAGCTCCTAGTACCGCTGCGAGCCCTTCACCGGGTAAACCTCGGGAAGTCCAAGGTTAACCTTAACTCTTAGGAATAAAATGATCAAGAGTAACCCTATTAATAGTTCTACCTCACACCTACACTTGTACACTTAGGAAGAGGAAATGGCATGGAATGGGTAGAGTAGGTCCGTGGTCTAAGGGCCTACTAATATTGATGGTGGTTGGTTTGTAATTGGGAAGTCCAGGGAGAGGGATGCTCGGGGACTTGGTATATGCTTGGTAGCCTAGAGAGCTGGAGGCTCGGTAATAGGAGAACTTGTACAAATATAATTGTCATGATTGCATATGAATAAAAGTGGTGGGTCATCGGTACTAGGCGATCGATCACACCAACAACGATACGTTGACTCGGCGGTGTGGGACACTTAACCAAGGAAAGCCTGGTGGGTACAGCCAGCACAAGTACGCGGATACTCTAGGTTGTGTTCTTCTAGGGGCGTACGGAAGGGCTAGGCCTGGTAGTGTGGTTACCGGCCTAGGAGTTGGGGGCCCGACTCACTGTCTCCGTTTGCCACAACGGAGGTTCCTGGGGGTGAAGCTAGCCGCCCGAACAGGGGGAACTAAAGGTCTGTGCGCATAGAGTCGTGTGGGTGTGTTGCACTTGCTTGTGCATTTCATAGCACAATTGTGTGTCATAGCATAAACATGCCACCTAACGTATAAAATGGTATGGGACGTTTTATACGATAGGCCTTGCAAAACGACCCCTTGGTCTATAGGGGTAATCCCTATAAATCAATGGTTATATTTCTTGTATTTTCACTTACTTGCCATTCCTTACTGTTTGACAACCGATACCCCAACGTATAAGTTGTATGAGACACTCTATACGATGGGAGCCCTGCTAAAGATCCCTTGGCTTATGCGCTTTCACATATAAGTTAAGGTTACACTTCCTACTTTCTGCTTCTATCATATTTACTATGGAAATTGCTAGCATAGGTCCGCTGTCACCTGTTTCTTTGATTTAATCTCCACCATCATGTCCTTCCCTTTCTTCCTCTCCGCTCGGTACCTAGGAGCCATGGGGGAAGGGGTAGGGGATGATAGGGCTTAGTCTTTATGACTAACGGTTTTCGAACCACAACATTTTAGGTGTACCATATGGGAGGGTCACGGATTTTGCAGCTTCTGACGGAGTTGACCCCGCGACCGTGTTACCATTGTCACCAGCCAGGAAATACACGGGTCAAATGCCCCTTGATGGGTGGGATCCCACCAGCTCAGCAGCCAAGAGGCCGAAGACTTAGACGCAGACGTGGATTGCGAGGCGGCGACGGCAGGCCGAAAAGGAGGAAGCACCCGCAGAGTACGGAGTCGGTGGAGATGGGCCAGTCTAGCTTGGGTGCTCTCGGTTCGGTGACAATTACGATGACGCTTAGTTTTAGTTTTGCTTCCGCGAGTGACTTGTAGTGAGGATATGATGTGCTGGGCACAAGCCCTCCTTTTGTACTCTGATTATTATTATTATTGTGGACTATCCCTTCATGGAGATTTATTTATTTACATGTGGTTACTGTGGACTTGCTTTTACTTTATCATACTACTATTCTGCGATCGAAAAGGGCCGGCAGAATTGGCGTTTTGTAGTGGCGGCCTTCCCGTGAGTCGGTGCCACCGCAAAGCGGCAGTTCTGGCCTAAGACCCCAGTGTTTGAAAAGAAAAAAAAAACGGGGGGGGGGGGGGGGGTCTTACAAGTGGTATCAGAGGGAAACATCGATCTGAAAAAGATAACAGTCCACAATCCCTGGGTCACCCCCGCTCGAGTTTAGTTTGGGGACAAACTAAGCAGCGGAAGCGTGGTGTGCCCATATGGGGATCACATATAAATTGTCCACCTTTATGTAATATTTGAACGTTTTCTCAGTATGTGTTTTGTTACGCAGCCTCCAGCACAGCCTACGCCACAAGGTGGAGTTCAACAGGCTCAGGATGTTACACCACCCCCACCGGTCCCCACTCCTTTCCTTCAGTCAGACATGGGACAGACGCTGACTGCCATCCTAGAGGCTTTCAGGGCCCAGCAGGTTCTGGTCCCGCAGCCAAATCCGGGGCCAATTGGCTGAGCATCTTCCGAGGTCTTTCTCCCCCGTCCTACTTGGGGACAGAGTCGGCAGTTCGGACGAATGAGTGGCTGGATATCATGTACGAGATGCTGACCGGGATACGGTGTCCCTGGGAGGAGAGGGTGGCTCTGGTTGTCTCTTGCCTGGAGTCCCAGGCCAAGAGGTGGTGGAAGATGCTGTTGGACACGACATTTGCCGATAGGGAGGTTGCGGAGGTTACCTGGGAAGAGTTCAGGGCCACGCTGCTGGAGCATTTCGTTCCGCAGTCGGCCAGGGATGAGTTGGAGGAGCGGTTTTTACAGCTGAAGCAGGGCACCCGGACGGTGGTGGAGTACCATCGGGAGTTCGACCATCTGGCTCGATACGCAGATTCCTACCAGCTGGACGAAGCAGGGTACATCAGGAGGTTCTATAAGGGCCTGCGGGAGGATTTGAAGGAGGCCTTGTTGTTTGTATCCGACGGGCCTATCTCCCGGATTTTGGAGATGGCAAAAAGGATTGAGGCTGATTGGCACACCACCCGGGGCCGGAAGCGGCCAGCAGAGGATCAGGCCAGAGGCGAGGTGCTGTACCAGAGGGGAGGAGGACAGAGGACCAGCCTCGTCAGGACGTGAGACAGGAGCTGAGGGAACAGGTGATATTGGCCCCTCAACCTCTTTGGATGCAGGAGATGCCGAGACCCGGGGGAATGGCGTATCCCCCACCAGAGTGCTTCCTTTGTCATCAGATTGGGCACATTCGGAGGAACTGCCCCATGAGGGGGGCACCACCTCCAGCACCACAGGGCGGCACACCAGCTCAGCATTACGGAGGCTGAGGACGCTGCCGCGGTCGTGGATACCAGGGGGGAGATCGTAGACAGGAAAGGGAGCAGGTATATGCCTTGGACCTTGCGCAACCTCGGAATCCGGAGCAGGTCATAGCAGGTACGCTGCAATGCCTCTTTATTTTCATAGAATTTCCCTTTCAATGGTTAAAACTTTGAATCGCACTAGATAAATTAGCAAGGAAAGTAAAACTCACTATAGAACCCTAAGACATCTAATCACCCCAGGTATAGTCTTCATCAGTGGCAAGCCGGCCCGCATACTGTTCGATACTGGAGCTGCTCACTCCTTTGTGTCGGAGACATTCGTAAAAGGACTGGAAGGCGTGGAGCGATTCACAGGCTCGAGGATGAGGGTGCGACTACCGGATGGATCTGAGCTCCTTACCACGGATCACTGCAATATGGATGCAGAAATTGGTGGAAAGGCATTCGAGGCTCCAGCGACGATTTTGAGGCTGACAGACTACGACTTGATCCTGTGTATGTCATGGCTGCACTGGAACCATGCCCAGATTGACTGCCAGGCAAAAAGGATCACCGTGAGACACGGGGACTCTTTCATTGTCATCGAAGGTATAATACCTGTCTCTCGTATACTCTTATCTTCGGTACAGGCCATTAAGGCCCATCTGCAGGGAGAGGAGGTCTATCAGATTCTATTTGAGATGGCAGAAGTTAAGGAGTCGGTGACAGACATCCCGGTGGTGAGAGATTTCGCTGACATCTTTCCAGAGAAACTGCCAGGACTACCTCCACACCGAGAGCAGGACTTTCAGATACAACTTGTGCCGGGGGCCAAGCCGGCATCTAGGGCCCCTTATCGGATGGCCCCGAAGGAGTTGGCAGAGTTTCGGACTCAGTTGCAGGAATTGGTTGAGGTAGGATTTGTTAGACCGAGTTCCTCACCATGGGGAGCCCCGGTCCTATTCGTGAAGAAGAAGGATGGGACACTTCGCCTGTGTATCGATTATCGAGCACTAAATAGGCTGACCGTCCGGAATACCTACCCACTCCTACGGATAGACGAATTGTTCGACCAGCTAGAGGGAGCCCATTATTTCTCGAAGCTGGACTTGAGGTCAGGATACTACCAGCTACGGATACAGGAGGAGGATATCCCGAAGACGGCCTTCAGTAGCAGATATGGCCTGTATGAGTTCACCGTGATGCCCTTCGGGCTCACGAATGCTCCGTCGGCATTCATGAGTCTCATGAACCGGGTTTTCGAGGCCTACTTGGATGTGTTCGTCATAGTATTCATAGACGACATCCTGATCTACTCTAGGATGGAGGAGGAGCACACTCGGCATCTAGCACTGACTTTGGAAAGGTTGCGGGAGCATTGCCTTTATGCAAAATTCAGCAAGTGTCAGTTTTGGTTGAAGGAGGTGGCTTTCCTAGGCCACATTATCAGCGGAGCTGGGTTGGCTGTGGATCCGATAAAGATTCAGGCAGTTCGAGATTGGTCGCAGTTGAAGACAGCCACCGATGTACGAAGTTTCTTGGGACTTGCCGGTTATTACCGGAAGTTAGTGGAGGGGTTCTCTCAAATTGCCCTCCCCCTCACATCTTTGATGAAGAAGGAGGCACCTTTCGTTTGGACCCCGTAGTGCCAGGCAGCTTTCCAGGAGCTGAAGGACCGACTCATCTCAGCCCTTATTCCGGCCCTTCCCTCTGGAAGGGAAGGATTTCAGGTGTATACCGACTCATCATACCAGGGGATGGGAGCAGTGATGATGCAGAACGGACATGTCATAGATTATGCCTCCCGCCAGCTGAAGACCCATGAGAAGAACTACCCAGTGCATGACCTTGAGATGGGAGAGGTCGTTTTTGCTCTGAAGGTCTGGCGCCATTATCTTTATGGAGTCCACTGCGACATCTACTCCGACCATAAGAACCTGAAATATGTGGACACACAGAAGGAGCTGAATATCAAGCAGAGGCGCTGGGTGGAGTTCTTAGCAGATTATCAGTATGAGATGCACTACCATCCAGGGAAGGCAAACGTGGTGGCCGACGCATTGAGCCGGAGAGCTGCCACTTCCGAAGCTGGACCCCAGGTTATGTCCATGGAGCTAGTCCGGTCATTCAGAGATATGCAGATATCCCTAGTGTCCGAGGATGATCCAGAGCTGTATAGGGAGTATCTGACATCCATGGTGGCCATAGACGATATTCGGGATCGCATTCGGGATGGACAGAGGACAGATGCGTGGGCAGAGCCGATGTTCCGAGCCTTGGAGGAGGGTTCGGCAGGAGATTATTCCCTGAGAGATGGACTGCTACATTTCAGAGGCAGAGTATATATACCCACAGGAGGCCAGATCCGAGAGGATATAATGACGGAGGCGCATTGCAGCCGGTACTCTGTGTACCCGGGGATCACAAAGATGACCGCTGATCTGAAGAAGACGATGATTTGGCCGGGCATGAAGAAGGACATTACGTACTTCGTGACCCATTGCGAGGCATGTCAGTTGGTGAAGGCGGAGTGCAGGAACCCCGCAGGATTGTTGCAGCCACTCCCGGTGCCGGAGTGGAAGTTTGACGATATAGCTATGGATTTTATACATGGTCTTCCCCGGTCTCGGACGGGGAACAACTCGATCTGGGTGATTGTTGATCTGTTGACGAAGGTGGCCCGCTTTATACCAATCAGGAAAGATGACTCGGTGGGAGTGCTGGTACGGAAGTTCGTGGAGCAGTACGTTTGATATCATGGCGTGCCCCGGACGATAGTGTCAGACCGTGATGGACGGTTTACATCCAGGGAGTGGCGGTCAATGCAGGCATACCTGGGCACCCGATTGACTTTTAGCACGGCCTTCCACCCTCAGACGGACGGGTAGACAGAGCGCACAAATAGGACGTTGGAGGATCTACTATGACTGTGTATACTGGACCGAGGGGAGCCGTGGGAGAAGATGTTGCCATTGGTCGAGTTCTCCTATAACAATAGCTACCAGTCCAGCATCAGGATGGCGCCTTGTGAAGCCTTGTATGGAAGAAAATGTAGGACCCTGCTTTCTTGGGTTCAAGACGAGGACCCGAAGGTGTTGGGATCGGATTTTGTTGAAGACACCGAGGCACAGGTGAGACTGATCAGAGATAGGATGCTGGAGGCGCAGAGCAGACAGGCTAAGTACTATGACACCCGACATCATCAGGTGGAGTTTCAGGTAGGGGATCGAGTGTTCTTGAAGATCCGGCCCATGCACGGAGTCTCACGAGTGCGCGGTCGGTGGAAGAAGCTCAGACCTAGGTATATGGGCCCTTACCGGATCCTGGAGCGGATCGGGCCCCTAGCCTACAGGCTAGAGTTGCCACCAGAGTTGGAAGCTCTACACAACGTCTTCCACGTTTCTTCGCTAAGAAGGGCTCTACTATTCCCGGAGCAGCGGATTTTGACCACCGAAGGGCCGGTAGCTTCAGACCGGTCTGTTCACTTGGAGCCGGTTCGGATCGACGACAAAGGAGTACGGATCTTGCACCGCAAGAAGATCCCCTTAGTCAAGGTTCTGTGGAGAAACCACGGTCAGGAGGAGCACACTTGGGAACTGCAGGACGTGATGAGGCAAAAATACCCGGAGTTGTTCAGTCAGGTATACCTCACCACCTCTTGGTATACTATAAATTACCTTCTTGTACTAAACCGGTAAGATTAGATAAGGAAAATTGAGAACCTAGGCATGCGCAGGAAAGTAGGGGCTAATCTTTTGTTTATTGGGGAGATTGTCTTCGTTTATCAAACAAGTAGTCGTTTGAACCCAATAGAAAAAAAAAATCGTATGGGATGTTACAAGTTTAGTTTATTTCGGTAGAAGTCCCAGTAGGCTTAACCTTGATTTCGGGGACGAAATCTTTGTTTTGTTTATTGGGAATTGTAACATCCCATTTCCGGCTAGACCCCTAGGAGTCGGTTGGTCGTGACAGAACCCTAGGAAGCCCAAAAATTGAAATAAATCGACCGAGATTTCGGGTCACGGGTTGGTCACACCCGTGACCCGTCACGCCCGTGACCTAGGGCGTGACTCCTTCGACGATCATCGATCTCAGGGAGACGATCGTCGGGCGCAGAATTTTCAACCCGGCACTGTCATGCTCGTGACCCAGGTGACACGCCCGTGACCAAGGGAGTGACCCCCTTCGGCGATCGTTGATCTCAGCGCGACGATCACCGAGCGTGTAATTTGCCTCATGACCCTGTCACGCCCATGACCCATGTGTCACGCCCGTGACCTAGGGCGTGACCACCCTTCGACGGTCGTCGACCTCGGTTCGACGGTCGTAGAACCCAGAATTGGCCTCCCGTGCCTGTCACGCCCGTGACTCATGTGTCACGCCCGTGACCTAGGGCGTGACACCCCTTTGACGGTCGTCGACCTCAGTTCGACGGTCGTCGATCCCAGAATTGGCCTCCCGTGCCTGTCACGCCCGTGACTCATGTGTTACGCCCGTGACCTAGGGCGTGACACCCCTTCGACGGTCGTCGACCTCAGTTCGACGGTCGTCGAACCCAGAATTGGCCTCCCGCGCCTGTCACGCCCGTGACACATGTGTCACGCCCGTGACCTAGGGCGTGACCACCCTTCGACGATCGTCGATCTTGGATCGACGATCGTCGAACTCAGAATTTGCCACCCGGGCCTGTCACGCCCGTGACCTATGTGTCACGCCCGTGACTAAGGCCGAAACGTCAGCCAGACTGGAAATTTCGGTAACCGACGCCATAATCAATTCTGATTATGGGAATGTACAGCAGGATTATTTATGAGCCGTTTCTTTCTTTTATTACTTAATAAGAAAGAGAGATTGAGGCCCAATAGGAAACCGCCACCTGGTAAATGCCTCTTCTTATTCCAACGTTTCCTCTTCCCTACACCATAACCGAAATATCATTAAGAGAAAACATTCATGGCCATGAATGTTTCATCTTTTCCCCTCCCCATTGGGAAATCTATAAAAGCCCACTTGGAGCAAGAGTAGAAGTTTACACGCTTAATCAAACAAATTCAGACTTTTGCTCTTGCTGTAGGAGAAGTTCGGCAACGCCACCACTGCGTCATGGCACCCCGTCGTTCATCTCGCCTCCAAACCGCGAACAAGGTCCTCCTCTACTTCTTCTCTTATGGGTAGATCTTAGGATCTTAGAAATAAAGTTCATGCTCAAAGGAGCCGGACCTACCACGTTTTTTCATGGAAAACCATGGAAAAGTATTGTTTCGAGTTCGCCGGATACCGCCACCTCCGGCGGCCAAACCACCGCCGACCGCTAGCCATCGCCTCGACGAAGGTGGTGGTGGTGGTGGCTGGCCAGGGAAGTGACCGGACGGCCGGCGATGGATCACGGAAAGGTTACAGGAAAAATGGTTTTCTTTGTTCTGTTTTCGGTTTCATGTAGAAGATGAACAGTAAAATCAATTTTATAATATATAAATTATGTATATAATACATAATGGAAAGATATATTATCTGAGTATATTTTGAGGCTGCAAAATGAGGCGCTTAGAGGCCGATTTAGGAAAAATGACCTGTCACGAAAGACGTAGCATATCGAGTCTAGATTAATTTAAAATTGGTTTCAACTCGTTTTGGTAAGCGGTTCGACCGCAGAACCAGTTTTAGTGGGGGCTGTACCTATAGTTGGGCAGAAATTAAAATGGATGCCCACTCTTCGTCCCTAGTCCAAATGACCTGAAATTTGGGCAGGGGGTTAACCTTAGATATACATAAAGGCAGACTAAAAATGGGAATTTTTGGAGATACTTTGCCTAAAGTTTTTGTTTTAATTTAATAAACTTAGAGGAATTTATTTAAGTAGTCAAATGACCTCCAAACCCTCCCAAATTTTGGGGAGTGGTCCCTGGCTATAAAACTTTACTCTGTACAAATTTTCAACTCATTTGGATGAGTTTTACATAGGGAGTCACCTATTCTTAACTAGGCAAAGTGAGGCATTTTTGAGTAAAAAGTGCACGAGAGGTTAGAACGGTCATATCACCTCAACTGAGGCTGATATCTTGACCACTGACTTGGAAGGGTTATTATAACTCACTTGGAGAAAATGGTGTGGTTTAGGGTTGGTTTACCCTAGGATCCAAACTCAAACCCTAGATGGAGGGTTGTGAGGGTTGTGAAGGATATGGGGGCAATTGCTCTTGTATTACCTTGAAACTCTGTAGAGTTGATATTAGCACGATAACAATCGTCTGGATGGAAATTTGGAGAATTTGGAGACAAGTAGATGCCTCAAAACCTTAATCTTAGCCTTAGGTTAAAATACTAATTAAGCACATTCCATCACTAATAATTATCTAACGGCTGTGAAACTCGGGTAGAGTTAGTTCTGAAGTGGGTAGAGTTTATAGAAATTTTACTGCAATTTTATGATGTTTATTTCCATCACTTTGTTTGTAAAGTTGATTTTAACCCCTATTGATGTTTTGATTATTTGTACCTTTCTGTTCAAGGGAATCTCATGAAATCTTGGAAATATATATTTTAGGACAGAATGATTACCACTTAATTTTTTTGTAATTTTTAGTTGAGTAAATCCAGTACTTCCTTCACAAAAGTTAAAAAGGAGTTCAATGCTTTGAAATTTATTTAGGGATGATTTTATTGCTGAAAAATTATGAAACTGGGTGAGTGTTATTCTTAAATATTTATGTGCATATTATAATTTATTTACAATTTTTGGAAGAATATTCTCTGTACTTGGTTCATAAATAATGGAAGATAGTAAATATTGCTAAAATAGTTTTGTTGCCTTTTTGATGATAGAAAAATTATGATACTTTAGATTTAACCTATTGAGATAACCTACTATTTATCATAAATTTGCTGGACATCTTGCATGAGAACTTAGGGTAGTTCATGTTCAAACCGGTAGCCCTTGAGATTTTCGAGTAAATTAATTAAATGCCAAATAAATTAGGAAAATTCCCACTCTCTGGATTTAGGTCATTTATATTATGATAAATCCCCAATAAATATTTTAGGGCATTTGGACGAGTTTTGGAATCATTGCATAACCGGTTCGACATATAGTCTAGGTTGGTCTGCATATAGCAAATTTGTGAATTGCAATAGGACATGATCTGAGAAAGTCATTGGAGTTAGTCATTTTGTTTGGGTGGACAATTGTGGATGAAATCACAATAGGAAGATATGAAGAGTAGAGAGAAGTAGTGATAGCTAGAGATAAGAGGTGCTCGGGTACGACGAAAGATCGTCCACCCCAGGTAGGATTGGAAGAGTCTTAATACTCTAGGGTTAGATCTAAAGTAACAAAAAGGGGGTCGGGTTAAGGGAGATCAACCAATAACAATAAGTGCCTTGCGAAAGGGAACTTCGGGTCGTAATGCCGCCGTCTTAGTTCCTAGTGCCCCTTGAGAGCCCTTCACGGGGTATGCCGGGGGCAGTCCTGGGTTAACGTAAACTGTAATAACAAATTGTCAAGAGTAAATTAGTAACTAGGGTTGCACCTTTCACAAACACTAAGTGGCACAGGAAGATTGATGGGAGCTTCGGCTCGGTTGGTTAAGAGACGGACGTTTTGGTCCGAGGAGCTTCGACTCGGTTTTTGTGTGTTTACGATTAAATATGCATGTGCATAAAAGGAATGAAAATTAAGGTGGTGGGTCTTCGGTATTGGAGGGTCGATGCACCGACGCCAATACGCTGACTCGGCAAGTGTGGTTAGCACTTCGCCAATAGAAGTCCGGTGCGCCAGCCGGCAAGAGTACGCAGGCGTCCTCTTAGTGCACCAAGCGTTGAGGCGTACGATAGGTCTGACCGGTAGTGCTTTACTGGTTTAAAGGTGGGCGAGGCCCAATCCACCGCTTCCGTCTGCCACTACGGAGGTATCCTGGGAGGTAACGGCTCCGAAAGGGGGAACTAATGGTCTGTATGCACAGAGTCAGGTGTGTGAGTTGCACTTGCATGTTTCATCATACCCACTTGCATGTCATAGCATAAACGATTCATTTAACCCGGACACCTAAGTATAAGTGGTATGGGACGCTTATACATTAGGACCTGCAAATGACCCCTTGGTCTATAAGCTTGTGTGGGCAGTTTATAAATTAAGGTTAAATTATATATATAAACATATGCTGCTGTTTATTAATCGAAACCCCAACGTATAAGTGGTATGGGACACTCTATACGATGGGAGCCTTGCAGAAGATCCCTTGGCTTATGCGCTTTCGCACATAAGTTAAGGTTATCTTTCGTACTTTCTGTTTCTGTCATATTTATTATAGAATTGCTAGATTAGTTCCGCTGCCATCTATTTCTTGATTAAATCTCCACCTTCATGTCCTTCCCTTTCTTCCTCTCCGCTCGGAACTTAGGAGCCATGGGGGAAGGGGTAGGGGATGATAGGGCTTAGTCTTTACGACTAACGGTTTTTGAACCGCATCATTTAGGGGATCGTGGAGCCCAGCATGGAGGAGCAGCCCCAGAGACCGGTGCGCCTGGAGATGGGGCAGTCTAGCTCCGGAGTTCATACAGCCGGGACCGTGAGTCTCGACCCTGAGTAGTTTCTATTTTTGCTTCCGCATGAGAGATTTGTAGTGAGGATATGATGTACCGGGCATAAGCCCGTATTTATAGTACTCTGATTATTGTACTTTGTGGACACTCCCTTCGTGGAGATTTTATTCTATATATGTGATTTACTTTCAGTGGACTTGCTCTTACTTCAATTGTTGTGCTACCTTTCTGTGATCGAATTGGCCGGCAGAATCGACGCCTTGTGGTGATGACCCTTCTGGACGTGAAGGTGTCACCGCAAGGCGCCGATTCTGGGCCTAAGACCCCGGGTTTTAAAAAGAAAAAAAAGGGGGTCTTACAGTGATTCTCGCCGATTCGACAAGAATCACTAGTGATTCTCGCCAAATCGTCGATAATCACTGGCTTATTCTCGCCGTCTATCTCCGGCTGACTCAGCACGTGCAAATCTCACGCCAAGTCAAAATCGTCGAGAGTCATCAAGTATTTCTCGACGATTCGTCGAGAATGATTCTGCATTCTCGACGATTTGTCAAGAATAATTGATGACTCTCGCCGATCCTCTCTGGTTTGCCAAGTTGTTAAGCATGATTTCTGCTAAGTAGAAATTGGCGAGAATCGTAGGTGATTCTCGCCGATTCGTCGAGAATCACCTATGATTCTCGCCGAATTTGCCTTAGGCGAAATTCTGGTGCTCGCTGGACCGGACCAAGTTTCAGGCGCTGTTTTGAACCGGAGCTAGGGTTTCTTTTGGTGGGGCCCACATCGGTCATATTGTATGACCTACTCTATAAATACTTCGGCATTTTGAACAGTAAGGAGTACGAATACACAAGAAAGAAAACCGAGCCGCCTACGTGACCTAGATCGCGGATTTCTCTTCCACCGCCGCCATCGTCGCTCGGCAAGTTAGTCGCCGCCGTTGATCGTGGATACATCCTGATCTTCCGGCGACAGAAGCTTTGCCAAGCAACGCGTCTCACGTGTCCTTCTTGAGATCCTTTGTCTCTTGGTTTGTAGATCGGGAATACATCCCCTTTCCGAATCGATCGAGACGATTGATCCAAGGAAGACCATTGGTAGACCTTGCCAGCATAGCTACGAAGGTTGGATCTCTAAAGCTCAGCCGCCGCACTTCTTGCCGCCGCCGATCCCGAAAGCCAAGCCGTCGCTCTTCTTGCCGCCGCCGGTTTCGTGGAGATTCATTCTAAGTGATAGCTAAGGTCGTGGACTCTTCGTCTTCGTCAAGAACGCATCATCGAATGAAGAGGGACACCTAGCACACCATAAGTAGTTTGTATATTTTATACATTACATTTTATGTTTGTTGTAAAGGAACGTAGGTTCCTCGTTGTCAGGGTTGGGTGCAACCCGTGGTGGAGGAGTGGTGATTCCTTCGTTTGGAAGGGTTCCTTCTGTTAGTGTGAGGATTGGATTTCAATCCGGTTAGTGAAGTGACCGAGTCGTCCCTTGTTGGGAGATAGGTCGAAGGGGGAAAGTGGACATACCCAAATCGGGGAACCACTATAACTGCGTGTGTCTGTTTGTGCTGTGTTGTTTTGTTTACTTGTGCAGGTAGAATTTTAATTCCGCTAAAATCGCTGCAAGACACATATTCCCCCCCCCCCATAGGTGAAGGTAGTTGGCACTAGGTGGACTTTCAAGTGGTATAAGAGGTAGGTTACTCATCAAAGGGGTTAACACCTCGAGTAAGTTCCTGCCACTAGTGTCAAGAAGAAGGCAGATATTTACTATGGACGGACTCAAGTACTCAGGCAAGATCCCAGTGTGCACCAGGCTAAACTTTCCAATCTGGAAGGAAAGGATTAGATTTTACATGGAAGCAGTTGACCATCGACTCTTCATGGTCGTGGAGGAGGGACCTTATATTCCCACTAAGGCCTCCACCATTGATCCTACCAAAAAGGTGCCAAAGAAGCTTTCTGAAATGGACAAGGATGAGATGGTGCTGATCGGACTTGACAAGAAGGCAAAGAACATACTAATCAGCGCAGTCGATGACTCCATGATGCAGAACTTCTGCAACTACAGGATAGCCAAGGATATCTTGCACAGCTTGATTATCCTGATGGAGGGTACAGATGAAGTGAGGGATGATTGGAGATCCCTCCTGAATAAGAAATATGAGTCTTTTAGGTAGGGACCCAAGGAAGAGATCGGAGTTACCTTCGAGAATGATGATGCATATTTTAGCTTAATTTATTAGGGTAAAAATATGTTATTTTCGTTTTAAATCACTTTCTTTATGTTATTTTATGCTTCTTTTTATGTAAATATTATAAATAATATTTATTTTCTGTTTTTTTGCAGGTTTCAGCCAATTTCCAGAAAAAATCCCCTGACACCCCCCCTGTCATGCCCTCCCTGGGCGTGACCCAGGGCGTGTCACCTGTTCCCGTTGATGAAAGCCGCAACAGACCGCTTCCCGCCAAAAATACCCTGTCACGCCCCATCGACACGCCCTCCCAGGGCGTGTCACCGGGCGTGACGCAGGGCGTGTCGCCCTCTGCCCGAAGTCTGCCGCCTCCTTCAATGTATTCTACAACGCTGCACGCAACAGTACTGTCACGCCCCATGTCACGGGCGTGACCTGGGGCGCGACTGCCCCCATGTCGACGTCTGATGGACCTGCGACTGCTGAATTTGACTTGACACGCCTATCACGCCCCCTATCACGGGCGTGACCTAGGGCGTGACCACCATCGTACCGAAATAATCATCATTCCCGCCAGAATTCAGCTCCCGAGGTCAAATCCGTACCTGACACGCCCCCTGACACGCCCCCCCCTAGTGCTTGTCGGAGGGCGTGACCAACCCGAGAAAAAAATCTATAAATAGAGACCGCCCCTCTTCATTTCAGCAAGCTTTTGGAGAGAGGGGGAGGTGCTGCCCCTTTGGTTCTCCATCCTTTTTTATGCCCTCACTCTTTCTCTCTCTCCCTCTCTCTCTCTTATTTTGTAATTACTTTCTTAACCTAGCTTAGTGTTTTGCTTTTAGCTCTTGCATTTCTTTTACTAGCTTGTTGTAGGGATAGAATAGGTTTTACTTTGATGCACCTGTAATTTTCATTTCATAGTTGTAGCTCTCTTTTTCGTTAATAAAAGTGCTCCTTTCTTATTCGTATATTTTTATATGCTTTACTACTCATCCCCCCTCCTCCACTCCATTATGATTAACTAATCCTCTTTGTACTCGATCTTGATGATCCGAGGTTCGAGCGATTAAGTTATGACGCTTTAATTTACCTTTTCTTTTTAGGTTTTGGGCCTTGAATTACTCTTGATTAATCACGGGTTGGAGGTATATTTTCGATATATACTCTCCGTCTTTGCTTTCATTAAGGGCTAGCCGAGAGGCCGATAGAATGAAGTGAGCATTCAAGAGTAAAGGGAGTTGTACGCACCCCTCGAGAGAGGCAGACGTCCAAATCTCCCTGATTGGAGTAAAATCCAATAGAGGGGTTCACCGCGTAAAGCGAGATTTAGGCCTCCGATTTAGACGAGAGTCGGTCGGACCTTCTTAAACTCAGTTGGGCACGACTTCGAGAGAAGCGTGTTCAAGCTTTAGGAACCTCCACGGTCAAGGACCTTTATCCTATTAAGCTTAGGTTTATTTATTGTCTTTTTAACCGTCTCCTGCTGAAGTGATTCTTGATCGAGTGCATCTCTTTATTATTAGCTCTAACTCTTTTTATCCTGCAAGTAGTTTAGCTTTCTTTTTATTTTAGTATTTTAATTCTTGTTTTTAGTTTAACATTTAATAGAAATTTAAATTGATAAAATAATAGCATTCTCCTTTGAGTAGAAGTAGTCATTACGCCCCAGGAAAATACGACCTTGATACTAATCTTTAGTATCCTATACTATAACCGATAAGGTACGCTTGCCTTTATCGGATATAGAATCGGAGAATATTCTTAACCAGCACATCCACTTTCTCTTCTCTTCTCTCTAACCCTCTCTCTCTCCGCCGTTGCGAATTTCTGTATCAAGTTTTTGGCGCCGTTGCCGGGGAATGTTTTGATATTTTGAAAAAAGGATAGCTATTAATTTTATCGTTTTTGTTTTATTTTTATTTTTCTTTTCTTTTTTCTCTCGTCTCTTTCACCCCACTCTCGCGGTTGATTAATTTTATTTTAAAATGTGTAATCTTTGTTTTAATTGTGGAGAGTTCAGTCACTCTCGTGACGAGTGTTGGGTAAGGTATCCTTCATCCTCCCATGATTTTATCCCTTCCGGATCGAATCAATTTGGCCAAATTGATCCGTCCGCGAATTTTTTTTCATGGGGTTACGATGGTTTTCAAACGCCTTCCTACCCTACTCCTCCGAATTTTTCTGATTTTAATTCTTATGGAAATTTCTTGAATGGACATTTTTATCCTAGCCCTACTTTGAACTACTCAGGGTGGCAACACCCTGATCATTCTTGGGGCCAAGGTGATCATCAATCCATTCCATCTCAAGATTTTTCCACTTTTTCTCCGCAAGTTTGCGCGCCTCCCATTTTTGATTCTAGCGAAAATGAAGTCATTTTTGATGGTGTAGCATTTGATGCACGCATCAATGCTCACTTCAAAGTGATTTTTGACGCTTTGGCTGCTGAGGCCGCATCTTTTTCTTCCACTCCTACTCCTATTTATCTTTCGAATGATGAATCTTCGGATATTCCACAGTGCCTTCAATCACTTGCGGAAGACGATTATTCAGAAATTCATTTGTGCCTTCAACCTCTCGAGGAGGAAATTTCCCCCGATATTCTGATTTTTTTTCAAGTTTCCGAGGAAGACGAACTTTCTTGTGTTCGATCTTCTGAAGAGATTGATTTTTCGGATATCCCGGTTTGCTCCCAATCTACCGAAATGATTGATATTCAGGTGGAGCAACCAGATTTTTCTATCCATCCATTTTCTTGTGATCAACCGCCGTCGCCTTCTTCTTTTTCTTCTCTTCCCCCTTCTTGCGAAAATTCTGTTTTCTTTTCTTGTTTTATTTTTCCTTCTAGTTTAGTTTCTTCTTCTTCTTCGCCCCCTTCTAATAGTATAGTTTCTTTTTCTAAATCTTCTTGTTTTTTGTTTTATTTAAAAAATAAAAAATTACAAAAAAATTATTTTTATTTTCTTAAAAAATGTTTTGGCACTCGCGCCGAAACGCATATTGCCCGAGCTGCCATTACATTTTTTTTTTATTTTCCATTTAGCTAACCATAATACGTCGAGCTCAACGACGTTTTAAACAAAGAGCGCTCTTGGGAGGCACCCCTTGCTTATCTTTTTCTTTTGTTTTGTTTTTGTTTTTGTTTTTCCTATTTTTTTATCTTTTGTTTTGTGCAGGAATAATCTCCCTCGTGTTTGTGCCGCTTTTCGCCTCGCAACTTGGACTGAAGCCGATCTTTAGCTTAAGTTTGGGGGACGCATTTTCCAATGTCTGGGCATCAATCGCTAGGGTAGCATCTTCTCCTTCTCTTTGCATTTCTTTTTTCTCTTTTCTCTCTCTTTTCTCTCTCTTTATACTTAACATTAAACATTGGGGACAATGTTTAACTTTAAGTATGGGGGAGTGTTCCCTTAATATTTTACTTTAGAAAAATCAAAATAATAATAATAAAAAAATTATAAAATTTTTAGAAAAATCAAGAAAAATGTAAAATATTTATTGTATATATTATATTTTTGAAATATATATATATATATATATATATATATATATATATATATATTTTTGAAAAAAAAAATCCCAAATTAAATTGAGTTAATTTTTGCCAAATCAATTAGTACCCCGCTACTTTGCTTTTTATTGTTTTTTCAAGCTCATGTCTACTTGCTTAGTTAGAATAAATTTGATTAATTTTCTGTTTAAATATGTTTACCGAGTAGTATGTTGACTCATGCAGTGTTCCTATTTAGGGTAGTATGCTATTTTTGAAATTTTTTTGAAATTTACTTTACTTTTCCATAGCCTTTCTTTTATTTCTTTTACTTTTATAAAACCCATCATCCCTTATTTTTCATTATTAAAATCTTTTTAAACGTTAATTAGTATTAAGTGTAGTAGACACAAAACGGTCTAGACGCTTATTATCATTATTTTCATGAAAGCAAATTCTCTATTTTTTATTTTTTTGTGCTTATCCTCTTTTGAAATTTCAAAGCTTTACTTGGAGTAGATTTAGGAAGCATGAAAATGATTTAGGCATTTCTTTTGTCACGTTTGAGCCTTTGCACCTCGCCTAACAATAACCATTGCTAGCCATTTTTGTGCCTTTTCCTTTCCTTTTTGTAGCCCCACTTTTTATTTCACCACGACCAAATAGCCTACCTACATGCACACTTTAAAATTATTTTTGAGCTTTAATTGCTAATGTGCATCTTTTTGAAAAATTAGTGGAAAATCTTTGTGTTATCTTTTGCTACAAAAGTGAAAAGTTATAAGTATAAAAAAAAATGAAAAATATGATGAAAATAAGTGAAAAAAGAAAAGGTAAAAGAAAAGAAAAGAAAAGTATTTATTTTGGCTAGTTTTATTTTGGCAAAGCTCATTTTCTTTTTGTTTTAAGTGTGCAAATATCCCTCGGGTTTATCTTTTTGAATATCGCACCCTTAAAAACCTAAGCCTAACTATACGCCTAATTAAAGCCCTAATGATTCATGCTTTCTACGTTTACTTTTTAGTATAGTAGCGAGAAACTAGATTGAGTAAGTATTTCTGATAGAAATATTGAATTTTGTCTTGATTGACTGTGGTTTTAATTTGTCTCTTAGACTTTAGTAGTGACTCAATGCGCTTTTTACTCGTTACTTTATTAAGTTTTAATTCTGTAAAAATTTGGGATGATTTGTTTTTATATTTAGTAAAATTTATAAAATTCTGTGCTAAGTTAAAGTAAGACTTTTCGGTTCTTTTTCAAAAATTTCTCTACCTCTAAATTCCCGTCTTACTCGTTTATTGCATTTTTAAACTTTTCAATTAATCCTTTTTATTTTCTCTAACTCGTAGTCTTTGCTTGAGGACAAGCAAAATAATAAGTATGGGGGAATTTGATGATGCATATTTTAGCTTAATTTATTAGGGTAAAAATATATTATTTTCGTTTTAAATCTCTTTCTTTATGTTATTTTATGTTTCTTTTTATGTAAATATTATAAATAATATTTATTTTCTGTTTTTTTGCAGGTTTCAGCCAATTTCCAGAAAAAATCCCCTGACACGCCCCCCTGTCACGCCCTCCCTGGGCGTGACCCAGGGCGTGTCACCTGTTCCCGTTGATGAAAGCCACAACAGACCGCTTCCCGCCAAAAATACCCTGTCACGCCCCATCGACACGCCCTCCCAGGGCATGTCACCGGGCGTGACGCAGGGCATGTCGCCCTCTGCCCGAAGTTTGCCGCCTCCTTCAATGCATTCTACAACACTGCACGCAACAGTACTGTCACGCCCCATGTCACGGGCTTGACCTGGGGCGTGACTGCCCCCATGTCGACGTCTGATGGACCTGCGACTGCTGAATTTGACTTGACACGCCTGTCACGCCCCCCCTGTCACGGGCGTGACTTAGGGCGTGACCACCATCATACCGAAATAATCATCATTCCCGCCAGAATTCAGCTCCTGAGGTCAAATCCGTACCTGACACGCCCCCTGACACGCCCCCCCTAGGGCGTGTCGGAGGGCGTGACCAACCCGAGAAAAAAATCTATAAATAGAGACCCCCCCTCTTCATTTCAGCAAGCTTTTGGAGAGAGGGGGAGGTGCTGCCCCTTTGGTTCTTCATCCCTTTTTATGCCCTCTCTCTTTCTCTCTCTCCCTCTCTCTCTCTTATTTTGTAATTACTTTCTTAACCTAGATTAGTGTTTTGCTTTTAGCTCTTGCATTTCTTTTACTAGCTTGTTGTAGGGCTAGAATAGGTTTTACTTTGATGCACCTGTAATTTTCATTTCATAGTTGTAGCTCTCTTTTTCGTTAATAAAAGTGCTCCTTTCTTATTCCTGTATTTTTATATGCTTTACTACTCATCCCCCCTCCTCCACTCCATTATGATTAACTAATCCTCCTTGTACTCGATATTGATGATCCGAGGTTCGAGCGATTAAGTTATGACGCTTTAATTTACCTTTTCTTTTTAGGTTTTGGGCCTTGAATTACTCTTGATTAATCACGGGTTGGAGGTATATTTTCGATATATACTCTCCGTCTTTGCTTTCATTCTGGGCTAGCCGAGAGGCCGATAGAATGAAGTGAGCATTCAAGAGTAAAGGGAGTTGTACGCACCCCTCGAGAGAGGCAGACGTCCAAATCTCCCGGATTGGAGTAAAATCCAATAGAGGGGTTCACCGCGTAAAGCGAGCTTTAGGCCTCCGATTTAGACGAGAGTCGGTCGGACCTTCTTAAACTCAGTTGGGCACGACTTCGAGAGAAGCGCGTTCAAGCTTTAGGAACCTCCACGGTCAAGGACCTTTATCCTATTAAGCTTAGGTTTATTTATCGTCTTTTTAACCGTCTCCTGCTGAAGTGATTCTTGATCGAGTGCATCTCTTTATTATTAGCTCTAACTCTTTTTATCCTGCAAGTAGTTTAGCCTTCTTTTTATTTTAGTATTTTAATTCCTGTTTTTAGTTTAACATTTAATAGAAATTTAAATTGATAAAATAATAGCATTCTCCTTTGAGTAGAAGTAGTCATTACGCCCCAGGAAAATACGACCTTGATACTAATCTTTAGTATCCTATACTATAACCGATAAGGTACGCTTGTTTTTATCGGATATAGAATCGGAGAATATTCTCAACCACCACATCCACTTTCTCTTCTCTTCTCTCTAACCCTCTCTCTCCGCCGTTGCGAATTTCTGTATCAGAGAACTTCCTCAAGATCGTCAATGCTCTCAAGGGATATGGAAGAGTGTTCACTGATGGTGAACTTAATGATAAATTCCATAGGCCCCTTACTAAGGAATGGGACACGAAGATCTGCGCCATCCGAGAGTTTGGCAGATTAGCTGAAACTGATCCTTAGATACTCTTTGGGAAGCTTATGTCCTATGAGCTCCAGTTGAACACGAGGAAAGCTGAAGAAGAAGCAGAGAAGGCTGCAACCAAGGAAAAGACTGTGTACCTAAAAGCCATTCACTCCAGGAAGGGCAAGGGTGCGGCTTCATCCCGTGCGGGAAAAAGGATGAGGAGGAAGACACCGAGCCATGCTCCTTCGGCACAGAGTTTTTTGAAGAAGACTTCTCCCTCATCACCAGAGAATTCAAGAAGTTCCTCAAGATTAGGAATCAAAGAAAGAGAGACGGCTCCTCCTCCAGAAATCAGAGGAAGAATTATTCTTCTGACAGGTATGAATCAAAACCGAACAAACATCGTCATACTGACATCATTTGTTTTTGGTGCAATAAGCAAGGACACGTCATGGCCGACTGCCATCAAGGCAAGAGAGAGAAGGGGAATGGAGAAGAGCACAGAACCTCTAGATATAAAAAGATGGAGAGGAGCTACATTGCCAAAAAGTCAAAGACACTGAGTGAGTCTGATTCCCCAGACTCCAGTGATGATGAGGAAGCCTACTTCGGGCTGGTGGGTCGCTCTGACTCAAATGGAGAATACCCCCCATTCACTGGGAAGATAAAAGCTCGTACCCCCCTCTCCGACTCTGACTATGAGTCTCCTGATGATGATCTCGAGGACAGCCCATTTGCCCGAGAAGCTGAGCTTCTCGAAAAGTATGAGCTTCTGCTCAACACCTTCGAGGAATGCCGTAAGAGATTGAGGGCTCAGAGAAAGGAAGTCAAATTCCTTAAGGTCGAGGGTGTCTCCCTAAGGGAAGAGATCACTAGCTTGATTTCTCTCCGACAGGAGCACCTGGACCTGATCTCTAAGAACTCAGAGTCTCTAAGTCTCCTTGACCTTAAACAGGAAGAAATCAATAAGTTGGAAGAACAACTTATGGCAGAAAAGAAGATTGTCCAAAGCTTCTCTATGCCAAAGACTATTCTTCCACTGGTTGATACCTTATCTGCTCAGGCTAAGGGGGCTGGCTTGGGGCATGTCGGTGTGCCTGGTAAATCATCCAGGAGAAACAAAAAGCAGAGGAGAAATAAGGCTGCTAAGAAGGCCTCTACTGCAGAAAAGGGAAAGGCCCCACTCAACCATGTTGTATTCAGGAAGCCTGACTTTCCCTGCAATGAACAGGACTTTGAGTCAACCTATGGCCACTTCTTTCGGCCCTCGGTTGAAAAGCCCAAGAGCCGGTATGAGGGGTGGGCCTTCCTCCGCAACTTTGGCGAGAGTGTCTTCAAGGCACCTTATGAGGAAGTTCAAATGGAGGATTATGGCCACTTCTCTAGCGGCCATAATAGGAAGCTGGCACCCAAGGCCAAGCCTGTTACACTGAGAAACCAGGAGGTGAAGAAATCATGCGACTGTTGTCATCATGATGCCACCACCTCCAGGTCCAAGGCCCCGGCTGAACCTTCCGTTCCAAGGGTGAAGCAGGTGCCTAGGAGAAAGTATTACAGATTTGACTACTGGTGTTGTGGCAAAGTTGGTCACTTTGTCGTGGATTGCTGGTTTAATCTGAGGAATAACGAGACTCCTCATGTTGGCAATGCGAGGCAGACCACTCGTAGGGATAACCATCCGAGGGGGAGTATGCTAACGAGGAATCTAGGACCCAAGTTCGATTGGGTTCCTAAGGGAAATTAACTTTGTTTTGTAGGAATGTCCAAAGGCCACCAAAACTCCCATATGGTCTTGGACAGTGGATGCTCCCGGCATATGACCAGGACAAGAAGCCTGCTGCATGATTACTCTCCAGTCGAGAATGGACCCAAAGTCATCTTTGGGGGATCAGATTGAGGAGTCACCAGGGGTTACAGTATGATTTCCAACGGTATAATTTCTATCACTGACATAGCTTACGTTGAAGGGTTAAATCATAACCTGATCAGTGTAAGTCAGTTATGTGATAAAGGTAATGACGTTAAGTTCTGCAAGGATAAATGCCTGATAATATCGTGTGCCTCTTCGGAGACGGTATTAACAGGCATTAGGAGCAGAAATATCTTTTGCTTAGATTTTCTTAGTTTAGATTCATCTACCCCCGTATGCCTAGTAGCAACAGGCAGTGCATGTCTTTGTGAACAATGGCACAAGAGATTGGCACATATTAATTTCAAGACAATTAGTATGTTGTTTTCTAAAAACATAGTAAGGGATGCTCCCATCATTAAGTGCATCAAAGATAGCCCCTGTCCTGCATGCCAGAAGGGCAAACAGACTCGGGCTACCTTTAAGGGCATCATTGACAAAGACTCCTCTAGATGTCTTTATCTTCTGCATATGGACTTGTTTGGTCTAATGCAAGTTCATAGCTTGGAAGGCAAGTCTTATACGCTAATGATTGTTGATGATCGCTCTCAGTTTACTTGGGTGTTCTTCTTAAAACGCAAGTCTGATACGTTTGACATCTTCACCAGTTTTGTCAGGCAGATTCAGAATGAACTTAACTGCTCGGTGGTCAAAATCAGAAGGGACCATGGAATAGAGTTTGAGTCTGGTGCTATGACAGAGTTCTGTGAAGAACTTGGTATCTTTTATGAGTTTTCCTCCCCGTGCACTTCTCAGTAGAATGGAGTTGCAGAGAGGAGAAATAGAACGCTCATTGAAGCCTGCATGACAATGTTGAATGATGCTTCTCTCCCAGAATATTTCTAGGAAGAGGCTGTCAATACGGCGTGTCATGTACAAAACTGGGCCTTGATCAACAAGAGTCATCATAAGACACCTTATGAGCTACTGAAAGGCAAGAAGCCAACCATGTCCTATTTTAGGATCTTTGGCTGCAGATGCTATGTACTAAATAACGGGAAGTACCCGCGTACTAAGTTTGGTGAAAAATGCTTCGAAGCCATATTTATGGGCTATAGTAGCCATAGCCGGGCTTATAGGGTCTTCAATAAGAAAACCCTAGTGGTAGAGGAATCAATAAATGTTGTATTTGATGAAGGAAGCTTGCTTAATTGCAATTCTTCCAGTGGTTTTCTTGAAGATGCAGGTGCAAGAATCGAACAGCTACACCTAGATGAGCACGATAAAGATGCAACTCCAAAGTACGTCAAGGTCTCCACCTCAACGCCAATCAGAGATGATGACGGTCAGGATGGAGTAGTCCTCCCTAAAGAGGAAGGAGCCCCTGAAAATGCTAGAGCTCCTGATGCAAGACTACTAGATCTCCGACACGTGAGGGATCATCCCAGAAATCAAATCATCAGAGATCCTCGAGACTGTGTCAGAACTCGCCGAGGTACACTTTCTAGTTTCTGTATTTTAGCTTTCTATCACAGGTTGAGCCAAAGAAGTTCGACGAAGCGAACAAGGATGCAGCATGGATATTGGCCATGCAAGATGAACTGCATCAATTTGAACGATGCAACGTCTGGACGCTGGTTCCTAAACCAAAGACGCAGAACGTGATTGGCACCAAGTAGATCTTCAAAAAAAGCTGGATGAACACGGGGTCATCATCAAGAACAAGGCCAGACTGGTAGCTCAAGGATACAGACAAGAGGAGGGGATCGAATTCGACCAAACGTTTGCGCTGGTTGCAAGGCTCGAGGCAATCAGACTGTTTCTGGCATATGCCTCTCACAAAGGATTCACTGTCTATCAGATGGATGTGAAATCAACATTCTTGAATGGAGACCGTAAAGAGGAAGTATACGTCGCTCAACCACCAGGTTTTGTCAATCCTACTTATCCTAATCATGTATACTTTCTTAATAAAGCTCTATATGGCTTAAAACAAGCTCCACGAGCTTGTTATAAGACTCTGTCTAGTTTTCTTCTTGAGAACAAGTTCTCTAGAGGAAAAAAAGATAAGACATTGTTTCTTAGGGAAGTCAAAGGCAAGATCTTGCTGGTGCAAATCTATGTTGATGACATTATATTCGGCTCAACGGATAACAATCTTTGCAAAAAGTTTTCTAAACTTATCCAAGGAAAGTTTGAAATGAGCAGTATGGGAGAGCTAAAGTATTTCGTGGGACTTCAAGTGAAACAGTCTGAGGATGGAATTTTCATTTCTCAGACGAAGTTCACAAATGAACTCCTCAAGAAATTTGGAATGGAGAATGCAACCTCTATGAGGACTCCAATGTGATCCACTATGTCTTTGGATAAGGATGAGAATGAAAACCTTTTGATGAAACCAAATACAAAAGCATTATTGGATCCCTGCTCTACCTTACTGTAAGTAGACCGGATATTATGTTCTCTATATGCATTTGTACAAGATATCAGGTGAACACTAAGGAATCTCACTATGTCGCTGCAAAGCGAATTCTTAGATACCTTAAGGGTACACCTAATCTTGGCTTGCGGTACCCGAGAAACAATGATGTCGAGCTAATAGGCTTTTCAGATGCTGATTTTGCAGGAAGCAGGGATGATCGGAAAAGCACTTCCGGGACGTGTCAATTCCTCGGACGAAGGCTTATATCATGGAATAGTAAGAAGCATAATTGTATCGCAACCTCCATAGCTGAATCTGAGTACATCTTAGCAGGCAGCTATTGCGCACAACTTTTATGGATCAGAAATCAGCTAGCAGACTATGACCTTCAGTTCAAGGAAGTACCAATGTACTGCGACTCCTCTATTGCAATTGCCATTGCGAACAATCCGGTATCGCACAGCAGGACGAAGCATATTGAAGTGCGCTACCACTTCATTCAGGAGCACGTGGAAAACAAGGACATCTCTCTCTGCTATGTCCCCATGGATAAGCAGATTCCAGATATTTTCACAAAGCCCTTAGATGAGGCCAAGTTCAGTCTCTTCAAAACTGAACTGGGGATGCTAAACTATGAGGAATGAAGACTACAGAAGCTCCAGGCTCGTGCATCTAGGGGGAGCATTTGCTAGGAACTCAAGTGTAAGCACAGGTGCAAGAACTGAGGGGGAGCATTGTGGCAAGTGCTAAAGTCCCAGATTTGTAGAAGCCAAAAAGGGGGAGATTTCCGTCTCAGCTACGATGTTAAGGGCTAAGGTGCCCTCTCGGCTACAGTGCTAAGGGCTAAGGTGCTCTCGCAAAGTATGCTCCAAATGCTCTAAAGATAATGGTATGGAAATTCTTTCTCAACTAATTATTCAGTTTATGTTTTTCTTCCATCAGTTATATTCACCTTAGCTTGTAGGGTTTCGGCTTCTTTAAATAGGGGGAGATTGTTGGGTATTGTATCCACAATGAACCTGATTTGAAGAAGCCCCTGGACCAGCTAAGGTGAATTGACATTGTATTTGATCATTTGCCTTCAAGTGGTGCTTTCAGTTATTCCATGCTAAGTACACACCAATGTGAGGGTACAGTGGGTCTATATACACAGGTCTGCGAAACGTAATCCCTCGTTGAGCAGATCAGTGTGTTGGCCTATGTGTACTCTCTCTATTGGATTGTACTTATTTACAAGTACAAGGCTGTGAAAGATCAAGAGCATTCAAGGAGCAAGGATGGGCCAAAGAGCAGCTCACGGGTGGAAAGACGAAACATCGTCTAAGTAAGAATCGACGAGAATCACTAAGTGATTCTCGCCAATTTGACGATAGTTATTCTCGCCGAATCGTCGAGAATCACTGGCTGATTCTTGCCGACTATCTCCGGCTGACTCAGCGCGTGCAAATCTCATGCCAAGTCAAAATCGTCGAGAGTCATCAAGTGTTTCTCGACGATTCGTCGAGAATGATTCTGCATTCTCGACGATTTGTCGAGAATAATTGATGACTCTCGCCGATCCTCTCTGGTTTGCCAAGTTGTTCAGCATGATTTCTGCTAAGTAGAAATCGGCGAGAATCGTAGGTGATTCTCGCCAATTCGTCGAGAATCACCTATGATTCTCGCCGAATTTGCCTTAGGCGAAATTCTGGTGCTCGCTGGACCGGACCAAGTTTCAGGCACTGTTTTGAACCGGAGCTAGGGTTTCTTTTGGTGGGGCCCACATCGGTCATATTGTATGACCTACTGTATAAATACTTCGGCATTTTGAACAGTATGGAGTACGAATACACAAGAAAGAAAACCGAGCCGCCGACGTGACCTAGATCGCGGATTTCTCTTCCGCCGCCGCCATCATCGCTCGGGAAGTTAGTCGCCGCCGTTGATCGTAGATACCTCCTGATCTTCTGGCGACATAAGATTTGCCAAGCAATGCGTCTCACGTGTCCTTCTTTGAGATCCTTTGTCTCTTGGTTTGTATATCGGGAATACCTTCCCTTTCCGAATCGATCGAGACGATTGATCAAAAGAAGACCATTGGTAGACCTTACCAGCATAGCTACGAAGGTTGGATCTCTAAAGCTCAGCCGCCTCACTTCTTGCCGCCGCCGATCCCGAATGCCAAGCCGCCGCTCTTCTTGCTGCCGCCGGTTTCGTGGAGATTCATTCTAAGTGAGAGCTAAGGTCGTGGACTCTTCATCTTCATCAAGAACGCATCATCGAACGAAGTGGGACACCTAGCACTCCATAAGTAGTTTGTATATTTTATACATTCAATCTAATTTTTGTTGTAAAGGAACGTAGGTTCCTCGTTGTCAGGGTTCGGTGCAACCCGTGGTGGAGGAGTGGTGACTCCTTCGTTTGGAAGGGTTCCTTCCGTTAGTGTGAGGATTTGATTTCAATCCGGTTGGTGAAGTGACCGAGTCGTCCCTTGTTGGGAGATAGGTCGAAGGGGGAAAGTTGACGTACCCAAATCAGGGAACCACTATAACTGCTTGTGTCTGTTTGTGTTGTGTTGTTTTGTTTACTTGTGCAGGTAGAATTTTAATACTGCTAAAATCACTGCAAGACACCTATTCCCCCCCATAGGGGAAGGTAGTTGGCACTAGGTGGACTTTTAGCACTGACAACTTGGAGTGCAGACAACAAGGTCCCACCTACTCCTCACATACCAGCGAACTTCGTCTAAAGTTCGGTATTCTAGCCCAGTGTGATCCCCTTGGAAGTGCAATCAATCAAGGCACGCTGCTCCGAGAGCCAGTCCATGCCAAAGATCACATAAAACTCCGATAGTGGCAGCACGAATTCTCTCAATCCGAAATCTCGATTTCCTATATACACGTCCATATCACAAGTCCTATCCGCAAGCATGATACACCCATTCTGTAGTAGCACCTTTACACCATCTGTCGTCACATGACTCGGTAATCCAACTCGAGTTACGAAGTCCATAGACAGAAAAGAATGTGAAGCACCCGTTTCAAACAGGGCTCTCACCAGATTGTTCCAAATCAGTACAAAGCATGTAGCACACACATCATGCACAAGCTACATACAACATATGCAATCAATACAAAAATCATTAACTTAACTCGTACCTGTGACGACGTCACTTTGCTTGATAGCCTCATATTGGCCAAGATTGTAGACTCTGGGCTGCGCCTGCGATATAGAGGAATCAACTACTGCTTTGCCCTTCTCAACATAAGACACACCCTTCTTCTTTTCTCATTTGGGTTGAGCAACCCGACAATCACGGGCTAAATTCCCCACTTTGCCACAGGTAAAGCATGCATGAGACTCCGGCCTCGACGTTGCTCCCAATGTAACCGTCCCAGAATTTTTCCACAAAGGCTTGGACCTCTTGCCCCACTCCTTCTGGTAGTACGATTTGCCAGAGCGGGGTGCTTTAAACTCGGGCGTTGCCACAGCCAAGTCCTTCCTGCCTTGCACTCGCTTCATGTCCTTTTCCAGCGCACCCGCCGTATCAACAAAGCCTGAAATCCCTAGTTAGCTGAACTAGAAAGCAGGAACCTTTACTCGTCCCTCAATCCTTCATAGAACCGATTTGTTTTTCTTTGTTCATCGGCGAAGATTGTTCCTGCATACCGTCCCAATTTTGTAAATTCATATAGGTACGCATCAACGCTATTTTCTCCTTGCATTAGCCGCTGGAACTCGTTCTCCATAGCAATGCGTTGTGCCGCTGGAAGATGTTTAGCCAAAAATATATGAGAGAACTCCTCAATCGATACTTGAGACAATTGCCTATCCGCCAAATGGTGTAACTCAACCTCGTCCCACCATAACCTCGCCTCTCCTTCTAACAAGAAGGTGGCCAAAGTGACCTTTTGAGTTTCCTCCATCCTGATCGCCGTCAAAATACGTTTAAGTCGCGATAACCAGTCCTCTGCCTGCGTTGGGGATCCCATTCCTGTTAACGTAGGCGGATTGAAGCTCATGTATTGCTGCTCGCGGATCAACAGCCTCAACCGGTTCGGGTCGGACATCAACACGATCTGGCACCACTGCCGACAGCGCCTGCCCAGTCGGCCGAATCATCACAAATAGAGCCTCAGGAACTAATCGAATAGTTTTCACAGATGGAGGAGGTGTTGGCACCTCAGCTTGTGCCTCACTCCTATCAGAGCGCTGGGGCTCAGATTTCCCAGCACCACTACGAGTCACCTATAGGTGGACAGGACACACATTAGCGATAATACGCAAGCAATAAAAACAAAGTAGGCACGCACAGATTCCTAAAACAAGTGTATTTGCATTTCTTAGTGGATATTCCAGATGTAAGACCCATATTTTTTATTAGAACACCGAGTTCTTAGCCCAGAACTGCCGCTTTGCAGTGGCACCGACTCACGGGAAGGCCGCCACTACAAAACGCCAATTCTGTCGGCCCTTTTCGATCACAAAGAAAGAGAAGTAAGTATACGTGAAATGTAAACAAGTCCACAGAAACATGTATAAAATGAAATCACATCAAGTCCATCAGTAGATAAAAAGCAGGAAATAGAAGTATAAGTACTGCAAAGATACAGTTCAGATGAAATATAGATAGACGGGCTCGAGCCCGGTACATCAGATTCCTCACTACAAATCACTCATCGCGGAAGCTATAAAAATACTAGTCACTCACGGAGCTGGTCGCAGGTGCACCGGTGCTAGACTGACTCACCTCCATGCGCACCGTACTCCGCTGGTGCTGGCCCCTGGACTGCTGGTCCTTGTCTCCCATCAGGAGCTCCTGTAATGTTGTTGTTCGAAAACCATTAGTCATAAAGACTAAGCCCTATCATCCCCTACCCCTCCCCCACGGCTCCTAAGCACCGAGCGGAGAGGAGGAAAGGGAAGCTACAAAGGTGGAGTGTAATCAAGAAGATGACAATGGAGCTAATCTAACAACTATCATGAATAAAGTACATCTAGCAATTCTACGGTGGTGAGTAATAAAGTAAAACAGGTAGTAAGTAGGAATTATATAAGAAGGAAGGTAGAGAACAACAAGTAAATAAGTAAGTAACCTTAACTTATATGAATGCCCATACAAACTTATAAGTTAAGGGGTCTTCTGCAAGGCTCCCATCGTATAAAAAGTCCCATACCGATTTATACGTTGGGGTGTCAGTTGTATGCAAATATGAGTGTAGTGATATGCTATGCCATAATTCATGCAAGTGCAACACACGCACACGACTCTATGCGCACAGACCTTTAGTTCCCCCTATTCGGGCAGCTAGCTTCACTCCTAGGAACCTCCGTAGTGGAAAATGGAGACAGTGGGTCGGGCCCCCCACTCCTAGGCGGGTATCCACACTACCGGGCCTAGCCCTTCCGTACGCCCCTAGAAGAACACAACCTAGAGTATCCGCGTACTAGTGCTGTCTATATCCACCAGACTTTCTTTGGCTAAGTGTTCCATACCTGAGTCAACGTACCGATGTCAGTGTGAATGATAATCAATATCGAAGACCCACCACCTTTATTCTGTACTCCAACCCTCGAGCCCTCGGCTCCCCGGACTGTCCCGTCCGTGCATCTACCTTCAGAGCTAACGTCTGAATGGCAACCAAAGCAACTTATTCTACCTTCCTAGCTACCGAGGTGTGTGTATGTGCAACCCTAGTTATACTAGTTCCTCTTTTTGCTTATTATTCCTACGGTTTACGTTAGCCCAGGACTGCCCCCGGTATTCCCCGTGAAGGCTCTCAAAGGGCACTAGGAACTATGATGGTAGCTGAAGCCCACCGTTCCCTTTCGCAAGGCACTTATTGTTATTGGTTGATACCCATTACCCAATCCCTTTTTAAGTTACTTTAGATCTAGCCTAGAGTATTAAGACTCTTCCTCTTCTACCCGGGGTGGACGATCTTTCGTCGTTCCCAAACGCCACTTAACACTAGCAAATCTCACACTCTACTTATCCTACCATCCAATAATGAAACTTAGACTTAACTTGCCCTATCCAATCCAGCAACCACCAAAATTCCGTCTCCCCAAGTTCATTATCCACTCTAGTTAAGTTTTCGTGGTTGTACTATATGCAGACAATCCTAAGATACATGTGGTGTATAAGGGGAGGTACTCCAAATTGTCTTCCAAATCTCCTATAATATTTACTGGAGGTCTATCATGACAAAATACAATTAAGAACAAGATTTCCAAATTTTTCCTATTTATCGGGCATTTAATTTATTTATTTTAAGCTTCCAAATGCCCTAGTATGAACACGAAGTGCACTAATAAGCCAACACTAAATTATCATAAAATCAGAAAAAATCCTATGAGAAATTTAAGCAGTAATTCCAAGTTTTGAGAAATTTCAGGGGGTTTTAGGCTTATATTTCCCAATTTACCGTTTTAGGCCACTTCTACCATATTGTGAAGCAAGTACCATAATTATATATCCAATAATCATAAGAAAATTATAGAAGATTTATAGTGGTCTAAAACTATCAGAAACCATGTCCCATGATTTTTCTCTAATATTTTCTGCTCTAAATTTATTTTAATGTAAAATACTAACTTTCTTAGCTTAGTGAAGGAGGTACCATTTTTAATCATCTAAAATTCCAAATAAAATTACAAAGTGACTATTATAGTTTAAAACAGGCACAAACCAACTTTCATAATTTTTCAAATAGTAATTGGGCATTATTTGTATTTTTGACCTCACATCATAATTAGTACATCAAAGAATAAAGTACCCAAAATAATCAGATAAAACTTCCTAGAAAAATACAGAAGGTATAACATGCTATAAAATGCCCTAATCCAAGATTTCATAACTTTCCAATGAATGGAAATTTCAAAATCATCAAAATAAATATCTAGGGCACTATAAGAGTTGTGAATGATGTACAATATAAATTGACCCAAAAATCTCAACAAAATTATAACAAGGCCATTTAGATCAGAAAATTACCCTTCCCAAATTTAATATGATCTGAAGTTTAGTTGATACCATAATAGTTCAAGTTAAGGTTGGTGACCTAAACTAGGGTAAGGATTTTAGGTGGCCTAACAGTCTCCAAATACCCAAAAATTTTGTCCAGAGAACTATACTGGCCCTATGGTTCTCTCCACCAAATTTCAAGTCAGTCCAAGTTCATTTGACCCCATGACCTAAACAACCCTAAAAGTCACCATTAGGGACCTTCCCTAGGGTTCTAGGGCTACCCTACACCAAGCCACTACAAACTCCCTTGGAGGGTGTGTCATACCCTAGAAAGTCAGTGACCAAAATATCAGCCTCTGTTGAGGTGATATGACCACTCAAATACCAAGGGGGTGTTTGATCCTAAATTATCCTATAAGGATCAACCTAGGGTGGAATTAAAACCTATACAAAACATCTCCAAATGAGATGAAATTTTTACCATAATCTTATAATAAACTTATGGACCACTCACCAAAATTTGAGAGGGTTTGGATGTCATTTAGCCATCTAATTAAATTATGCTAGGATTATTGAATATTTCTAAAAACTATGGAAAAACATTTTCCAAAAATCCTAATTTTTGAATAGCACTTAGATATAGGTAATACTAGGCCACACTCCAAATTTCAAGTCATTTTGATGACTGTATTGGAGTGGGGAATTTTTCTAAGGTCAGGACAGCCCTATGGGTAGACCTCACCAAAATGAGTACTGAGGTCTATTTAGTGATCCCAAATGCTTGAATTTGTTTTTAAAATTTCCTAGACTCGTAGAGCTACAATATTGGTGCTGACACTTTTCCTGTAGAAGCTTCTAGGTATTTTTCCTAAAATTTCTAAACTGACTGTTATTTCCATACAGAAATTGCTTATAAAATAAAATCTAATTACATAGCACAGATCTTTAAGCAAGATCTAAGGGCTCTCGACTTGTCTTCTTCCTCCAGCCAAAGGCCATGATCTGCCCGACCTAGAACTACTTCCAAGAGTAGCCGCCGGCCGTCCAGCCTCCTCCCTGGCCGGCCACTGCCACCACCACCTCCGTTGAGGTGGCGGCCATTGCCGGGCGGCGGCGCAGCCGCCGGAGGGGCATTTTTCGGCGAGCCCGAACACGCGAATTTCATGAAAAATCCATGAAAATGAAAGCTCCAATCAGGCTCATTTGAGCCTGATTCTCAATCCTATTGAATCCTAAGATCTATCCGCAGAAGAAGAGGGAGGGGAGGACCTTGTTCGCGGGCTGGAGGCGTGCAGACCGTCAGGATGCCATTTGTGCGGTGGTGACGTCGCCGGAATTCTTCAATAGCAAGGGGAGGCTCGAAAACTTCGGGTAACAACTGGGAAAAACTCCCCTTGGGCCTCTGAAGGTGTTTAAAAGCTTGGACAAGGAGGGGGAACGGCCAAAAGCTGGTGGCCATTAATGGCCCATAATGGCTTGGCTCGGCCATGATGGAGGGGAGTTGAAACAGCTCTGTGACAGCTAGAGGAGGGCTGGAAACTCCTCCTCTCCCTGAGAGGAGTTGAATCCAGCCGATTAAGGTGAAGAGGAAAGGCCATGGCATCAAATGCCATTGATGGCCATGAAGCCTAGCTCTCGGCCATGGCTGTAACAGCCTTTTTTTGCAAAAACGGTGGTCCACGTGGCAAAGCATGACTGGTCAACTTAAATCAAATAAGACTTATGAGGTCTTATTGGAGAAAACGGCCCACCCCCAGGCCGGCCCGGTTCAGCTGAACCAACACCCAGTTAGAAATGAAAATGCAAGAAAAAGTCTAAGTATAATGGCGTTGAGTGAGCTTAGCTCACTCAACGCCATCAAGCTACGGCGTTGAGTGAGCTCTGCTCACTCAACGCCATTCCAGACTATGGCTTTGAGTGAGCTCAGCTCACTCAATCCATCCGGATTATGGCGTTGAGTGAGCTCTGCTCACTCAACGCCACCCAGAATATGTTCTTTTAGACGATGGCATTGAGTGAGCATAGCTCACTCTATGTCGTGCAGGTTATGGCATTGAGTGAGCTCTGCTATCTCAATGCCATTCAGACAACACCAAATGGCGGTGTAGTGGAGTCAGTGCACTCAACGCCGTTCAGCTTATGGCATTGAGTGCACTCAACGCACTCAACGCCATCCAGCCTGACCGTTTACGGCGTTTAGTGAGCTAAGCTCACTCAACGTCATCCAGTCTACGGCGTTGAGTGAGCTCAGCTCACTCAACACCATCTTGCCGACACCAGATGGCGTTTAGTGCAGTCAGTGCACTCAACGTCATTCAACTTATGGCTTTGGGGTAGCTAAGCTCACTCAACGCCATCCCACTTATAGCTTTGAGTGAGCTAAGCTCACTCAACGCCATCCAGCTTATGGCTTTGAGTGAGCTAAGCTCACTCGACGCCATCCAGCTAATGGCTTTGAGTGAGCTAAGCTCAATCAATGCCATCCAGTCAACGGCGTTGAGTGAGCTTAGCTCACTCAACGCCATTCCCAGGTCACGGGCGTGACGGATCGGTCACGGGCGTATCAGGCCTGGTTGAAATTTCTGAGCCCGACGATCGTCTTCATGAGGTCGACGACCGTCGAAGGGGTCACCCCCTAGGTCACGGGCGTGACGGGTCGGTCACGGGCATGACCACCCCTTGACTCGAACTTTTTTGTCGATAATCTTCAACTCCTGGGTTTCCTAAGGTTCTGTTATGACAAAACCACTTCCAGAGGTCTAGCCGGAAATGAGATGTTACAAATCCCAATAAACAAAACAAAGATTTCGTCCCTGAAATCAAGGTTAAGCTTACGGGACTCCAATCGGTAAAAAGAAGCTTGTAACATCCCATGAGAATTGAAAGATTACATCTCTACGTTATGTTTGCTTTGTGCGGTTTCAAATCTAAGACCAATTCATCCAATTAACTAGGTATATACACCCCAATAAACAAAAGATTAGCCCCTATTCTTGAAATTTTAGCCCTATTGGTTTAAAACAGGAAAGCAAATTGATTGTCCAGAGGGGTTGTGAGGTGTACCTGACGGAAAAGTTCCGGGTATTTTTGCTGCATCAAGTCCTGTGGCTCCCATGTATGCTCCTCCTGCCCATGATTTTTCCACAGAACCTTGACTAACGGAACCTTCTTCCGTCGCAAGACCCGCACTGCTATGTCATCGATCCTGATAGGTTCCGGATTGACTTACTGATCCGAGGCCACTGGGCCGTCTGCCGAGGAAATCAGCTTCTCAGGGCGTAGTAGAGCCCTCTGAAGTGAGGAGACGTGGAATACGTCATGCAATCCCGCTAACTCCGGCGGTAGCTCTAGTCTATAGGCTAAGGGGCCGATCCGCTCCAGGATCCTATAAGGCCCCATATATCTCAGGCTGAGCTTCTTCCGCCCGCGAACCCGCGAGACTCTGTGTATCGGCCGTATCTTCAAGAAAACCCGATCTCCCACCTGGAACTCCACTTGACGATGCCTCGAATCGTAGTATTTGGCCTGCCTGCTCTGGGCTTCCAACATCTTGTCCCGGATCAATCTAATCTGAGCATCTGTATCTCCCACAAACTCTGAGCGTAGCGCCTGCGGATCCTCATCCTGAACCCATGATAGTGGGGTGCTGCACCTCCTTCCATAAAACGCCTCGTATGGAGCCATGCCTATGCTGGACTGATGCGCGTTGTTGTACGAAAACTCGACCAATGGCAGCAATCTCTCCCAAGGCTCGCCGCGGTCCAAAATGCACATGCGCAAAAGATCTTCCAGTGTACGGTTGGTGCGCTCTGTCTTCCCGTCGGTCTGAGGGTGAAAAGTTGTGTTGAATGTCAACCGAGAACCAAGATGGGCCTGGACTGACCTCCATTCCCTGGATGTAAACCGCCCATCCCGATCGGAAACGATAGTCTTGGGCACCCCATAATAAAGCACAAACTGCTCAATGAACCTCTGTACTAATACACTAACTGGTGCGTCCTTTGCCACTGGAATGAATCTGGCCACCTTTGTTAGCCTGTCCACTATCACCCAGATCGATTCGTTCCCCGCACGGGATCGAGGTAGCCCATGTATGAAATCCATGGCTATATCTTCAAATTTCCACTCCGGCACCGGAAGTGGCTGTAACAAGCCTGCCGGGTTCCTACACTCTGCCTTCACGAGTTGGCAGGCCTCGCAATGCATCACAAAGTACGTAATATCTTTCTTCATACCCGGCCAGTACATCGTCCTCTTTAAATCTTTTACCATCTTGGTGATCCCCGGGTGTACCGAATATCGGCTGCAGTTAGCTTCCGTCATGATGTCCTCCCGGATATGGCCTCCTGCGGGTATGTAGACCCTACCTCTGAAACACTAGTGAAATCTGCATGTAGACCATCCCTCAAAGAGTAATCTCCTATCGTGCCTTCCTCCAAGGCTCGGAATATTGGCTCAGCTCTCTCATCCAACATCTGCCTATCTCTGATGCGGTCTCAAATATCATCAGTAGTAACCATCGACCCCAGGTACTCCATGTATAGCTCCGGGTCATCCTCAGACACTAGTGAAATCTGCATTTCCTTGAATGCTTTAACCAACTCCAAGGCCATCAGCTGTGGGCCTACTCCTAACATACTCGCTATCCGGCTCAGAGCATCTGCGACCACCTTCGCTTTCCACGGATGGTAGTGCATGGTATACTGGTAGTCCGACAGAAACTCCACCTAGCATATCTGCCTGATGTTTTCCTCCTTCTAGGTGTCGACGTACTTCAGATTCTTGTGGTCGGAGAAGATATCGCAATGTACTCCGTAGAGATAGTGTCGCCAGATCTTAAGAGCAAAAATAACTGCCCCCATCTCCAAATCGTGCACGGTGTAGTTCTGCTCGTGTTGCTTCAACTAACGAGAGGAATAGGCTATTACGTGCCCGTTCTGCATCAGAACGGCACCCATCCCCTAATAAGAAGCATCTGTGTACACCTGGAATCCTTCCTTCCCTGATGGAAGAGCAAGGATGGGAGCCGAGGTGAGACGATCCTTCAACTCCTGGAAAGCAGATTCACATCGAGGTGTCCAAATAAAAGGGGGCTCCTTCTTTGTCAGAGACGTAAGAGGGAGAGCAATCTGAGAGAACCCCTTTACGAACTTCCGGTAATAGCCGGCAAGTCCCAAGAAACTTCGAACATCCGAGGCCAACTTTAGCGGTGGCCAATCCCGTACTTCCTGGACCTTCGCCGGATCCACTGCCAAACCTGCTCCACTGATGACATGGCCCAGAAAGGTCACCTCCTTTAGCCAGAACTGGCACTTGCTATACTTGGCATACATCTCATGCTCCTGTAGCTTCTCCAAGGTCAAGGCCAGATGTCTCGCGTGCTCCTCCTCCGTCCTTGAATAGATAAGGATGTCGTCGTTGAATACGATAACGAAGACGTCCAGATACTCTTCGAACACCCGATTCATCAATGTCATGAATGCGGAGGGTGCATTCGTGAGCCCGAACAGCATCACGGTAAACTCGTACAAACCATATATGCTACTGAACGCCGTCTTCGTGATGTCCTCCTCCCGAATGCGAAGCTGGTAGTACCCGGATCTCAGATCCAGCTTTGAGAACCAATGGGCTCCCTCCAGCTGGTCAAATAGCTCGTCTATCCTTGGTAAGGGATAAGTATTCCGGACCGTAAGCCTGTTCAGGGCTCGGTAATCTATGCACAGTCGAAGGGTCCCGTCCTTCTTCTTAACGAATAACACCGGAGCTCCCCATGGTGAAGAGCTTGGCCGAACGAACCCGACCTCCACTTACTCCTGAAGCTGGCTTCAAAATTCCACCAACTCCTTTGGGGCCATTTGATAGGGAGCTCCGAATACCGGCTTTGCCCCCGCTACGAGCTGAATTTGAAAGTCCTTCTCTTGGTGCGGGGGTAGCCCTGGTAGCTTCTCCAGAAACACGTCATCGAAGTCCCATGCTACTAGAATATCTGAAATGGAGTCCTTGGCCACGACCGCCTCAAAAAGGACCTGATAAACTTCTTCCCCCTGCAGGTGGGCCTTAATGGCCTGCACAGACGATAATAAGGTATAGGGTGCTGGTATAATACCTTCGATGATAATGAAGGAGTCGCCATGCCTCACAGTGATCCTCTTCGCCACGCAGTAAATCTGGGCATTGTTCCAGCATAGCCAAGTCATGCCAAGGATCAGATCGTAATCTGTCTTCTTCAGAATCGTCGCTGGTGCCTAAAATGCCTTCCCGCCGATCCTCGCTTCCATATTGCAATGAGCAGAGGTCATTATCTCAGATCCATCGGGTAGGAGCACCCTCATCATCTTCCCGGTGAATGGCTCCATACCTTCCAATCCTTTCACGAAATCCTCCGACACGAACGAGTGCGAAGCACCCGTGTCGAAGAGAGTGTGAGCGGGCTTGCCGCTAACGAAGACTATGCCTGGGGTAGATAAGTGTCTTAGTATTCTTTTTGCATTTATCTTCTCTTAATTTCTAACTAGGTTATGTCTAGAATACTAGTTCATATGAAGAAAATTAAAAAGTACTTCCATACCTGCGATAACCTGCTCCGGGTTTCGGGGCTGGTTCATGTCTAGAGCATACACCTGCTCCCTCTCTGGCCTGCGGCCTCGATCCTGAAATCCTCGTCCTCAGTCCTGTCCTCGTCCGCAAAATTGTCGGGGAGGTGGAGCGCCCTGATGTGTTGGTGGGGGTGCTTGCCTTATAGGGCAGTTCCTCCTAATATTCCCTGGCTGGTTGCACTGAAAGCATACCGTTGGCTGCTCTGCTGTCCTTGGCATTTCCAGTATTTGTATAGGCTGGGGAGCCAATATCCCCTGAACTCCTCTACTCCTGCCCAAACTCCTGACTAGGCTGATCCCTGTTCCTTCTATCCCCAATAACTTGGCCTCGAGGACGGTCTCTACGACCTCCAATCACTGTATCATCAGCCGGTCTCTTATGGCTCTTCACTGTAAGCTGATCCGCCTCTCTCTTCTTAGCCATCTCTAGAATCCTGGCTAGACTCCCCTCTGAGACGAAAAGGAGGGCCTATCTCATGTCGTCTTGTAGCCCCTTATAAAACCTCCGTGCATAGCCAGCATCGTCTAACTAGTAAGCGTCCGCATAACGGGCTAGGTGAGTGAACTCCTGATAGTACTCCACCACAGTCCTGTTCCCTTGCTTCAATCGCAGGAACCTATCCTCCAGGTCATCCCTCGCCGATTGAGGTACAAAATGTCTGAAGAGCGATGCTCTGAACTCCTCCCAAGTAATATTAGCGCAATCAATTCCTGCAAAGGTGGTGTCCAGCTGAGATTTCCACCACCTCTTTCCGTGTGACTCTAGGCAGGAGACCGCCAAAGCAAATGCCTCCTCAGTGGGGCATCGAATCCGCGCTAGCATCTCGTAAATGGTATCCAACCATTCCTCCGTACGTACTGCAGACTCCATCCCCTGGTATGATGGAGGGGAAAGTCCCTGGAAGACAGTCATCCAATTGGCCCCGGGGTTTGGCTGTGGGGTCGGGGCTTGCTGAGCTCTGAAGGCCACCAGAATGGCCGTTAGTGTTTGACCCATCTCCGTCTCCTGGAACGGAGCTAGAGTCGGTGGAGGTGGGACCACATTCAGAGCCTGAGGTGTCCCCTGCTGTGGTGTAGGGTTCGTCGCAGGCTACAAGGAAAAATTTCATTTGTTAGAGGATGTATGAATTGAATATAAGAAAGGGTAGGATGGACTTTCACATGTGATTTCCCTTATGGGCACACCATTGCTTCCGCTGCTAGTTTGTCTGCAAACTAAGCTCGCACGGGGGTGGCCCAAGGTTTTGTTGACTACTTCTCTTCCGATCGATGTCTCCTCTGATACCACTTGTAAGAACTTTTTTTTTCTTTTTAGAACACCGAGGTCTTTGCCCAGAACTGCCGCTTTGCGGTGGCACCGACTAACGGGAAGGACGCCACTACAAAATGCCAATTCTGCCGGCCCTTTTCGATCACAAAGAAAGAGAAGTAAGTATACGTGAAATGTAAACTAGGCCACAGAAACATGTATAAAATGAAATCACATCCAGTCCATCAGTAGATAAAAGCAGGAAATAGAAGTATAAGTACTACAAAGATATTGTTCAGATGAAATATAGATAGACGGGCTCGAGTCCGGTACATCAGAGTACTCACTACAAATCACTCATCGCGGAAGCTATAAAAATACTAGTCACTCACGGAGCTGGTCGCAGGTGCACCGGTGCTAGACTGACCCACCTCCATGCGCACCGTACTCCGCTGGTGCTGGTCCCTGGACTGCTGGTCCCTGTCTCCCATCAGGAGCTCCTGTAAAATTGTGGTTCGAAAACCATTAGTCATAAAGACTAAGCCCTATCATCCCCTACCCCTCCCCCACGGCTCCTAAGCATTGAGCGGAGAGGAAGAAAGGGAAGCTATAAAGGTGGAGAGTAATCAAGCAGATGACAATGGAGCTAATCTAACAACTATCATGAATAAAGTACATCTATCAATTCTACGGTGGTGAGTAATAAAGTAAAACAGGAGTAAGTAGAAATTATATAAGAAGGCAGGTAGAGAACAACAAGTAAATAAGTAATTAACCTTAACTTATATGAATGCCCATACAAACTTATAAGTTAAGCGGTCTTCTGTAAGTCTCCCATCGTATAAAAAGTCCCATACCGATTTATACGTTGGGGTGTCAGTTGTATGCAAATATGAGTGTAGTGATATGCTATGCCATGATTCATGCAAGTGCAACACACGCACACGACTCTATGCGTACAGACCTTTAGTTCCCCCTGTTCGGGAAGCTAGCTTCACTCCCAGGAACCTCCGTAGTGGCAAACGGAGATAGTGGGTCGGGCCCCCCACTCCTAGGCGGGTATCAACACTACCGGGCCTAGCCCTTCCGTACGCCCCTAGAAGAATACAACCTAGAGTATCCGCGTACTAGTGCTGGCTATATCCACCAGACTTTCATTGGCTAAGTGTCCCACACCGCCGAGTCAACGTACCGATGTCGGTGTGAATTACAATCAATATCGAAGACCCACCACCTTTATTCTGTACTCCAACCCTCGAGCCCTCGGCTCCCCGGACTGTCCCGTCCGTGCATCTACCTTCAGAGCTAACGTCTGAATGGCAACCAAAGCAACTTATTCTACCTTCCTAGCTACCAAGGTGTGTGTATGTGTAACCCTAGTTATACTAGTTGCTCTTTTTGCTTATTATTCCTACGGTTTATGTTAGCCCAGGACTGCCCCCGGTATTCCCCGTGAAGGGCTCTCAAAGGGCACTAGAAACTATGATGGTAGCTGAAGCCCACCGTTCCCTTTCGCAAGTCACTTGTTGTTATTGGTTGATACCCATTACCCAATCACTTTTTAAGTTACTTTAGATCTAGCCCTAGAGTATTAAGACTCTTCCTCTTCCACCCGGGGTGGACGATCTTTCGTCGTTCCCGAACGCCAATAAACACTGGCCAATCTCACACTCTACTTATCCTAACTTCCAATAATGAAACTTAGACTTAACTTGCCCTATCCAAACCAGCAACCACCAAAATTCCATCTCCCCAAGTTCATTATCCACTCTAGTTCAGTTTTCGTCGTTTTACTATATGCAGACCATCCTAAGATACATGAGGTGTATAAGGGGAGGTACTCAAAATTGTCTTCCGAATCTCCTATAATATTTACTGGAGATCTATCATGACAAAATACAGATAAGACCAAGATTTCAAATATTTCCTATTTATCGGGCATTTAATTTATTTATTCTAAGCTTCCAAATGCCCTAGTATGAACACGAAGTGCACTAATAAGCCAACAATAAATTATCATAAAATCAGTAAAAATCCTATGAGATATTTAAGCAGTAATTCCATGTTTTGAGAAATTTCAGGGGGTTTTAGGCCTATATTTCCCAATTTATCGTTTTAGGCCACTTCTACCATATTGTGAAGCAAGTACCATAAATATATATCCAAAAATCATAAGAAAATTATAGAAGATTTATAGTGGTCTAAAACTATCATAAACCAAGTCCCATGATTTTTCTCTAATATTTTTTGCTCTGAATTTATTTTAATGTAAAATACTAACTTTCCTAGCTTAGTGAAGGAGGTACCATTTTTAATCATCTAAAATTCCAAAGAAAATTACAAAGTGACTATTATGGTTTATAACAGCCACAGACCAACTTTCATAATTTTTAAAATAGTAATTGGGCATTATTTGTATTTTTGACCTCACATCATAATTATTACGTTAAAGAATAAAGTACCCTAAATAATCAGATAAACTTCTAAGAAAAATACAGAAGGTATAACATGCTATAAAATGAGCTAATCCAAGATTTCATAACTTTCCAATGAACGGAAATTTCAGAATCATCAAAATTAATATCTAGGGCACTATAAGAGTTGTGAATGAAGTACAGTATAAATTGACCCAAAAATCTCAACAAAATTATAACATGGCCATTAAATCAGAAATTTACCCTGCCCAAATTTTACTTTATCTGAAGCTCAGTTGATAGCATAATAGTTCAAATTAAAGTTTGTGACCTAAACTAGGGTTAGGATTTTAGGTGGCCTAACTATCTCCAAATACCCTAAAATTTTGTCCAGAGAACTATACTGGCCCTATGGTTCTCTCCACCAAATTTCAAGTCAGTCCAAGGTCATTTGACCCCATGACCTTCACAACCCGAAAAATCACCATTAAGGGACCTTCCCTAGGGTTCTAGGGCTACCCTACACCAAGCCACTCCAAACTCCCTTGGAGGGTGTGTCATGCCCTAAAAAGTCAGTGACCAAAATATCAGCCACTGTTGAGGTGATATGACCACTCAAATACCAAGGGGGTGTTTGATCCTAAATTATCTTATAAGGATCAACCTAGGGTGGAATAAAAAACTATACAAAACATCTCCAAATGAGATGAAATTTTACCAGAACCTTATGATAAACCCAGGGACCACTCACCAAAATTTGGGAGGGTTTGGAAGTCATTTAGCCATCTAATTAAATTATGCTAGGATTATTGAATTTTTCTAAGAACTATAGAAAAACATTTTCCAAAAATCCTAATTTTTGGATAGCACCTAGATATAGGAAAGAGTATGACACACCCCAAAGTTCAAGTCATTTTGATGACTGGATTGGAGTGGGGAATTTTTCTAAGGTCAGGACAACCCTATGGGTAGACCTCACCAAAATGAGTGCTGAGCTCTATCCAGTGGTCCAAAATGCTTGAAACAAATTTAAAATTTCCTAGACTCGTAGTGCTACAATATTGGTGCTGACCACTTTTCCTGCAGGACCCTCTATGTATTTTTCCTAAATTTTCTAAAGTGACTGTTATTTCCATACAGAAATTGCTTATAAAATAAAATCTAATTACATAGCACAGATCTTAAAGCAAGATCTAAGGGCTCTAGACTTATCTTCTTCCTCCAGCTAAAGGCCATAATCTGCCCGACCTGGAACTACTTCCAAGAGCAGCCGCCGGCCGTCCAGCCTCCTCCCTGCTGGCCACCACCACCACCACCTCCGTTTAGGTGGCGGCCATCGCCGGGCGGCGGCGCGGCCGCCGGAGGGGCCTTTTCCGGCGAGCCCGAACACGCTAATTTCATGAAAAATCAATGAAAATGAAAGCTCCAATCGGGCTCAGTTGAGCCCGATTCTCAATCCTATAGAATCCTAAGATCTATCCGCAGAAGAAGAGGGAGGGGAGGACCTTGTTCGCAGGGTGGAGGCGTGTTGACCGTCAAGATGCCATTTGTGCGGTGGTGGCGTCGCCGGAATTCTTCAACAGCAAGGGGAGGCTCGAAAACTTCGGGTAATAACTGGGAAAAACTCCCCTTGGGCCTCTGAAGGTGTTTAAAAGCTTGGACAAGGAGGGGGAACGGACAAAAGCTGGTGGCCATTAATGGCCCATAATGGCTTGGCCCGTCCATGATGGAGGGGAGTTGAAACAGCTCTGTGACAGCTGGAGGGGGGCTGGAAACTCCTCCTCTCCATTAGAGTAGTTGAATCCAGCCGATTCAAGGGAAGAGGAAAGGCCATGACATCAAATTCCATTGATGGCCATGAAGCCTAGCTCTCGGCCATGGCTGTAACCGCCCTTTTTTGCAAAACCGGCGGTCCACGTGGCAAAGCATGAATGGTCAACTTAAATCAAATAAGACTTATCAGGTCTTATTGGAGAAAACGGCCCACCCCCAAGCCGGCCCGGTTCAGCTGAACCAGCACCCAGCTAGAAATGAAAATGCCAGAAAAGTCTAAGTATAATGGCGTTGAGTGAGCTCAGCTCACTCAACGCCATCATGCTATGGCATTGAGTGAGCTCTGCTCACTCAACGCCATTCCAGACTATGGCATTGAGTGAGCTCAGCTCACTCAACGCAATTCCAGACTTTGGCATTGAGTGAGCTCAGCTCACTCAATGCCATCCGGATTATGGCGTTGAATGAGCTCTGCTCACTCAATGCCACCCAGAATATGTTCTTTTAGACGATGGCGTTGAGTGAGCTTAGCTAACTCAACGCCGTCCAGGTTATGGCATTGAGTGAGCTCTGCTCACTCAACGCCATTTAGACAACACCAAATGGCATTGAGTGCAGTCAGTGCACTCAACGCCGTTCAGCTTATGGCGTTGAGTGCACTCAACGCACTCAACTCCATCCCGCCTGACCGTTTACGGCATTGAGTGAGCTAAGCTCACTCAACGCCATCCAGTCTACGGCGTTGAGTGAGCTCAGCTCACTCAACGCCATCCTGTCGACACCAGATGGCGTTGAGTGCAGTCAGTGCACTCAACGCCATTCAACTTATGGCTTTGAGTGAGCTAAGCTCACTCAATGCCATCCCGCTTATGGCTTTGAGTGAGCTAAGCTCACTCAACACCATCCAGCTTATGGCTTTGAGTGAGCTAAGTTCACTCGACGACATCCAGATTATGGCTTTGAGTGAGCTAAGCTCACTCAACGCCATCCAGTCCACAGTGTTGAGTGAGCTTAGCGCACTCAACGCCATTCCCATGTAACGGGCGCGACGGATCGTTCACGTGCATGTCAGGCCTGTGTTGAAATTTCTGAGCCCGACGATCGTCTTCCTGAGGTCGACGATCGTCGAAGGGGTGACGCCCTAGGTCACGGGCATGACGGGTCGGTCACGGGCATGACCACCCCTTAAATCGAACATTTTTGTCGATAATCTTCAACTCCTGGGTTTCCTAAGGTTCTGTTATGACAAAACCACTTCCAGGGGTCTAGCTGGAAATGGGATATTACACCAGAGTTCACTAGCATTACAGCAGTTCGCACAAACACGTGCTCGCCACCCCACAAAATAATTCGACCACGAATTCGAAAGAGGAAGACCGAGACAAGCTGGTAGTAATATATAACGACGCCACCCGTTAAATAACATATAATAGAAGGTCTGACTGGGGCACCAAACTATATGCTACAAACAGACGGTAAGGTCACAGGATAATACCATCAATGCATCCAAACACAGAGCATGCTTGCAGAATAGATACACAAGTAGCTGAACTTATAGCAGGAATATCCACCAGATATATATAAACAAACGTTATATACAACCACTCAAACGAGGGGATAGCAAATACTATAGTTTGGCCTTAAGGCCTTACAGTTCCTCTTTAAACAGTATGGATTACAGACATCGGCGCCCAAGCCGGCCATACATGAGTAAAAGAAAATACAAAAGCTAGCCTTCAAGGGCTAGCAGCAACAGCAAGAGCGGCAATAGCAGTAGCAGGGGCATCAACCCTTCATTTTCCGCTGAGCTCTCCAGCACCTGCACTGGGACAATCCACCTAGAAGGTGGCAAACAAGGCAATGGTCAGCATTTAGCTGACCAATTTATAACAATCCTACCCCTTTCCCGGGGCAGAGGCATTCCTTCCCTTCAGAGCAATACAATAATTGAAAGATAATATACATATTGTGCTCTCACGCACAAGCAATCCATCACAACCGTCAGCTACCCGACCCGACGATCTGTGCTCTCAGGCACACTTTTGGGTACACCGGCAAACCGAGATCAACACCATTGAGCATTTAGTCTTACTAGCGCGCAGACCTAAGACTCTCATTATGCTACTAACGAAAGCCCAATTCCTTGGCACTTCCTTGTACAGTCAACATAACGCAAGAACAGATCCACCACCCCCCGTTGCTCAACTCGCCTTGCCCTCACCAAGCACATCGTACTTGCAGCTATAAAGAAAAGCACTGCTTGGCTTCACCTTTCTTGTTCGGCTCGAGGCCTTTTAGAGCTCGCAGCTCCCAATCGCCATAACGTCCGCCAAGGACTGGCATCACAATAGCCACACTGTCCAAATAAGACTGGCTTAATCGTCAATAAAGGACTGACAACATCGTAGCCACAACACAAACAACACAAGGGCATTTTCCTAGAGTTCTACATTCTAGTACTTCTTGCTACTCCCCTTTACAGGCATAACCTAACTACCCCACTAACGACACGAGTATACGTAAAGTCTTCTCCGGTGCGTAAATGCAACATCACCATTCCAGAGCAACATGTCTAGATGGGCTTCTCACATCATGCCTATCTCGTACTACACTTTTTTGGGTCTATATGCAGACTCAAGCTGGGGACAACAACTATCACCCACTTAAATCACTCACTTTTTCCACCTTTTGGTGGAGAGGATTCCTTATTCATGCATAAAGGAGGACTTCACATATCCAAGAAGGAAGATCGTTACCCTTGATGATCTCTTGGGAGCCATCAAAAATCTGGCCGGTTGGAAAGCACCGTAGCAGCTTTGCCTCTATTAAACTAGCCTCGGATCTTGAATCGAACCGCGGGAGCACTACCAAAGCCTTGCTCTTCTCCTCCTTATCCTTCCTCCAAGCTCTCTCTTTTTCTCTCTTGATAAGAATGAGAGAAGAGGCTAACACCCTGCCTTATCACTGCAGGAAAGGACCAGGGCCATTGGATCCAAATAGAAATAATTGGATGGCCAAGATTTGCTCAAAATTCCATATTTGACTTGACACGGCCTGTGACACGCCCGTGTCCCAGGCCGTGTCCCCCAAGCGGTGTACAAACCGACTCAAATGAACCAGAACACGGGCTCCACATGCCTATGTCACAGGGTAGACATACCCGTGTCAACTTTGATACGGCCGTGTGACTAGTCGTGTCACCATTTGTAATATAAGCCCAAATCACCCGAGAAGGACACAGCTAAGGCACACGCCCGTTTCCATGGCCGTGTGCCCAACACGCCCCTGTGACATGCCCTTATCATAGGCCGTGTTACACACTCAACACCATTCCTCTCAGCGCCACTCAATGCCACTTAATAATCTCCCGAGCAGGACACACCCTAGGACACGCCCGTGTCCCAGGCCGTGTAACCTCTCGACGATCATTTCTCGAGAACTCGAGTCGACGCCTCGAGAAAAGGACACGCCCAAGGACATGCCTGTGTCCCAGGCCGTGTCACCCAGCCTGACTCCATCTTAAGAGTTTTGGGGTGTTATAGTCAACCTGTTCTATGCCCTGTAGTCAATGCATAGTCGGAGTGTCCCATCCTTCTTCTTCACAAACAGCACTGGTGCTCCCCATGGCGATTATCTTCGCCAGACAAATCCGGCTTCCACTAGCTCCTGCAGCTGGCTTCTAAACTCCACCAACTCTTTCAGGGCCATCCGATAAGGAGCTTTGAATACCGGCTTAGCCCCCGACACGAGCTGTATCTGGAAATCCTTCTTTGGATGCGGCGGCAATCCTTGCAACTTCTCCGAAAATACGTCAGTAATATCCCGTACAACCGAGATATTAGCAATGGAATCCTTGGCCCAGCAGCACCTGGTAGACCTTGTCTCCCTGTAGATGGGCCTTGATGGCCTGAATAGAAGAAAGTAGATGGTGAGAAGCTGGGACAATACCTTCAATGGTTGGGTAAGTGTCACCATATCTCAGCACGACCCTTTTTGCTGGGCATTTAATCTTCCCATGGTTGTAGGTGAGACATGTCATGTCCAGGACAAGGCCAAAATCTGACATCCTCAGGATCATTGACGGGGCCTCGAATGTTACACCATTAATGGTCACTCCCAGAACGCACTTGGTCGTAGACTAGATCTCCATCCTGTTGGGGAGATACACCCTCCTTACGACTTCCTCAAAGCTCCCGATCTGGTCTTGGTTTCTGATAAACTCCTTCGAGACAAATTTATGTGATTCTCCCGTATCGAATAGGGTTTGGGAAGGCTTGCCGCACACCATCACTATCCCTTAGTTAGGTAAGTTTTTCCTCTTAGATATCTAGTTTCAGATTCTTCCCTAATTCTATAGTTCTATATCCATGTAATCTAGCTTCTAGAAAAGAAAGGAACTTTAAATAACAGGCATACCTGCTATCACCAACTCAGTGTTCCGGAGCTAAGCCAGATCCAAGGCATATACCTACCCTCTATCTTGTCTGCGATCAACACCCTGGAATCCACATCCTCAACCGCGTCCTTGACCACCAAACTATCGTGCAGGTGGGGCATCCTGAAGTGCTTCCTTCATGGGTCATTTCCTCCGAATGTGCCCTGGCTGGTTGCACCGAAAGTACGTAGGTGCCTCCTCCACTACCCTCGACATCCCCTGCATCTATAAAGGCTGAGGAGCCAACACCACCGGGTTCCTCGGCTTCTGCCTGTCCTCTTGACGGGTTGATCCCAATTCCTCCTTTCCCCTATGACACGACCATTGGGCTTGTCTCTCATACCACCAATAACTAATTCATTAGACGGTCTCTTCCTTCCCTGGACTGTAAGCTATTGTGCCCCAGCTTCTTGGGCATCTCCAAGATCTTGGCCAAGCTCCCCATCAGAAATAAAGAGGAGGGTCTGCATTATGTCATCATGAAGGCCCTTATAGAACCTCATTTCTTATCCCACGTCATCCAGCTAATATGAGTATGCAATGCGGGTTATATGTGTGAACTCCTGGTATTATTCCAACACTGTCCTGCTTCCCTACCTCAACTGCAGGAACCTTTCCTCCAACTCATCCCTCGATAATTGTTGTATAAAATGCACCAATAGAGCTGCTCTGAACTCCTCCCAGGAAATGTCTGTGCAATCCACTATAGAGAAGGTGGTGTCTAACAATGACTTCCACAATCTCTTCGCATGCGACATCAAGCAGGAAACTTCCAAAGATATTGCCTCCTCCGTCGGGCATCAAATCCCAACAAGAAACTCGTAAATAATGCTCAGCCACTCCTCTATACAGACTGTTGACTCCATCCCGAGGTAGGGTGGAATAGAAAGCCCCCTAAATATGCTCAACAAGTTAGCCCTGGGATTTGTCTGTGGATCCGGAGCCTACTGAGCCTTGAAGGCCTCCAGAATAGCCATCAGTGTCTGTCCTATCTCCAACATCTGGAACGGAGTCGTCGCCAAAGGGGGTGGAACCATGTTCTGTGTCTGGTGTGTACCCTGCTGAGGGTTAGGTTTTGCCGAAGGATACAAGGATAATTCTAATTATTAGCTGATTTACAAGTGGAACTAATGAAGAAGTGGACTTTAGCATGTGATTCCCCTTATGTGCAGCCCATAGTTTGTCCTCTAACTAAGCATGCGCGGGGTGGCCTAGGGTTTTGTGAGCTTTGTTGGGTCCTTGCCCACATTGTCCTAGATTGGAGGAAGTCAATCTTATCAATGATATACATATAGTGGTCAATGATTTACATATAGTTGTAATTGACAGTGATGTGACAGGTGGTCACAAAGTGAAGATGCTAGAAAGGCAGGAATATGCCTAAGTCCACAGGCTTTGAGTGGAGTTGACTCACTCAACACCATACAGTTATTGACATAAATATATCTAAGTAGTTTGGTGTTGAGTGATGAAGACACACTCAACGCCATAGGGCAAAAAAATAGTGAGTTGAACTGAGTTCAGAGTTCGTCAAACTAAGTTCAGAGTTCGTCGAGCTGAGCTCACATTTGTCGAACTAAACTCAGAGTTTGGGATTCTGAATTCGTCAAACTCAGTTCAGAATTCATCGAACTAAGTTCAGAGTTCATCGTGCTCAGCTCACCGTTCGTGTAACTCAGTTCATCATTCGTCAAACTCAGTTCAGAGTTGAGTGAGGGAGGCTGAGACAGTCAAAGCCTAAGGTTTAAGAGCATTAAAAGTGGCTAAGTCCACAGGCATTGAGTGAAGTTCATTCACTCAATGGTATAGCCTCATAAGTGTTGAGTAACACTTAGTCAGTCCAAGCCATTGTTTTTAAACACAGAAATCTGGCTAAGGAAAAAAGCTTTGAATGAGGCATGCTCACTCAACACTCTATACGCATAAGATGCATAAAACTTTTCTAAGGCAAAAATCATTCAGTGATAAAGACACACTCAATGCTTTCAATGTCAGAGAAGCAGGAAGATTTTGGCAAAGGCAAAAAGCGTTGAGTGAAGTATGATCACTCAACACTCTCAATTCCTAATTTACAGAATGCATAGGGTAAGGTACAAGGCATTGAGTGAGGTGTGCTGACTCAATTCTCTCAACGCTAAGCAGGCTGAAAAGGCTGCAGAATTAATTAAGGCTAAAAGCGCTTAGTAGAGCTTGCTCACTCAACGCTGTAAATGCCTTGATAGACAAAATTCTGTCTAAGTTCTTTGGCATTGAGTGAAGCTCATTCACTCAACACCAATTATACTGATGATCGATTTTGGCTAAGTCCACAATTGAAGACGTTAGCAAAATCGACAAAGTCAACTAAGTTCAAATAAAGTACAGAGAAGCTACAGAACACAACAAACTCTACTGAGAAGCTATTAAACGTCTTCTTTCATTAAAGCAAGGCATTGCTGAAAGCTGCAGGTGGGGCCGACTGATCTCTAAAAATCATTGATCAGCGAACTACAAAAGGATTAGATGGGCCAAGACACAAGAAAACTTTAGGGCATTATCAATTTAAAAAGGATAGCAGCTGACTTGATCTTGCTCTCCATTGCTGCATGTAAAAAGCATGAAGCTCTCATGCAAGAAAAGTTCAAATAGCTGTACAGTCTCCATCTGCCGCAGCAGGATCAGAAATAGTTCTAAAGAAGGAAGAAACTTCAGCCTTCGGCACGTTCAGTAAGCTGCTTGAAGACTCAAGATGAATAGATCTTTAGCCTTCTACAACAAGTTCAGGAGTCAGCTTTTAAGTTCCTCCAGCAAAAATTTTCTTTGTTCTGATGAGAGTTAGTGCAAAAATTTCTCAGTTCTAGTTTTTGACACAGAGAAATTTCTTTATGTCAAAGTTAATTAAATTATTTCTTATTGTTGTATCCTTCTGGATCTAAGATGTAGGGCCTTGGGCCTAAGGTAGGGCAAATTTTCCTGAGCTGTAGGAGAGGGATCCTCTCTGAGTGTAGGATCCTGCTGGGATCTGAGGTGGTGAGTTTTGCTCACTAAGAAGTAGGGCAATATTTCCTGAGCTGTAGGAGAGTGAATCTCTCTAAGTTTTAGGAGAAAGTTTGCTCTTAGGTAGCGGTTATTCTCCATAGTTTGAGTGGTAGGGCTTAATTACCTGTGGTAAGAGATACTTGTATCACTAAGTATAGGTCTTGTGGCTGAGATGTAAGTCTTGGAGGAGATTGAGAGATCCTGAGGGATCTGAGGTGTAAGCTCCTTGGAGCATTTTTTTGGAGAAGTGCCTTGACTAACAGGAAGTTAACAAGGTGAGAGGTGAGTGGATGTACCCATAATTTTGGGGAACCACTATAAAAATACTTGTGTGCTTTTCTTTGATTTTTTTTTTATGTTTGCAGGTTCTTAAAAAACTTTCAACTATTCAATCACAAAGTAACTCAAGAAGAAACAAAAAGAAACTCAAAAGACCTATACAAAAATTTTCACCCCCCTCTAAGTTGCTAGCTACCTTGAAAATAAGAACTTTTAAGTGGTATTAAAGGGATGTTGCTCAAAAAGGGATTTAACATTCTGAGTGTTCTCGAAAGGTAGCTGCAGTTAAGTGAGCATGGGCTCTGGAGATATCCAGAGAGAGCTGAGTTCAAAGAAACTCCCCATCTTCAGGAAGGAGTATTTTGGAATATGGAAAGAGAGGGTGAGGCTATTTGTAACATCCTATTTCTGGCTAGACCCCTAGGAGTCGGTCTGCCATGACAGAACCATAGGAAACCAAAGAATTGAAGTCCATAAGCCAAGAATTCGAGTCACAGGTTGGTCACGCCCATGACCGACCTATCACGCCCGTGACCTAGGGCGTGACCCCCTTCGACGATCGTCAAACTCAGGAAGACGATCGTCGAGCTCTGAATTTTCAGTCACGGGTTGGTCACGCCCGTGACCGAGAAGTCACGCCGGTGTTCTGGGGCGTGACCCCCTTCGACGACCGTCGACCTCAAGAAGATGGTCGGATAGCGCAGAATTTTCAACCCGGGCCTATCACGCCCATGACTGACATGACACGCCCGTGACCTACGGTGTGACCCCCCTCCCCCCTCTTTGACGATCGGCGAATCCAGGAAGGCGATCGGTGACCTCAGGATTTTCAACACGGGCTTGTCACGCTCGTGACGGACCCATCACACCCGTGACCTAGGGCGTGATGCCCCTACCGACCATCGATCTCAGATCGACGAACGTCCACCGAAGAACACATGTCACGCCCGTGATATGGGGGGGGGGGGGGTAACACGTGAACCGACGTAGAAAAATCATCCGCTGACTTGAGAATGACGAATAGACTAGTGTCATGCCCGTGACCTATGTGTCACGCCCGTGACCTATGTGTCACGCCCGTGACAAAGGCCGAAACGTCAGCCAGGCTTGAAATTACTTTAACACATGCCAGAATTAACTCTGATTATGGGGAGCTACACCAGGAGTATTTATGGTCCATTTCCTTATCTAATCACTTAATAAAATGAGGAAGAGTTTGTCCAATAGGAAATCGCCACTTGGAGACATCTTTTCATCTTCCACATTTTCCTCTCCCTCCATCATAACCGAAATAATATTAAGAGGAGAGTCTTCATGGCCATAAATGCTTACCCTTTCCCCTCCTCAATTGGTGATCTATAAAATCCCTCTTATAGCAAGATGAGAAGTTTACACTCTTGACCAAATGGATTAGATTATTGTTCTTGCTGTAGGAGAAGTTCGGCAACGCCACCACCGCGCCATGGCAACCTGACGTTCATTTGGCCTCCAAACCGCAAACAAGGTCCTCCTCTACTTCTTCTTTTGTGGGTAGATCTTAGGATCTTAGAAAGGAAGTTCATGCTCAACGGAGCCGGACCTATCTCGCGTTTTCATGGAAAAATCATGAAAAATATATTTTTCGGGTACGCCGGAAACTGCCACCTCCGGCGGCCAAACCACCGCCGAACGATAGCCATCGCCTCGACGGAGGTGGTGGTGGTGACTTGCCAGGGAAGTGACCGGACGGCCGGCGACAGATCGCGGAAGAGCTATATGAAATATATGTTTCTGAGTTCAAGTTTCGGGTTCTGTAGAAGATGAACAGTAAAGATATTTTTATAATATAAAAATTATGAATATAGAATATATGGTAAATATACATTAAATGAGCGTATTTTGATGTTGCAAAACGAGGCACTTAGAGGCCGATTTTGGAAAAATGTCCTGTCACAAACGTTGTAGCCCTTTGAGTCTATATTAATTTAAAATTGATTTCAACTCGTTTGGGAAAGTGGTTTTACCGAAGCACCCGTTTTAGTGGAGCCTGTACCTGGAGTTGGGAAGAAACTAAAATGAATGCCCACTCTTTGTCCCATGTCCAAATGACTTGAAACTTAGGCACGGGGTTACCCTTAGCCATACCTAGAGGCTGTCCAAAAATGGGAATTGTTGGAGTTACTTTGCCTAAGGTTTTTGTTTTAATTTAATAAAGTTAGAGTAATTTATCTAAGTGGTCAAATGACCTACAAACCCTCCCAAATTTTTGTGAGTGGTCCCTGGCTATAAAACCTAGCTCTGTACAAAATTCCAACTCATTCGGATGAGTTTTGGGTAGGAAATCACCTATCCTTAACTAGGCATTAATGAGACGTTTTTAGTAAAAAGTGCACTAAGAGGTTGGAATGGTCGAATAACCTCAACAGAGGCTGATATTTTGACCACTGACTTAGAAGGGTTATTACAACCCACTTGGAGAAAATGGTGTGGTTTAGGGGTTATTTACCCTAGGATCCAAACTCAAATCCTAAAGGGAGGGTTGTGAAGGACAAGGGGACAAATGCCCTCATATTGCCTTGAAATTCTGTAGAGTCGACGTTAGCATAATATAAATCATCTGTATGAAATCTCGGAGGTTTTGGAGATAGGTAGATACCTTAAAACCCTAACCTTAGTTTTAGGGTAAAATCTCAAATAAGTAAAATCAGTCAATAAACATTATCTAAAAGCTGTGAAACTCGGGTAGAGTGAGTTTTGGAATGGGTAAAACCTATAACAATTTTACTGGAAGTTTATGATGTTTATTTCTAGCACTTCATTTCTAAAGTTTGCTAGAGCCCTAATTGACGTTTTAATTATTTAAATCTTTCTGTTCATTGAAACCCCATGAAATCTAGGAAGTAAATGTTTTAGGTCAGAATGGTTGCTCCTTAATTTTTGTATAATTTTTTAGTTGAGTAAATCTAGTACTTCATTCACAAATGTTAAAAAGGGGTTTTATAGTTTAAAAATGAATTATGGAGGATATTGCTGTTGAAAAATTATGAGACTTAAGAATTGAGACATTCAGGCGATTATATGCTTGTAAACATTTATTCATTATTTTTAGAATCCTAGTTACGACACTTTCTTTACAAGTTCACCTTTTTTTAGATTTTTGATAATTAATTGATTCAAAGATTATTACTTGCTGAAAAATTATGAAACTTGGCCAATGCTATTTTAAAGATTGTATCTACATAGTATAAATAATTTATAATTTTTGGATTGATATTCTCTGTACTTGATTCACAAATAATGAAAGATAGAAAATATTACTAAAATACTTTTAGTGCCCTTTTGATGATAGAAAAATTGTGATACTTTGGATTTACCATACTGAGATAATATAATATTTATAATAATTTTGTTGGACATCTTGCAAGGGTACTTAGAGTAGTTCATGTTCAAACTGGTAGCCCTTGGAATTTTTGAGGAAATAAATTAAATGCTAGATAAATTAGGAAAATTATAGTTTTCTTATTATAGTCTAATCATATCATGATATACCTCCAGTAAATAAGTTGGGGCATTTGTATGAGTATTAAATCATTTCCTAACCGGTTCGACATATAGTATAGGATAGTTTGCAATTAGCAATTTGAGTTAATAGTCATAGGATATGTTGGGGCACAGCATTGGAGTTAGTTAAATATGCTAAATTGGTTAGATGTGAATGTGTTCACAATATAAGGATGGGAAGGTTAGGGAGAAGTGGTGTTGGATAGAGTTAAGAGGTGCTCGGGTTCGACGAAAGATCGTCTTTCTCGAAGAGAGGAAGGTTAAAAATCACAATAGGTTTGTCTATCATAATATGAGAAGGGAATGGGTAAAGGGAATCAACCAATAACAATAAGTGCCTTACGAAAGGGAATGATGGGCTTCAGCTACCATCATAGTTCCTAGTGCCCTTTGAGAGCTCTTCATAGGGAATACCGGGGGCAGTCTTGGGTTAACATAAACTGTAATAACAAACTTAAAAGAGTAACCTAGTAATTAGGATCTCATATTTCACCAACACTGTTAGCACGGGAAGATTGTTGGGAGCTTCGTATCGGTTTGTTAAGAGACGGACGGAATGGTCCAGGGAGCTTCAGCTCGATTGGTTAAGAGACGAACGTTTTGGTCCGGGGAGCTTCGGCTCGGTTTTTGATTGATTACAATTAAATTTGCATGTGCATAACAGGAAAGAAAATTAAGGTGGTGGGTCTTCGGTATTGGTGGGTCGATGCACCTAAGCCAATACGCTGACTCGGCAAGTGTGGTTAGCACTTCGCCATTAGAAGTCCGGTGCGCCAGCTGGTAAGAGTACGCAGATGTCCGCTTCGTGCACCAAGCATTGAGGTGTACGATAGGTCTGACCGGTAGTTCTTTACTGGTTTAGAGGTGGGCGAGGCCCAACCCACCGCTTTCGTCTGCCACTATGGAGGTATCATGGGAGGTAACGGCTCCAAAAGGGGGAACTAAAGGTCTGTGTACATAGAGTTGGGTGTGTGTGTTGCACTTGCATGATTCATCATACCCACTAGCATATCATGGCATAATCGATTCATTTAACCCTTGACACCTAAGGTATAAGTGGAATGGGACGCTTATACATTAGGACTTGCAAAACGACCCCTTGATCTATAAGCTTGTGTGGGCAAGTTTATAAATTAAGGTCATTTTTGATATATATATACTGCAGTTTGATAACCGACACACTAATGTATAAATTGGTATGGTACTTTTTATATAATGAGAGCCTTGCAGAAGACCCCTTGGCTTATGTGTTCTCACATAAGTGAAGGTTACTTTTCATATTTCGTCTTGTTGCCATTATTTAATATAGAATTGCTAGATTAGTTCCGCTGCCACCTGTTTCTTTTGATTTAATCTCCACCTTCATGTCATTCCCTTTCTTCCTCTCTGCTCGGTACCTAGGAGCCATGAAGGAAGGGGTAGGGGATGATAGGGCTTAGTCTTTATGACTAACGGATTTCGAACCGCATCATTTTAGGGAATCGTGGAGCCCAGCATGGGGGAGCAGCCCCACAGACCGGTGCGCTTGGAGATGGGGCAGTCTACCTCCGGAGTTCATACAGCCGGGACCGTGAGTCTCTACCTTGAGTAGATGTTTTGTTTTTGCTTCCGCATGAGTGATTTGTAGTGAGGACATGATCTACCGGGCATAAGCCCGTATTTTAGTACTCTGAAATATTATTCTGTGGACACTCCCTTCGTGGAGATTTTATTTCAAAAGGATAGGATGAAAATATTTGTCTACTCGTTGTCCTAAGACAGCTCCTACCGCATAATCACTCGCATCACACATGATCTCAAAACGAAAGGACCAGTCTGGGGCTACTAAAATAGGAGAGTTGATAAGTTTGTCCTTAATAATATTGAATGCTACTAAGCATTCACTATCAAATATAAATGGGGCTTCTTTTTCTAATAAATGAGTTAACAGTTTTGTTATTTTAGAGAAATTTTGAATGAACCGTCTATAGAAACCTGCATGGCCTAAAAAATTTTGAATAGATTTTACATTTGTTGGAGGAGGAAGTTTTTCAATTATTTCTATTTTGGCCTTATCGACCTCGATTCCCTAGGAAGAAATTTTATGACCGAGAACTAAACCTTCGCAGACCATAAAATGGCATTTATCCCAGTTCAACACTAAATTCGTGTCTTTACAACGTTGAAGAACACGAGCGAAGTAATCTAAACATGTATGGAATGAGTTTCCAAATATGGAGAAATCATCAAAAAACACTTCCATAACGTCCTCTACTAACTTGCCAAAAATAGCTAGCATACATCTTTGAAATGTAGCTAGCGCATTACAAAGTCAAAACGGCGTTCGCCTATAGGCGAAAGTACCAAAGGGGCACGTGAACGTAGTTTTCTCTTGATCTTCAGGGGCTATAGGAATTTGTAAATACCCTGAATAACCATCGAGAAAACAATAATATGAGTGACCCGAGAGTCGCTCTAATATTTGATCTATAAACGGTAGTGGAAAGTGATCTTTATGGGTTGTATTATTTAATTTTTGATATTCGATGCACATCCTCCAACCCGTAACAGTACGTGTTGGAATTAGTTCATTATTAGCGTTTGGCACTACCGTTATACCGCCATTCTTAGGGACGACTTGTACGGGACTAACCCATGTGCTATTTGAGATTGGATAGATAATTCCTGCGTCTAATAATTTCATTACTTAAGCTTTTACGACATCTTTCATATTAGGATTTAAACGTCGTTGGGGCTTGATAGAGTTGCGAGGGTTATCTTCCAAAAATATTTTATGTGTACAAAACGATGGGTTGAGTCCTTAGATATCATAAATTTGCCATGCTAATGCATGGCGATGTTGTTTTAGCACTTCTATTATTTCAGACTGTTGGAACACCCTATTACTAATTTGGGTAAGGATCACTATGTTTCTCTTAGAAAACCAGTTTGACCTAGATGTATTGTTGAAAAGGTCAACATTTTAATGTGTCTAGGGCTTAGAACTTAGGTTTGAAGCTGCCCCCAGGACCATTCCAAGATCAAGGAAATAGAGTCAAGTCTAAGACAATTATCGTCGAGCTTAGGTCGACGAAACGTCGAACTCCGTTCGACGCTCTCTGAGCTCAACCTTGCTGAATCGTTGAGCTCCGGTCGACGATCATCTAGCTAAGATCGACGATCTGTTTCAAGCTTATTTCTTCAGGTCGCTGAGCTCAGTTCGACGATCTTCGAGCTCAGGTCGACGCTTTCTGTCTGATCTTCATTCCTATCTCTGAGCTCAGGTCGATGATCGTAGAGCTCAGATCGATGTTTTTCTGAGAGATCGACGTTTTTAAGGATTCAAATTCAGTCAGACTTTGGAATGTTTTTCAAATTCTCTCAACATTTATGTCAAGAGATCTGCCAGCCGTTTTCATTTATTCTGGAGCAAGTTTCAAGGAATTCTTTTTGAGAATGTCTTATTGGACTTTCCTCTAGAAGACAAAATTTTATGGAAGGCATTTAATGTCTGTTAACGGCTATCTTGGACATAGAATCTTCAGAGAATAAAAAGATGCTTCTCTTCTTTTCTCTAAGATGTACAGATTTAGATACACAGATAAGAAAGAAAAAGAACAAGTGATTCTCAGGACAGTCTGATCAACACAAGAAAACTCAAGTAATCAACCTTGGAGAATCAGTTGAACATTTTGGCATACTAAAAAAGTGATCTTAGCTTCATCTCAAGGACTCCAGACAACTCATCTTTCAGCATCTGCTGAAACCATCTCCTGCTAGAGCTCTGAAGCTTCTGAAGACCTATCACCTTGAAGCAAAGCTTCCATTCCTGAACCAGTCAACATCTCAGGGGGAGCTTTGTCAACACAAATCCACTTGTGCTTCTCTCTTTGATTGAGACAGAGAAGACAACTTCACTCTTTCTTTTTCTTTTCCTTTCCCTCTGTAAAAGGGTTTTCAAAACTCCCTTCAAAAGCTTTGATTCTGGTTCTGAGAACCTTGTCAAAACTCAGTGGTGGCAAGACACCTGATCAAAAAATCTAGTTTGGTTTTTGAGCACCTTATCAAAAGCTCATTGGTGTCAAGACACCTAATCAACTCTTCCTGCAGTGGATTCCTACCAAGGGTTGTAGAAGAGTGGATGTACCCAGGTTTTTTGGGGAACCACTATAGCTCCTTGTGTTTTCTGGTTTGCTTGTGTGTTTTCTTTGCTGTGTGTTGTGCTCTTCTTTTTACTGTCTTATTAATTCTATAGCAGGCACCTTACACCTATATATAAGCTAAATCTTAAAAGTTTTGCTAGTTTAAAATTGTGAATTTACTTTAAATAAACTCTATTCACCCCCCTCTAGAGTTGAGATAGATCTTGTTCCCACTTTCAATTGGTATCAGAGGGAGGTTGGTTGTTCATATAGGCTAACACCTGAACCAAAAGATCCTTGATAAGATCAATCTTTTAAGATGGATATTTTCATTATATTTAATTTTATATAAAGACATGGCACAGAACAAAGATTATGCAAGCACCAGGCCTCTAGTGTGCAATCTATCCAAGTTTGCACTTTGGAAAGCAAGGATTAGACTTTACATGAACTCTATTGATGAAGACATATTTAATTCTGTTTTGACAGTGTGCCCAAGTCCACCAGCAAGCTCATGTACAAATGTTGTCCACCTCCTTCAGGAACAGATGCTGAAATAAAGAAGTGGAAGACTACAAATACCAAGGCCATGAACATCTTAGCTCAGACAATGTCTGATGAGATATTTCAGAAGGTAGCTGACTACAACTCAGCTAAAGGAATTTGGGACAAGCTCTCTGAAATTGTCTCAGGATCTGCTGATGAAAGGAAAGACAGGAGATCCCATCTGATAAGCCAATATGAGAATTTCAAAAAGGGAGAAGCTGAATCAGTGGCTGACATGTACAATAGACTAAGTCTGATTGTCAATGAGTTAAAGATTCTGGATAAAGAAATCTCATTGACTGAGCTGAATAACAAAATCTTAATGTGCTTCCCCAGCACTTGGGATTCAAGAATCTGGCCAATCAAAGATGCCAGAAGTCTAAATGAGATTACCACTGAAGCTCTCCTGGGCAAGCTCAAATCTTATGAGCTGCTCATTAAAAATAGAGAAGAAGAACAAAAGGCTACTTCTCTAGTCACAAGGAAATAAAAGACCATAGCCTTCAAAGCTGTAGAAGAGGAGCCTGAAGATAAATCTACAGGAAATGATGAGCTCCTAAGTTTACTGGCCAAAAGATTCTACAAGATGGCCAGAAAAGACTTCAGAAAGAGATCATACAAGGGTCATGATAAACCAAGGTATGATAAATCAAATAACAATACAGAAATTATATGTTTTGGTTGCAGGAAACCAGGCCATATTGTGCCTGACTGTCCAGAAAATAAGAACAAGGACAAGAAAGATAGAAGAGAGAGAATAAAGGAGAAAGATTTCAGAAAGAACAGCTCAGACAAACCCTCCTCCAGCAAGAACAAACATACAAGGAATGGATTTATTGCTGAGACATGGAGTGAAACTGAAGAGGACTCTGAAGCCTCATCCAGCTCTAGTGATGATGAGGATGATGCTGATGAAAAGGAATTCTGCATGATGGCTATCAATGCCTCTCAAACAGATTCAGAAGTAGAAGAGTCAGAATCAAATTTAGAAGCTCAACTAGAAGAAGTTCAGGTAATCAATTCATTTGATTTCAGTTCTGAGGATTTTAAACATGAGTTTAAAGTACTATACCTAGATCTGTTGGAGTCTGAGAAGAAAATCACTTCCCTCAGAAAACAACTATCTGAGTATAGCACTGTAAAATCAGAGAACCTCAAACTCTTTGAAGAGTTAGAATGCTATAGAGAGGAGATAACTTCACTAAAATGTGAACTATCCAAGGACAAGCAATTTGAAGAATCCCTTAATGGTAGAAGTATCAAATTAATGGACATCACAAGCATAGTAAACTCAAGATTAAATAGTACACTGGGCCTGGGTGCTTCATCTAGCCAACCCATAGTATTATCAACCCCAATCAAATTTATTTCTGATAAAGGAAAGAGTGTTGTAGAGGTAGCTAGGAAAAATTCAGATCTACCTAAGAAAAAGAAAGTTCAACAAAAAACTTCGAGCAGAGGTCGACGATCGTCGAATAGAGATCGACGATCTCAGACTGAAACATCGAACTCAGCTCAACGTTTCCTGAACTCTGAACTCCCTCAGAGTCGATCTTCGAATGGAACTCGACGATTTTTCCCAAGATCGTCGAACTCAGTTCGACGATCGTCGAACGCAGTTCAGAGCTGTGAACCTTCTTTCAGAGGCAAATCTCAATTCAATCCTAGAAGTGCTTCATCCCAATGCTTTAATCCTTATACTGAATGGATAATACCTCCTAGGAGACACCATCTTGAAGGTTATAAGAATCAACCTGGGATGTCTTTAATTTCTGAATTTAAGGGATATCAACCTAGGCCCAAGGTTAACTGGGTCAAAAACATATAAGCTGTTTATGTGCAGGTGAAGACCTATCCAACATCAAACCAACTATGGTATCTGAATAGTGGGTGCTCAAAGCACATGACCGGGAATAAGGACAACTTCACATCCTTTAAAGCCAAGCTTGGACCCAAAGTAATTTTTGGTGATTCAAACTTTGGAACTACAAAAGGATATGGTGCAGTCCATATTGGGATAGTCACCTTCAAGAAGGTAGCCTATGTTGAAGGACTCAAGCACAACCTGATAAGCATTAGTCAGCTGTGTGATGAAGGATATCAAGCGACTTTCAACAAAGAAATATGCAAGATCAAGTCAGAAGACAACACAACTGTGTTGACAGGTAACAGGAAAGGTAATATTTACTTAGTAGACTTTCATTCATCTAAGGTAGATATTTGCCTGTTTAATTCCATATCTAGACCTAATATTCTATGGCATAAGAGACTAGGACATATTAACCTTAGAACCATTGCTAGGCTATCTAAGGACAACCTTGTCAGAGGACTGCCTTCTAGTCCATACAAGAAGGAAGGACTCTGCAAGGCTTGTCAATTAGGCAAGCAAACTAAAAATAGTTTTAAATCAATTAATAAGAGTGATTCACCTAAGATTTTGTATCTGTTACACATGGATCTTTTTGGACCCATTATAGTACAAAGCTTAGGAGGGAAATCCTATACTTTAGTGGTTGTAGATGACTTCTCAAGATTCACATGGGTATTCTTTCTGAGGAAGAAGTTTGATAACTTTATGTTTTTAACAGATTTTCTCAAATGCATTCAGATTGAGTTCAACAGTCACATTGCCCTGATCAGAAGTGATCATGGGACAGAGTTTGATTATCTTCTCATGCAAGAGTTCTGTCAAAGTGAAGGGATCAGGCATACTTTCTCAGCTCCTAGAACTCCTCAACAAAATGGGGTAGCTGAAAGGAAAAATTGAACCCTTATTGAATCTGTTACTACATTATTGACAGATGCTCACCTACCTCTATCCTTTTGGGCTGAGGCAGTGAACACCTCCAATTATGTGTTGAATAGAATTCTAATACATAAACTGAAGGGCAAGACTCCCTATGAATTGCTCAAAGGGAAGAAACCTAAAGTAGACTATTTTAAAGTTTTTGGTTGCACTTGTTATATACACAATAATGACAAGAAATATTTAGCAAAATTTCAAGCAAAAGTTGATGAAGGAGTGTTTCTGGGATACTCCATGATCAGTAAAGCTTATAGGGTTTATAATAAAACTACTCTAAAAATAGAAGAATCTGTCCATATTTCCTTTGATGAAACTAATATGTCTTTCAAGGAGAAGAATACTTCTACCATAGAACATTTGCAGGTGCATTCTCTAGCTGAAGAATTGGACAGATTACAAGTCACTCAAAAGAATGAAAGTAGTGAAGATGAGGAAGCAGCTCCACATCTGGAAGAAAATCTTCTTGAAGAGCCAGTTGTTATCCCACAAGAGGAAACAACAACACAGGTTAGTGAACAATCAACACCCCCTGTTGATCTAGTAACACCAAGAGATCATTCAATTTCTCAAGTAATTGGAGACATCTCAGCTTGTGTGCAAACTAGAAATCAGGTCAACCAGAACCTGATGCACACTTGCTTTCTCTCTCAAATTGAACCTCAAACCATTCAAGATGCAGTGCAGGATCCACACTGGATCATTGCAATGCAAGAGGAGTTGCATCAATTTGAAAGAAATAAAGTTTGGGAACTAGTGCCTAAGCCAAAGGATAATCCCATTGTTGGAACCAAATGGGTGTTCAGAAATAAGCTGGATGATCAAGGAATTATTGTAAGGAACAAGGCAAGGCTAGTTGCTCAAGGATATTCTCAAGAAGAGGGGATAAACTATGACCAGACCTTTGCACCTGTTTCAAGGTTAGAGGCCATAAGAATCTTCCTAGCTTATGCTGCTCACAAGGGATTCAAAGTCTATCAAATAGATGTGAAGAGTGCTTTTCTCAATGGGGAGATCAAAGAAGAAGTCTATGTCAGACAACTTCCAGGTTTTATCTCTTTAACACATCCTGATTATGTTTTTAAACTTCACAAAGCATTATATGGTCTCAAGCAAGCTCCTAGAGCATGGTATGAGACTCTAGCATGCTTTATGCTGAATAATGATTTTATTAGGGGAAGAGTAGACCAAACTCTTTGAAAGAAAAGGGATAGATACTACTCTAGAGGGGGGGGGGTGAATAGAGTAATCAAAAATTGCACTAGCAAAGTTGACTGTCTACTCAACTCCATTGGAGTTAATTACGGAATGAAGGTTATAGATATTTGAGAAGTAACCCTAAAGCCTAACACAAGTGTTGTGCACAAAAGGCAGCCAACTGTAATTACAGTTAAGGCTTGGAATCCTAAACAACAACTAGCAGACCTAGTTAAAACTAATCACAGCCAACAGCATAAGTAATAAATCATACAACCAGACGACACAAGGGAATTTATAGTGGTTCCCCAAACAACTTGGGTACGTCCACTCTTCTACCAACAAGGTAGGAATCCACTCAGGTTTTTGATCAGGTGCCCTTCCACCAACAAGATCTGCTTCAGGTAGATCTAGAAACCCTTTAGACTTTTGATCAGGTCTCTAAAAACCAACACAGGTTTTTGATCAGGTGCCCTGCCACCAAGGTATACTTTTGAAGGGAGTAATAACCCTTTACAGGAGGGGGAAAGGAGGTTAAAATGTCTTCTCAATTTTAATTAGAATTAGAGAAGCTCAAGAACTTGCACTGAGCTAGAAAGCTCTAAAGAGTCAAGGCTCCCCCTGGCTAAAAGAATGTCCAGGTGAAGTATTGCTTCAGTGCAGAAAACACTTCAGAAAATCTGAAGGAAAAAGCTACAAGAAGATAATAAATATGAAATGAGAATTCTTCTTCAGGCAGCTATCTTCTTCTTCTTCTTCTTCTTCAAAAAGCTCTGAGTGAAGATCTTCCTGGAGGCAGGAGAACTCAGGTTGAAGAAGAGTGAAGAGCTAAAACTTCTTCTCAGTTGAATGTGAACGAGCTGAGAGCAGTTGTAAACTGTAAGTTATAAGCTTGAATGCTGCTGTTAGCTTTTTGCTATATGAACTAGTTGATTTCTTTCTCCAAAGAATTCTTTATATAGCAGCAGCAGCAACGACTCTAATTTGAGTTTGAATCTTATCTTCTACTGAAATCTGCAAGCTGGGCTGCAAATAGCATAAAGCAAGAACAAAAACTGCAGACAGATATCCTATAAGAGGATAAAGCTTTCTAAGAAGCTGCAAGTAACTCTGATAAAATAATACTAGAGAAAGTCACATCAGAAGAGACTCTTTACGGACAAAGAAGACTTTTTGAGTTTAACGACTATAAAGGACAGCCTGGCAGATAAAGCAGAAAACATATTTCAACTAATAAGACAAACAACTTTGTCAAAAAAAGATTGGCTCATGCATAAGGAATGGAGCAGATATTGCATGGAAATAATATCATAAATTTATTCAAATAATCTTTTATAAAATATGCCAAAATAAATATGAAATAAATCACATCATAGAAGATGACAAAATTACTCAAGACATACAGCAAAACATCGAACGACCCTCGGAGATCATCGACCGAAGCACAGAGATCGTCGAACTATCAGACAGATAGTCGAACGATACAGATAGTCGAACTATCAAAGAAGATAGTCGAACTACCTCAGCAGATAGTCGACCTATCAGAACAGATAGTCGAGCTATCAGATAGTCGATCTATCAAGGCAGATAGTCGAGCTATCAAGCAAAACAGATAGTCGACTTATCAAACAGATAGTCAAACTATCGAAGAAAACAGATAGTCGACCTATCAACAGATAGTCGAACTATCAAAGAAAATAGATAGTTGACCTATCAATAGATAGTCGAACTATCAAAGAGAACAGATAGTCGACCTATCAACAGATAGTCGAACTATCAAAGAGAACAGATAGTCGACCTATCAACAGATAGTCGAACTATCAGATAGTTGAACTATCAAGAAGAGCAGATAGTCAACCTATCAACAGATAGTCGAACTATCAGATTGTTGAACTATCGAAGCAGATAGTTGAACTATCAAGAAGAGCAGATAGTCGACCTATCAACAGATAGTCGAACTATCAAAGACAGCAGATAGTTGACCTATCAAGCAGATAGTCGAGCTATCAGGAAGATGATCGTCGATCGGCTGATCGACGATAGTCGAGCGACGTTCGACTATGGTCGAACCAGAAATTACTTAGCCAGATTTTCATCTGGATAGGCAATTCTACACAACTACAGAATCTATCCTATCAACTAACCTTTGACCATAGATAAATCTTGGGTCAAGAGACTAAAAGAGAAGACTGAACTCAAATCAAAACTAGGGTACCAACAATCTTCCCCTATTTGAGTTAAGTCTCTCAACAACTAAACACAAAACTAATTATTGAAAATAAATAAAATGCATGAAGGTAAATAACTAAGCAGATAACATCAATCAAACAGATAATCAAATAACTGTCAATCAATGAAATTTTAAGATGCTTCAAAATTAGGTTTAGGTTCAGAAGAACTAGGAACAAAATTAATCTTCCTAGAAGGATCTAGAGCTTCTTTCCTTGACAACTTCAGGTCTTGTTCTCCAATGATTTTCGTTTCTGACGCTCTTGGGACAACTGCTTCAGAATGCTTTTCCATGTATTTTGTAGGATCAAATACCTCAGGTCTAACCTGGAATTAAACGAGCTCCTTCATTCTGAATTTTGACATAGTGGTTAATCCTGCAGTGTCTTTGCCTTCAGCTTTAGCTTTCTTGATTTGAGCTGAACCAACAAGTTCAAGAAATCGAGCCATCCTGAAATCCGGATCAAGCTCTGGGCTTTCATAAACATTTTCAGTGGTTGTATCAACAGTTTTCACAGCTTTAAACTTAATAGACATATCTAGCAGACTTTCAGCTGGCTCTTTATCCTGAATAACAGAATAAGAAGGAGGAGCAAACTCAGCAAATATCTTGCTAGATTTTTTAGAGAAAATAATTTGCTTACCTTTTGAAAAAGCCTTCACAGCATGATCTGGCTTTGGAGAGATTGAGCTCTTGAGTTCTTTGGAAGGAGGAGGAGAAAAAGTTGGTCTTTGATAAACCACCTCCTTTACTTGTTCCTTAACATCAGAATCAAGTCTTTGATAGCCAGATTGAGTTCTACCTTGATATCCTTGAAAACTTTTCCTTTGTGATGACTGAGATGGGGTAAACCTGTCAGACTTAGTAGAAGGATTTGCAGATAGGTTTCCAGAGGCTCCAGCACTAGGAGGTGGAGGAGGAGGACCTCTAGGAGTCCATCTTGGGGCAGGACTATCATACCTCTTTGACTTCTTCCTTAGCTTCTACTGATTCTTAGAAAATGTCATCCAGTGCTGGAATTCTTTAGATTTAGGATCAATGCTATTTAAGACATAGTAGGGAACATCTTGGTCAGGATTTGGAGGAGGAGGAGCCACAACTTTCCATTTCTTTTTAGCAGATCTCTTTCTCTTAGACTCATCAGATTCATCAAAATCAATCTCATCCTCAGAATTTGAAGAAATAGGAAGATCATACGGATCAATTGCCTCTTGCACAGCTCTTTACTTCTCTTTTAGGGCAGCTTTTTCTAATTCTTCTTCCATGGCATCCTGTGCCAGAAGTGTATCTAAATCCAACCCAGGAGAGTCATCCCAGACGGTAGACTTTTCAATTTGAACATCTGAAGCCTTTTCTTGTTGATCAGAAACTGTCATGGGGACCAGTTCTACTTGCACTGCTAGCTGAGCTGGCTGAGCAGCCTCAGAAACTTGAATAACTTGTTCTGGATCAGTTTGAACTTCTGGAGCTTGTTGGTGATCAAGCTCTTGAACATCTAATACTTCTTCCATTATATCTGTACTATTATGAACAAAAATTTGCTAAATGACATCGAATCATTCCTTCCAGGTATTCCCATACAAGCATATCAGTTATCAAGTCTAAAAAGTGAGTAAAAGGGATACCTTCAGAATTGTCCTTTGAGTGTCCTAACTCCCATAATTCATCTAGGAAGTAAGTGATAACTCCTTCTAGGAATAGGGCGACCAGGGGAGTGGAGTATTCTTCTAGGCAAACTTTGACAATGAATTCAGACTTCATTACAGCATCAAAAATTTCTTTTTCAGACAATGGAGGAGGAGCTGATTCTTCTATCTCTTTCTCTACAACTACAGGAGGATCTGCTGGAGGGGAGGCCAAGGGCAGCTCAGAGGCATCTTCATAAAGCATCTCCCCCTGCCTGATTTCAGTAGATACTGAAACCAGGCCCCTAGATGAAGAGGGCTCAGCAGATTTTGATAGGGCTTGGATGGCAGCAACTAAAGAAGAGATGGAGGAAGCAAGGGGAGTAATTGCCTCTTCAATCATAATATTTATTGAAGGAGTAATTAACTCCAAGATGCTAGAAATGAATGCTGGAGTGATTTCAAATGATGGAGAGGGAATCACAATGGATGGATGATCAGCAGGAATGGTGTATTCTTGATGAACTGGAGAGTGAACTGGAGAATGATGGGTGGATGCAAGATGATCAATGTGATCTGAAGAGGGAATTGGAGAATGAGGAGGAGTAGAAAGCTCAGAAGCCAATAAATCAAAACTAAGATGAGATATCCTAGCAAGATGAGAAGGGAGAGGAGATGCATGATGTGATGCATGGAGAATTGTAAATGAATCAGGAAGATGAGAGGCAGAAGGTCGTACTTCAATTGAAGTTGATGGAACTTCAACTAAAGTAGACGGTAATGCATATGAAGAAGATGGAAGGGAGAGGTTTACTGAGCCAGCTTCTTGTAGGAGAGGAGTGACTGAAGCAGTCCTGGTGCTCTCAGATGCAGCTGGAGCAACCCCTGCAGGAGCGGGCTTCAAAAAAGTCCTTTTCCACTTGGAGAAAAAGGTTGTGTCCATCTTCTTGCTGGCATTGATGGAAGTAGCAGCTGAAACTAACAAATGGGGATATTTTTCCTTCAGAAAAATCCCAACCACCCTACCCAGGGTGACTTCTTTCTTGCTGTTCTTTTTCCATATTAAATCAAACAGAACTCCTGCCAATTAATTTGTTTCTTGTTCACAATTGCACACATTAGGACAAACTGTTGCCTTGTAATATTGTCATGGGCAGAGTGCTTTCCCAGTAGCACTTTTCCGACGAGTTCAGCAAGGAACTTACTCTTAAACGGAAAATTTACTTTAAGCAGCTTAGAGGGAATGCCTTCGACATGTCCCAACTCTGTCAGCATTCTCCCAAACTCTGGGGTATCTTGCTCATAATCTTCTTCCCCATTTAACAACCCAAAAATTTCAGTTAGAATGGCGGGAGTCAAAGTTACCTCTTCTCCGCCAATTGTTCCGGTCATAGAATCATTATTTGAAGACGAAGTAAATGCCCATTCTTTAATCTCTTGAATGTTTATCTTTATCCTGGAGGACATGAGCTTTTCCAAACCTTGATCTTTGCATAAGTTGAGAATTTCCACTATAGCAGATTCGCAGCAACTAAAAGAATCGAAATCCACATTGAAGCCTGCATCGAACTTCACTACTGACAAGAGGGCGGGAGCAATCGCCATCGAAGAGGCTGGAGAAGGCGAGGGAGACGGCGAAGGTGAAATGACAGAAATCGCGAGACAAAGAACAAGCAGGAAGACGGAATGCGAGAAGACGCTCTCCGTCGACGATAAATAGAAAGATCTCTTAACCTAGGTCGACCATCGGCTTTTTATTAAAACAACGATCGTTGATCTATTTAAAAGATACTGGAGACAATGGTCGAATGGTCGTTCGACGATCGTTCCTGAAGCAGAGTAGTCGATCCATCGTTCGACTATTTCTGTCATCACAAACAACAAGCTGTCATCAACCATAGATCGACGATAGGCTCGACCTGTTCGACTATCTTCGAACGTCGGTCGACGATCTTCAAGCATATAAGCCATCAACAACCATATGTCGATGATAGGCTTGATCTGATTGACTATCTTCGAACGTCATTCGACGATCTTCAAGCAGGTTTCAACAAGGCAGACGTCACACTTAGTCTCTTCCATTAATCATGCCTAGTTGAACCAAAAAGAACAGATGCTTCTGTTCATCTAAGGGCTTGGTGAATATATCACCTCTCTGAAGATCAGTGGATATGAACTCAAGGATGATCTTGTTCTTTTCCACACAATCTCTCAGGAAATGGTGCCGATCTCATTGTGTTTCGTTCTAGAGTGGTGCACAGGATTTTGTGCAATAGAGATAGCACTGGTACTATCACACATGATTTTTGTGTTCTTGTGTGTGTACCCATAGTCCAAAAGTTGGTTTTGTATCCACAGGATCTGTGAACAATAACTAGCAGCTGCTATATATTTAGCCTCTGTAGTTGAAGTTGAGACAGAAGCCTGCTTCTTACAGAACCAAGAGACCAATCTCTCTCCCAGGAACTGACAAGTTCCTGAGGTACTTTTCCTGTCAACTCGACAACCAGCATAGTCAGAATCAGAGTATCCAATTAACTCAAATTCTGATTCTGCTGGGTACCAAAGTCCTAGATTTGGACATCGCTTCAGGTATCTCAAGATTCTCTTGAGAAGAATCAGATGAGATTCCTTGGGGTTGACCTGGAATCTAGCACAAAGGCATGTAGCAAACATTATATCTGGCCTACTTGCAGTTAAATATAATAGGGAACCAACAATGACCCTATAATTCTTTTGATCAACAGGCTTTCCCTGATCATCAGAATCTATAACTACATTAGTAGCCATAGGCGTATGCATTGCTGAAGCATCAGCCATCCCAAACTTCTTTACCAATTCCTTGGCATATTTGGATTGGGAGATGAAGATGCCATCAGCATCTTGCTTTACTTGGAGACCAAGAAAGTAAGACAGCTCACCCATATTACTCATCTCAAACTTAGAATGCATCAAGTTAGAGAACTTTTTGCACAGTTTGGGATCAGTGGAACCAAAAATAATATCATCCACATACACTTGAACTAACAGGATTGTGTCCTTATGGTGCTTGACGAAAAGGGTTCTATCAACTACTCCCCTAACAAAGTTGTGCTCTAACAGGAAACTAGCTAGAGTCTCATACCAGGCTCTAGGTGCTTGTTTGAGTCCATAAAGAGCTTTTTGCAACTTGAAAATATGTAAGGGCTGAGTTGAAGAAACAAACCCAGGTGGTTGTTCAACAAATACCTCTTCCTTTAGCTCACCATTTAGAAAGGCACTTTTGACATCCATCTGAAAAACCTTAAACTTTATATAGGCTGCATAGGCGAAGAAGATCCTTATTGCCTCTAGCCTTGCAACAGGAGCAAAGGTTTGGTCATAATCTATACCTACCTCCTATCTGTAGCCCTGAGCTACAAGCCTAGTTTTATTCCTTACAATGATTCCATTTGCATCCAACTTGTTTCTATACACCCACTTCGTGCCTATGATCAGTTGACCTTTAGGTCTTGGAACCAAAGTCCATACTTTACATCTTTCAAACTGATTGAGTTCCTCTTGCATAGCAATGATCCAATGGGGATCTAGCTCAACATCTTTAATTGTGAGGGGCTCAATCTGTGAAAGGAAACAAGTATGTATCACATCCTGTCTTAACTGATGTCTTATTTGAACACCAGCTGATATGTCTCCAATCACTTGAGATGTAGGATGATCTCTAAGTGTGACAATATCAGCAGGAGGGATGTGATCTTCAGCAATAGTTGCGATTAATTCCTCAGGAGGAATTTGATCTACTATTGGTGGTACAGCAACAGCTTCTGCAAAGTCTTCATCACTGTCTGAATCAGTGATATGAAGAGTTGATAGATGGAGAATCTCTTGAGAGACATCTTTGCTAGATTCTGGTACCTGCAATGAACTTGAGGAAGGGGAAGTTTCCTTCTCCTTGTAAAACATTTGAGATTCATCAAAAGACACAAGCACAGATTCTTTAATTTTAGAAGCTGATTTATTAAAAACCCTATAAGCTTTGCTTACCTGGGAATATCCAAGAAAAATTCCCATTGAAGCTTTTGCTTCAAATTTTCTAAGGTATTCTTTATTATTATTATGAATATAAACTACACAACCAAATACTCTAAAATAATTTATTTTAGGTTTCTTTTCTTTAAGCAACTCATAAGGAGTTTTACACTTAAGCTTGTGTATCAGACTTCTATTCAAGACATAGTTGGCTGTACTAACAGCTTCTGCCCAATAGGAAAGAGGCATATTAGCATCTGCCAACAATATGCTAGCAGCTTCAATTAGTCTTCGATTATTCCTTTCAACTACCCCATTTTGTTGGGGAGTTCTAGGAGTTGAGAAGCTATGTTTGATACCTTCTCTCTCACAGAATTCTTGCATGAGAAGAGAGTCAAACTCAGTACCATGATCACTTCTGATCAAGGCCACATAAGTAGAGTATTCAGTCTGCACACATAATAGAAAATCTGTAAGGGCTTTGAAGTTATCAGCCTTAGTTCTCAAAAAGAACACCCAACTGAACCTAGAGAAGTCATCTACAATTACTAGGGTGTAATACTTCCCTCCTAAACTCTGTACATTTATTGGGCCAAATAGGTCCAATTGTAATACAGGATTCTAGGAGAATCACTTTTATTTACTGATTTAAATGAATTCTTAGTTTGCTTGCCTAATTGACAAGCCTTGCATAGGCTCTCCTTCTTGTAGGGGCAAGAAGGTAAACCTCTAATAAGGTTGTGTTTAGATAACCTAGATATGTTCTTGAGGTTAACATGGCTAAGCCTTTTATGCCATAAGGTATTATTATTTGTTACTTCATTAAATAAGCAGATTTCAGAGTGAGTTGAGTTAAAATCTACTAAATAAATGTTACCTTGTCTAATACCTACTAACACAACATTATTATTTAAAGTAATATTACAAAGAGAGTTAGAGAATGATACCTGGTATCCAGCATCACATAACTGACTTACTGAAATGAGATCATGCTTCAGTCCAGTTACATAAGCAACTCTCTTGAATGTTACAGCTCCAATGGTAATTCTGCCATAGCCTTCAGTTTGACCACAGCTTGAATCTCCAAAGATTACCTTTGGGCCAAGCTTGGCCTTGAACCTTGACAGATGTTCTTTATTTTCTGTCATATGCTTGGAGCAACCACTATCCAAATACCACTTATTTTGAGTGATAGGATAGGTCTTCACCTGCAAATAAATCAATTAAACATTGTGGACCCAGGTAACCTTGGGTCCCTTGTTTTTCACATAAGAAAATCTGGAAATAAATGAATAAGCAGGTTGAGGGTGATAACCTAACGGGTAAGATCTTCTAGGTGGGATTCTCCATGCAGATGATGGGTCAATGAACCTAGGGTTTCTATTTACATTCGGGTTTCTAAAGTTCTGGTTGAAGTTTTGAAATTCATGTTGAAAATGTCGATCAGCGTTCGACGATGGGTGCTCAGATCGTTGATCTCCGTTCGACCACTGAGCCTGCGATCATCGAGCAGCGTTCGACGCTCTTTGTATTTCCTTAAATTTTGTTTTCTTTTCTCTCTCTTAGCTTTATTTTAAGCTTTATTAACCTGATTAACTTGCTCAGTGTTTTTTATTCCACTAGCTGAAATAAAATTCAGTGGAGTTGAAAGATGGTTTTTAAGAATGATTGGGGGTTCACTAGAAGAAGCTCCTAAGCCAAATTTATTATTGCCTGACCTAGTGTTAGACATGCTGGTTATTTCAAGCAACTTAAGGCTTCTACCATTCAGAGATTCTTCTAACCTTTTGGACTTAGCTAATTCATTCTTAAGGAATTTTATTTCTTCACTAGAATTAGTGAGTTTTGTTGTTAACCTAATGTTTTCAATAGAGATTAATTCAGATTCAGCTAGTTTATTTCTAAGGTCCTTAATTTCCTTTTCAGAACTAATTAAATCTAAACACAAAGATTTAAAATCTGATTTAAATTCAGCAGATGTAAAATCGTAAGAAGACAATACCTCATCTTCTGTTGGCATTTCTTCATCAGAATCTGAACTCTCTGCAGCTGAGTGATTGCTGCAGGCATCAATTGCCATCAGGCAAACTTCCTTTTCCTTCTTTTCTTCCTCATCCTCACTTGAGCTTGTGGAGGAAGATTCCTCATCAGAATTGTTCCAGGTTTCAGCAACAAAACCTCTCTCCTTCTTTTTGTTCTCGTAGGAGGATGGCTTGGAATGCTTCCTGTGCTGATCCTTGTCTTTCCTTTTCTCTTTATTCTTTTCCTCTGGACAGTCTGGAAGAATATGTCCAGGCTTCCTACAACCATAGCAAATTATTTCTTTAGTAGGAGTACGATCATACCTTGGTTTTTCTTCATATTTTGAAGATTTCTTTCTGAATTTTTTCCTTCCCATCTTGAGAAACCTTTAGGAAAATAATGCCATCAGTTCCTCATTGGACTGGCTTCCTACAGAAGCATCAGTAGCTTTGAGAGCAAGGGTTTGCTCTTTTCTTGTGGGAGTTGGAGTCTTTGCTTCAGCCTCAGCTTCCCTGGACTTCAGCACTTGCTCAAAGGACTTGAGCTTGCCGAGAAGGGCTTCTGTTGAAATTTTTGTTATGCTTCTAGCCTCCTTGATAGGCTAGATCCTCAGATCCCATGTGCTAGGGAAGCACATAAGAATCTTATCATAGACCTCTGTCAATGAAATATCCTTGTCAAGAGTCCTCAGCTCATTGATAATTGAGCTGAGCCTTGTGTACATTGCTTCAACTGATTCAGCATCAGTTTTCTTGAAATTTTCATACTGGGAGATAAGGTTGGATCTTCTGTCCTTCCTTTCATCAGCTGAACCAGCTACAATATGGTTCAGTGTATCCCATATTGCTTTTGCTGAGGAGCAGTCAGCAACCTTCTAAAATACTTCATCAGACATTGTCTGAGCCAGAAAGTTCATTGCCTTAGCATCTGCTATCTTTGCCTTTTTGTATTCATCATTGTAATCTGGAGGAGGCACTGCACTCATATCTATTGAAGTTGAGGCAGTAGCTGTAGCATGTGCTCTTGGTGGTCCTGTCAAAATAGAAGCAAAAATACTCTCATCAATAGAGTTCATATATAGTTTAATCCTTGCCTTCCAGATGCTGAACTTGGCTAAGTTGCATGCTGGAGGTCTGGTGCTAGAGTAATCCTTGAACTGGGCCATGATAGTGAAAGTGAATATCTATAATCCTTGGTATCTATCAGGATCTTGTGACTTAGGTGTTAGCCTATACAGTCAGACAACCTCCCTCTGATACTAATTGAAAGAAAAGGGATAGATACAACTCTAGAGGGGGGGGGGTGAATAGAGTAATCAAAAATTGCACTAGCAAAGTTGACTGTCTACTCAACTCCCTTGGAGTTAATTACGGAATGAAGTTTATAAATATTTGAGAAGTAACCCTAAAGCCTAACACAAGTGTTGTGCACAAAAGGCAGCCAACTGTAATTATAGTTAAGGCTTGGAATCCTAAACAGCAACTAGCAGACCTAGTTAAAACTAATCACAGCCAACAGCACAAGTAATAAATCAAACAACCAGACGACACAAGGGAATTTATAGTGGTTCCCCAAACAACTTGGGTACGTCCACTCTTCTACCAACAAGGTAGGAATCCACTCAGGTTTTTGATCAGGTGCCCTGCCACCAACAAGATCTGCTTCTGGTAGATCTAGAAACCCTTTAGACTTTTGATCAGGTGTCTAAAAACCAACACAGATTTTTGATCAGGCGCCCTGCCACCAAGGTATACTTTTGAAGGGAGTAATAACCCTTTATAGGAGGGGGAAAGGAGGTTAAAATGTCTTCTCTATTTTAAATAGAATTAGAGAAGCTCAAGAACTTGCACTGAGCTAGAAAGCTCTAAAGAGTCAAGGCTCCCCCTAGCTAAAAGAATGTCCAGGTGAAGTCTTGCTTCAGTGCAGAAAACACTTCAGAAAATCTGAATGAAAAAGCTACAAGAAGATAATAAATATGAAATGAGAATTCTTCTTCAGGCAGCTATCTTCTTCTTCTTCTTCAAAAAGCTCTGAGTGAAGATCTTTCTGGAGGCAGGAGAACTCAGGTTGAAGAAGAGTGAAGAGCTAAAACTTCTTCTCAATTGAATGTGAACGAGCTGAGAGCAGTTGTAAACTTTAAGTTGTAAGCTTAAATGCTGCTGTTAGCTTTTTGCTATCTGAACTAGTTGATTTCTTTCTCCAAAGAATTCTTTATATAGCAGCAGCAGCAACGACTCTAATTTGAGTTTGAATCTTGTCTTCTACTAAAATCTGCAAGCTGGGCTGTAAATAGCATAAAGCAAGAACAAAAACTGTAGACAGATATCCTATAAGAGGATAAAGCTTTCTAAGAAGCGGTAAGTAACTCTAATAAAATAATACTAGTGAAAGTCACATCAGAAGAGACTCTTTACGGCCAAAGAAGACTTTTTGAGTCTAACGGCTATAAAGGACAGCCTGGCAGATAAAGCAGAAAACATATTTCAACTAATAAGACAAACAACTTTGTCAGAAAAAGATTGGCTCATGCATAAGGAATGGAGCAGATATTGCATGGAAATAATATCATAAATTTATTCAAATAATCTTTTATAAAATATGCCAAAATAAATATGAAATAAATCACATCATAGAAGATGACAAAATTACTCAAGACATACAGCAAAACGTCGAACGACCCTCGGAGATCATCGACCGAAGCACAGAGATCGTCGACCTATCAGACAGATAGTCGAACGATACAGATAGTCGAACTATCAAAGAAGATAGTCGAACTACCTCAGCAGATAGTCGACCTATCAGAACAGATAGTCGAGCTATCTGATAGTCGATCTATCAAGGCAGATAGTCGAGCTATCAAGCAAAACAGATAGTCGACCTATCAAACAGATAGTCGAACTATCGATGAAAACAGATAGTCGACCTATCAATAGATATTCGAACTATCAAAGAAAACAGATAGTCGACCTATCAACAGATAGTCGAACTATCAAAGAGAACAGATAGTCGACCTATCAACAGATAGTCGAACTATCAAAGAGAACAGATAGTCGACCTATCAACAGATAGTCGAACTATCAGATAGTTGAACTATCCAAGCAGATAGTTGAACTATCAAGAAGAGCAGATAGTCGACCTATCAACAGATAGTCGAACTATCAGACAGTTGAACTATCCAAGCAGATAGTTGAATTATCAAGAAGAGCAGATAGTCGACCTATAAATAGATAGTCGAACTATCAAAGACAGCAGATAGTCGACCTATCAAGAAGATAGTCGAGCTATCAGGAAGACGATCGTCGATCGGCTGATCGACGATAGTCGAGCGACGTTCGACTATGGTCGAACCAGAAATTACTTAGCCAGATTTTCATCTGGACAGGCAATTCTACACAACTAGAGAATCTATCCTATCAACTAACCTTTGACCATAGATAAATCTTGGGTCAAGAGACTAAAAGAGAAGACTGAACTCAAATCAAAACTAGGGTACCAACACTCTTTTTATTAGAACCCATATGTCCCATACCCTACTAGTACAAATTTATGTAGATGATATTATATTTGGGTCTACTGATTCAAATTTGTGCAGAAAGTTTTCCAAGCTAATGCATTCAAAATTTGAAATGAGTAGCATGGGTGAGCTATCCTTCTTCTTAGGATTACAAGTCAAACAACATGCTGAAGGCATATTTATTTCTCAAACCAAGTATGCAAAAGAGCTGGTTAAGAAATTTGGTATGTCTGATGCATCATGTATGAAAACACCCATGCCTGCCAATGCTGTATTGGATGCTGATGAACATGGGAAACCAGTTGATCAGACAACTTATAGAGCAACGATTGGCTCTTTACTGTACCTTATAGCTAGCAGGCCTGACATAATGTTTGCTACATGCATCTGTGCTAGATTCCAAGTTATCCCTAGAGAGTCTCACTTAACTTTAGTAAAGAGGATTCATAGGTATGTTAAAAGCTATCCAAATCTAGGACTCTAGTATCCAAAAGATTCAGCATTTGACTTAACTGGATTCTCAGATGCTGATTATGCTGGATGCAGAATAGACAGGAAAAGCACCAGTAGAACTTGTCAGTTCCTTGGTGACAGACTTGTCTCTTGGTTTTGTAAGAAACAAACATTTGTGTCAACTTCAACTGCTGAAGCTGAATATATGGCTGCAGGCAGTTGTTGTTCACAAATTTTGTGGATTCAAAATCAACTCCTAGACTATGGTTACAACTTAGAGAAGTCAAAAATATTTTGTGACAACACCAGTGCTATTTCCATTGCACAAAATCCAGTCCTCCATAGTAGGACAAAACACATAGAAATTAGACATCATTTTCTAAGGGATAATGTTGAGAAAAACAAAATTGAACTTAAATACATCCCAACTGATTTGCAAAGGGGAGATATTTTCACCAAGCCTTTGGATGAAAAGAAGCATAACTTCTTCCTCAATCTGTTAGGAATGCTAGATGGAGGCAGTTTAAAATAAACTCGAAGATTTTCAAAAGCTAAAAACAGACAAAGATTAGGCTAAAAACTCACCTTTTTTGTGTCTATAGGATAGTTTTCTGACTCTGAACTACGCTCGACGTTTTCCCCAGAAAGCGTCGAACGGAGCTCGATGTTTTCCAAGAAAGCGTCGAACGGAGATCGACGTTTTCTCAAAACACCGACCTGAGTTTAGAGCGTGTCAGATAGTTGTATACTATCTCTTCTAGGCCTTCGATCGTCGACCTGAGCTCGACGTTCTCCCTAGATCGTCGAACTGAGATCTACGATATTGAAGCCCTTTCAGCTTCCATCAGAAGTCATGATCGTCGAACGAAGATCGACGATCCTTCCTTTTTCGCGTCGAACCCTAATATAAAATCAGTTTTCGGCCGCCGCTCGTCGTTTACGCTTTCATTCACTCTGCAACTTTCTCTCTTTCCCTCCAAACCTTCTACACTTGGTAGTATTTGTTTCATTATTACAGGTACAGATGGCTGGGTCAAGTGCTGCTATTTCAAAGATGAAATTCGATACAGGTTTTGATATTGATATGAATTCGTTCGATGGAAGTGATCAGCGATTCAAGGACACTCTCAACCTCTTCCGAGAACAGCAGCTATCTCAGATCATGACCACCCGAATGAAGATTGCTTCAGAAGAGATAAAAGAATGGTGTTTTACCGCGACAGATGAGAATGAGAATTATGTCATCCGCTCAATAAAAGGGACTCAGGTACCATTGTCCCCGACCCTTCTGACTGAAGTTTTCCTCCTTAGTTCTGGAGATGACTCCATTGATTTATCTGGTGAAGAGTATGCCTCTATGCTTGATAGAATGGGTCACACTGCTGTGAACCCTAACAAACTGTTCAAAAAGAATCTGTCTATCGAATACTAATTTCTGGCCGATGTGGTTGGAAAAGTGCTTCTGGCAAAGCACTCAGCCCATGATACAATATCAAGATACCAATTCTGTTTAATGGGAGCTTTGGTTGATAAGAAAAATTTAGATTGGGGATCCATGTTTTTCAATCTGATCAAGAAGAAGCTTAACAAAAGTTGTGTAAGCTATGAGAGGATTTTAGGGGTTTATCTGCACTCCAGGTGCCCTGAGTTGCTGACCTCTAGTAGGATGTACATCAATGCATCCAAGAGCCTTACCTGTTCCATCTTTAGCAGATGGGACAGGCAGATCATCAACCTTAGCAGGGCTGCTGCAGCACCACTTGCTTCAGGCACCAGGACTGTTACAGTCACTCCTCAGATCTCTGCTCCAGCAGAAGGATTGCCTGCTTCTTCCTATCCTCCTCCAGCTGTTTCTATCCCAGTCACCACATCAATTTCTTCACCAATCTCTCCTCCTCTAGCCTCTACCTCAGAACAGTTCCACCCTTTGTTCTCTTATCCATCTTTCACTACTCCATCATTTTCTCTTATAGATGACTCCTTCATGGATGATTCTCCTCCAACTCCTCCTGAGCTTCCCTCTACATCCTCTTACTAACAACTTCTTCAAGACATCCTTTCTCAACCATCCTTCACCCCATCCTTTGCCTCTTCCATTTCATCCATCTCCAGCTCAGTAACATCTATCTACACTATTCCTCCTTCAGAGCCATCTATCCCAACACCTCCTATCTCCATACTCTCCATTACATCAGCTCCAGCCACCTTCATCCCAGTCTCTTCAACTCCTACCTCTGCTCAAGCCAATCTTGAGCATGTAGATCTTTCAGCCCTGGCAGACAATCTCTATGTGTTGCTAGCCCCCAAGCTAACCTCACTGTTGGAGACCTCCTTGGCTCCACTCCTGAAACTAGTTCAGGAGCTATCTACCAAGTTCTCTTCCTTCCTCTCCTCTCAGGCAATCCCTTCATCTGGGTGCCTTGATTCAGTCTCCACTGAACCTAGGCAGGGGGAGATGCCTTATGAAGCATTGGATGTGCCTGAGGCTGCTGAAGGTTCAAGTCTTGCTCCTATTTTTGCAGTGGACTTTCAGAGTCTGCTTTCTTTATTTGATTCTGTTTATTTCAGTTGTCTGCCAGTGCATCAAGCTGAAGACCTCTCTAAGGCCATTGTGCCTATCTCTGTATGTGATCCCAGCCTAATTGCCTCATATGTCAATTCTTTCAAGGCTGTGGATGTTGATGCTTTCAGTTCTACTGCTGCTGCTGTTTCTACAATTATATTAAAAGATAGTGACATGATTTCTGTTGTTGAGGATACTGCTGCTAAATAACTTGCTACATATTTGGAAGAATCTGCTTTTACTGTTGCTCCAACTTCTGTTTCTGCTGTTGCTCAAATTTCTGCTGCTGCTGCTGCTCGTGCTCTGACCCCTGATCAAGTAAAACAACAAGAAAAGTATATAAAGAGTATTGATGACTTATATGATAGACCTCAAAGTTCAGACAGTGATCAGTTTCAAACTAAATCTGATGATGCTTCTAATACTATTGCCAAGAAAAGGAAGGCCAGAAGCAAGGCCATGATGAAGGTTCCTCCTGCTCAAGCTAAAGATTCAAATGACATCCCATACTATATTTTGCATGATTGCCAAATTACTGAACATTGGATGCAATACTCTAAAAATCAACTAAAGGCTTTGAGAAAGAAAAGAAAGTTTGAAAAGTATGAGAAAGGTTCATCTCAATTTCAGCCTCCTCCTCCTCCTCTAGATTCAGGGACAGGTGGAGGCTCAGCTTCTCAAACCCCAGATTCTAAGCAAAGTTCCTCCCAGTCCTCTCAAAGATACCATCCTAGGGGGCAATACCAAAGGGTTTATCAGTCCAGTAGGGGACAGTATAGAGGAAGTCAAAGAGGACATAGATTTCAAGCTAGGGAAGGACAAAGGCTCACAGACTCTACTCAAGGTCCTTTCCCTTACAAGCTCAGAGAAAAAGTTGAGACCAGAACTCCTACTACTTCAAAAACTATTAACAGATATGAGCCTGTAGTGCCATTTGAAGACCCAGAGAACAATCCTTTGTCATGGACTGCAAGGATGAAAGAATTTGCTGCACTAGATCAATTGAAGAAAGCAAGAGAGCAAGGAAAAGATACCTCCAATATTACTACTCTATCAGAACAAAGAAAAGCTGAATTGGAAAGGTATTCTTCAAGTAAATTCTTTGACCCAGTGGACTACCTGAAGCTGCATCCTGAGGCTGTGGTTCTAAGGCCAAGAGCTCAAACCTCCTTAGGTGTAGATGATGACAGAAGGTCAAAGAAGGAATCCCTTAATCCTAACAGAGAAATTATATTTAAGAAAGGAAGTGAAAAGAAGTAATTTTTGTAAGTAGACAGCACAATCTCTCTGAACATTTGCTGAAATTCTATATGATTGCTTGCTTTGCTATTTTGTTTTAGTTTATTGCTCTTCTATATGTTGTTGTAGTTTTTATTTCTGAAGTATGTAAATAGTAATCCTAACCCAAATAGGGGGAGATTGTTGGAACACCCTATTAATAATTTGGGTAAGGATCACTATGTTTCTCTTAGGAAACCAGTTTGACCTAGATGTATAGTTGAAAGGTTCAACATTAGAATGTGTCTAGGGCTTAGAACTTAGGTTTGAAGCTGCCCCCAGGACCATTCCAAGATCAAGGAAATAGAGCCAAGTCTAAGACAATTATCGTCGAGCTTAGGTCGACGAAACGTCGAACTCCGTTCGACGCTCTCTGAGCTCAACCTTGCTGAATCGTCGAGCTTCGGTCGACGATCGTCTAGCTCAGATCGACGATCTGTCTCCAGCTTATTTCTTCAGGTCGCTGAGCTCAGTTTGACGATCTTCGAGCTCAGTTCAACGCTTTCTGTCTGATCTTCATTCCTATCTCTGAGCTCAGGTCGACGATCGTAGAGCTCAGATCGACGTTTTTCTAAGAGATCGACGTTTTTAAGGATTCAAATTCAGTCAGACTTTGGAATGTTTTTCAAATTCTCTCAGCATTTATGTCAAGAGATCTGCCAGCCGTTTTCATTTATTCTGGAGCAAGTTTCAAGGAATTCTTTTTGAGAATGTCTTATTGGACTTTCCTCTAGAAGACAAAATTTTATGGAAGGCATTTAATGTCTGTTAATGGCTATCTTGGACATAGAATCTTCAGAGAATAAAAAGCTGCTTCTCTTCTTTTCTCTAAGATGTACAGATTTAGATACACAAATAAGAAAGAAAAAGAACAAGTGATTCTCAGGACAGTCTGATCAACACAAGAAAACTCAAGTAATCAACCCTGGAGAATCAGTTGAACATTTTGGCATACTGAAAAAGTGATCATAGCTTCATCTCAAGGACTCCAGACAACTCATCTTTCAGCATCTGCTGAAACCATCTCCTGCTGGAGCTCTGAAGCTTCTGAAGACCTATCACCCTGAAGCAAAACTTCCATTCCTGAACCAGTCAACATCTCAGGGGGAGCTTTGTCAACACAAATCCACTTGTGCTTCTCTCTTTGATTGAGACAGAGAAGACAACTTCACTCTTTCTTTTTCTTTTCCTTTCCCTCTATAAAAGGGTTTTCAAAACTCCCTTCAAAAGCTTTGATTCTGGTTCTGAGAACCTTGTCAAAACTAAGTGGTGGCAAGACACCTGATCAAAAAATCTAGTTTGGTTTTTGAGCACCTTATCAAAAGCTCATTGGTGCCAGGACACCTGATCAACTCTTCCTGCAGTGGATTCCTACCAAGGGTGGTAGAAGAGTGGATGTACCCAGGTTTTTTGGGGAACCACTATAGCTCCTTGTGTTTTCTGGTTTGCTTGTGTGTTTTCTTTGTTGTGTGTTGTGCTCTTCTTTTTACCGTCTTATTAATTCTATAGCAGGCACCTTACACCTATATATAAGGTAAATCTTAAAAGTTTTGCTAGTTTAAAATTGTGAATTTACTTTAAATAAACTCTATTCACCCCCCTCTAGAGTTGAGATAGATCCTGTTCCCACTTTCACAGACGTTTTCTTATCATTTAATTCGGTAGAAATGATAACAGGGAGTTTAGATTCAGCTTCAAGGAAAATGTTTTTTAAATGTGCAGGAAGTGTTTTCAGCTCGAGGGTTAGTGGTTTTTCATATGAAGTTGGAGTTTTTAGAGTTGTAGAATTTAAAGATATAAAAGGTTCTAAAGGATCATCGGTAGGCATTTCTTATAAAAGGGGTAAGTCTGCCAAGTCCGATTCCTCTACAGTTATTGAAAATAAATCAGAATAGGGAAAACCATTTTCCTCAAAAGCGGCTTCCGCAAGATAGCAAGAATCATCGTTTATTAAAGAATATTTCATAAGGGGATCTATATCGATAGTAATCTCTTCATCGCCTACTCGTAAGAGAAGTCTACCGTTACTTACGTCTATTATCACGCGAGAGGTTGTGAGAAAATGACTACCGAGAATAATTGGAACAGCGGCATCTTCCTCTATGTCAAGTATAATAAAGTCTACCGGGAAGATAAACTTGTCTATTTTGACCAGAACATCCTCTACTATCCCTATTGGATATTTAATAGAACGATGTGCTAATTGGATGCTCATTTTAGTTGGGCCGGGGTTACCTAATCCTAGTTTCTGAAAGAGCGAGTAGGGCATTAAATTTATGATAGCACCTAAATCTTCTAACGCATCTTTTATTAATAGATTACCGAAGAGACACGGGATGGAAAATCGTCCCAGATCGTTTAATTTTGGGCGTAATTTATGTAATAAAATGGCTGAACATTCGGCGTTAAGGAAAACTCTCGAAATATCTTCGAGTTTCTTTTTATTAGAAAATAACGCTTTTAAATTTTTTTGCGTATTTAGGCATCTGTGCAATTGCCTCGCAGAAAGGTATATTGATTTGAATTTGTTTTAGCATTTTAACAAAAAATTTATATTGTTCATCTTCTCGCTCATCTTTTAATTTAGATGGATAAGGTAAAACCACATGTGGGGAAGAAATTCGCGGGGGTTGAGGAGGCAGAGACGTAACGGGAAGTGGTATAGGGAGGCTAACTTTAGTTTCTTTTTATACCCTAACGGGTGATGGTAGCTCCCTGCCACTTCGTAGTTTGACGGCTTGTCAACTTGGGTTAATGGAATGGCCATTATCCCACGGATTTGGTTCCGTATTTCCTGGCAAATTACCAGGTTGTGCGTTCCGATAGAATTTTTGAAATTTGTCCAATTTGTGGTTCTAAGTTTTTAATTGATCCGGTCAGGTTCCGGATATTGGACTCATTGATACTGACATATTTCATGAATATGTCTTCTATCGAGGTTGGCCTAAATTGGTGCGGTTGTGGTGGTGGTGTATGTGGTTGTGGGGGTTGCGGTGGAAATCCACTTGGATTTGTAATCGGAGGGCGTTGAGCATTATTGGGGTTGCTCCATGAAAAATTAGGATGGTTCCTATATCTTGGATTATAATAATTATTATTTAAGTTCATATTAGGATTATAGGAAGGTCTATAATAGTTCCCCATATAATCAATTTCTTCAATTATATTATTATTTGGATTCCAAGTAGTTGTGGCGGAGGAAGCAGATATTCCAGCCAATTGTTTAGTTAAATTTTCTACTTGGAGTGCTAAAGTAGAAGAAGTGTCGAGCTCATAAATCCCAGCTTATTTAGGGCGTGACCTTGGCATGTTCCACTGGTACACGTTCATGGCCATTTCCTCAAAGAGGGTTTGAGCGGCCTCGGGGGTTTTGTTATTGAGCGTGCCCCCAGCGGCAGCATCAATTGCTTGTATGGTTTGAATATTCAAACCATTATAGAATATTTATACCTGGATCCAAGTTGGCAGTGCGTGATGTGGACACTGACGTAGATATTCCTTAAAACGTTCCCAAGTCTCATAAAAGGACTCGGACTCGCCTTGCACAAAGGAAGAAATATCCGCACGCAGACACGCGGTTTTTGCAGGTAGAAAATACTTTGTAAGGAATTTTTGGTCATGTCAGCCCAAGTGGTAATAGATCCTCTGGGGAGAGAACCTAGCCACTGTTTGACTTTCGTTCATAGAGAAAACGGAAATAAGCGTAGACGGATGGCATCATCAGTGACGTCATTTATCTTAAATGTGTCGCATATTTCTAAGAAATTGCATAAGTGCGTGTTTGGATCTTCATCGGGCAATCCATCAAATTGAACGGAATTTTGAATCATTTGTATTATAATCGATTTAATCTCAAAGTTATTATTATCAATTGGTGGACGAACGATACTAGACCCGGTGTCATCTAAATTGGGTCGTGCATAATAAGACATGGTCCTTTGGGGGACCACCTCTGGCGTTTGTTGTTTCTCTGCTGCCATTTCTTGTACGTGTGCGGTGCCTACAGACTCTTCCAGATTTAATACGAGCTCTTGTTTCAAAGATCGGAGGCGCCTGCGAAAGGTGCGATTGATTTTAGGATCAAGTTCAAGATTTAAATCAGATGGAGTTCTGCGGGTCATACACTAAAAAAGACTTTTGTATAAAAACAAAAAAAATAGGTAAAACAAAACTAAGTTAAACACACAAATACAAATACAAACACACGAACAGACGTAAAATGGAAAATAACTAAAAACGGGTTTTTTATATAAAACAGGTTTTATAATAAAAATCAGTTTTTATTATAAACTAGTTTTTATAATTAGAAACGTTTTATATAAAATACGTTAAAATAGTAGGTTAGGGTTTTTTTTTGTTAGAATTCGTTAGTGGTAAAAAAACTTGTTAATAAAAAAATTAGGTTTTATAAAAACAAAGTTTTAAATTAAGAGAATTTTATGTTTGTTTTATTTTTATAAAAACTAAGGTTTTTTTTAATAACAAGAAAAAGAAAAGATAAAATTAATAGCGTTCTTTTATTTTAAAATATTAATACATATAAACGAATCCCCGGCAACGGTGCCAAAAAGCTTGATAAGTAAAGTTGTTTTAAAGAAGATAGATTTGGTTTTATATAATCTTTTACGTATATAAGTCTATCTCTTTTTTACTTACTTATATCCTGTGGATTAAGGCAAGAGTACGTATCGCATAAGAGTATAGTATTTCTTAGAAAATATAAAGGTCGTATTATTCCTGGGATCGGTGTAATTATTCTATTTTTTTAGAATGACCTATTATTTTATCGAACGAACGGAGTGGAGTTTATAATTAAAAAACAAAAGATAGAAAAATATATATACGTGATTTTATTAAGATAGGGACTGAGAAGGTAGTCCTCGATTTCAGAATTACTTTGAGAGAATATTAATTCAACTATTAAAGAACAACATTATTTCATTATTACCTAACTTAACGAGAGGGTCCCTTTGGTAGCATCACTGACTCGAAAGTACGACCGGGGAGGCTTGTATTTAAAACGGGTTAACGTAAACGTAGTGTCTCTTCACCTGGTATATGATCAATTAACAGAAAACCCTAGTTAGGATAACTAGAAAGTAGAGTTGAAATAGTTGAAAATAATATCCAGCCCAGGGCTCATCTTGACCAAGTACTAAGGGTTCTTAGCCTCTTCTCAGGATGGGGGCGGTATAAAGTACAGAAAACAATATCTACCTATCTATCTCAATCCAGGATTTAAGCTTTCGCTTCACCTTTGTTTTTGGGATAGGGTAGTAAAATTTGGCAGAGCTTCCACACTATCTTAATCCAGGTCATAGGCTTTCGCCTCGCCCTTCATTCAGGATAGTATGAAATAATAAGGGTTTGAAAATAATTTTTAAAGCAGTTTCACGCTATCTTAATCCAGGACATAAGCAGAGCTTTGCCTTTCATTCAGGATAGTATGAAAAAAAAGAAAGTAAAAACTGAAAATAAAGCAGTAAAGTACTCAGAATTAAAATTGAAAGAGTCTATTTTATAAAGTCCGAAAAATTATTACAACTTTCTAAAAAGCTGAAAAGAAACCTAAAATATTACAACTTACAGAACTTTAGAATACTTGAAAGCTACAACCAGTTCCTTGTTAGAGAGCTGGGGAGTCCTAAGAGTTCTTAAGGAAGCTTCTCGTGTTCGAATAATTCCACTCAGCCCTGCCCTCCTATTTATAGAAAAAAATTTCAAGTGACACGCCCCCTGACACGGGCGTGTCGGGTAGGGCGTGACAGGGTAACGGGCGTGACTTCCAGCCTGTCGGGACAGGTGCCGAGCGGATTGGAACTTCAGATAGAATTTGAGCAGGTCACGAGCGTGACTTAAGATGTCACGGGCGCGTCAGGCAGATGATTCATCAGGCAGCACGGGGCATGGCGACAGCGCGGCAACTTGCTGGATTTCTGGATAGAACTTCAGGACACGGGCGTGTCGATTTTGTCACAGGCGTGTCTATCGATTTTTTCGGTTTTCCGGTGTAAAAAATAGTAAACAAAATGGAATTAAAAAGGGCTGTCACGCCCTAGGTGAATAAATCTAAAACATAAAAAAATACAATATAATAAAAATTGTAAGTTTTATATATCAAAACTAAGGTTTTATTTATAAATATTTAAGATTAAACTATATAAAATTGTATATTTTTATACTCATCAGGACTCTATTAGTTTTACTTTATTTTCATATATAAAAAAAAACTACTTAAAAATCACAAAAAAAATATATATATACCTCCCCCTTTGATAGTTTTACTTTCAAGATCACCTAAACACCTAGAGAGGGGGGTGAATAGGTTCTAATGCTTGTTTTAATTTAAGGCAGAATATATCTACAGGTTATAATAAAATTCAGAAAACACTGCAGCTAACACAGCACAGCAATCAAAAACATGTACAAATCACAGATTGCACACAGATTTATAGTGGTTCCCCAAGGTCTGGGTACATCCACTTTCCCCCCTTCACCTATCTAGCAGTGTGCTAGATTCGGCCTAACTTCCTCCTTTATCTTAGATCCTCAGATCCTACAATTCAGAACCCTGAAAGGTTCTTACAACTCAGAACCCTATAAGGTTCCTACAGCTCTGGCTAACCAGTCCTACCTCATCCTTGCCACAAGGCCTACAAATCAGAGAACACCTTCTCCTACAACTCAGGCATAAACAACCCTACCACTCAGAGAATACCTCTCCTACACTCAGCCTTTATAAAATAGGCTTACAACTCAGATCTATAAATAGATCCTATAGAATTTGAAAATGAAGTAATATAATATATTACTCCTGTTAAGAGAGAAGGAATAAGACTGTTCTTGATCAGCTTCTTGAAAAGGCCGATGGATGAAATCAACTGGATCTTAGCTTTCTTCAAAGCTTCTTGAATCTTAACTTAGTTAGAGTTTATTTCCTTTGGAATATACTGCTTCTTAAGAAACCTGTGATAGCTTTCTTCTTGTCTTCAAATGGCTGGATCTCTCTCTATCCACAACCCTTTATAATATTTCTGAATTCTTGAATGAATTAAACTTAGACTGAATCTGAGTGGATATTCACTTCAGAAAGTCTTTTAAGATCTTCTCTCGAAGATCTTCTTCTGTGCCTTGCACTTTCTTGATTAGAGATCTTATCTCACAACAATGATTAATCAATCAGTTTCAATGTATGTGTTTGTATATATTCATCTTCTGAATCTGTCTATTTATAGACTTCATCCTTGGTAACCGGCTGATCCAGTTTCTAACAAACTTCTGACAAGTCTGACAGCTTCAGTCGACCTGTTATAACTCACAGCTGTCAAGTCTTCAAACAGATCTTGTGCCTTTGTCTTTATAAGCAAAGTGTCATGACTGTCTGTTAGAAAGTGTCGAGACCATCTGTTAATATGTGTCGAGATAAGTGACTTAGGTGTCGACACCGCCTTTGATGATATCGACATGTCTGCCATTATGTCGACTCAGCTTCTTGGTACTACATCTTGAGAATGTGTCGACACTGAGTAGTTGTATCGACACAAACACTTCATCATACACCAGCAACTAACTTAGTCTAGACTTTGCTGTGTGTCGACACAAGTCCTGTGTGACGATACAGTTGATGTAGACTCAGAATATAGTGAGTGTCGACACAGCCTCCAGGTGTCGACACAGCTATGGTTGACTCTACCTCTATGTGTCGACACAGTCTTCTGGTGTCGATACAAATGTTGTCGACTAGGAATTCTGTGTGTCGACACAGTTTCCCAATATCGACACAAGTGATGTCGACCAAACTTCTGTGTGTCAACACTGCCTGTAGGTGTCGACACAATTGTTGTCGACTATATTTCTCTGCGTCGACACAGCCTTCTTCAAGTGTCGACACAATCTTTCTGAAGTGTCGACACAATTTCTTCTAGTGTCGACACATGGACTTAGAATATTTTTCCTGCATTCTAGTATATTCTTAACCTGCATATATAAACTCAAAATAACATCAAATTCCACTTGATGTATATCATTGAGCTAAGTTAGGCTTCTTCAAATCAGGTACACATTTTCCAATGTACCCAACAATCTCCCCCTATTTTGAGAAGTCATAACTCTTTTAGCTAATGATATACACCATTTATGAAAATACAAATTGATGATGTATAAAAGCATAATATCATAGGGAACTTTATAAACAAAACATTAAACACAGATACATCACAGAATAAAGATGTAAGAGAAACGATTATAGAACAAAGTGTTGTTTATAAATTTAGAAATGTTTGTTACAGCTTGTTTACATTCATTGTTTTAACACACTAACAATAACATAGTTCTAGGACAAAAACAAGTAGAACTAAAACTAAGGCTGGTCAGGCTCCATGATAACAATTCCTTTTCCTGGTTGAACTTGAGCCATCACAGGAGGTTATACATCTTCAGCAGGCTTTTTGCCTTTCAAATCAGCTTTCTTCTGAGCCTCAGCCTTGATCCTTTGTCTCTCAAAATAATGAAATGGCTTGGGAAAATACTTGCTAGGCTCCTGAGCATCAGGAGGTAGCTTTTCACCCTTAGCCTTTCTTCTGAATTGAACTATGGCCTCCTGCTTGGCCTCATACTTTTGCCATTCAAATTCATTATACCATTTGCCTCTTTCATGCACCTGATCCTTCACAGCCTTCCAGGCAGTTAATATAATATTACTTGAGGTGGGGCTCCATTGTTCAAAATCAGGTTTTTATTCTGCTTGCTCTCTGAATCTCTTCTTTGATAATTGAGCATCTTGGTGAGCCTTCAAATCAGCTTCTGGCTTATCTACTTTTTCTACAATAACATTTGTAACCTCCTTTGGAGGGTTGTACATTGCCTGCACTTTCTGATGAATCATTTCAAAATCAGCAGGGGGATATATGACTTGGGCAACCTCAGGTTGATTACCTTCAAGTAGACCGTGTTGTATCCCTGACTCAACAAAGGTATCATCATCATATAATGGTGGATATCCCAATGTGGATCTGACACAGTTGGTCACCCACTTGGCATGTTCTGAGCCAGCATGGATGAGTATCCTCTCCCTCTTTAGGACTTCTCTGGCAACATGATCCCTAAGATCATTCTTCTTAAACCTTATTTGGCCATCGAGAAAATTCACACCATCTTTAAAGAATGGTTTTAATTTTTGAAGTTTCTCAGATATATCTTTCTGTGAGGTGGTTATAGCAGTTTGAACTGAATCTAGGGCAGCCTTGAGCTTCTGATCATAATTTTCCATGTCTGTAGCCCTTACAACAGTCAGCCTTATAGCAGTATCTTTGAACTCAGTGAGAATCTCAATGTGAGATTCTGTAAGATTGTCATTCATTCTTAACTGATTTTCAAGAACATATCCTTGTTTCAATGCAATGTCATCTACTTTAGCAAGGATAGTTTGTTGTTGGTTAGCTAGATATACCACACCATTACCTCCCGTGTGGAAGCAATCTGTCATCTCCTTTTTATTCTGATTGACCTCAAATCTGATTGACTTTATGTCTTGGGCTAGATCAAACTGAAGTGTCTTATGACTCTCATCTACAAATTTCTCTAAGGCTCTTCTCTGCTCATCCATCTTCACCTGTAAATTTACCATGAACTTATTATAATCAAACTCAGTAGGAGATTGGTGAGTTGTTGTTTGGAGAGCTGACTTATAGCTATGACTTCTTCTCTTAAAGACCATTAGCTTCCTTTTCTTAGCCTCCCTGGCTTCTTCTATCTCAGATTCTGAAGAACTTTCAATCTGAACTCTTTCTGGAGGAGTTGTAGGAATTTCTTTCTCAGTTTCATGTTGCACTTCCTCAACATGCACTTTCTCCCCCTCAACATTACCTTGCTCTTTCTCAACTCTTAGGGTGTCATCCTTTTCAGCTGTCTTTCCAAAGTTAGGAAACAACTCTTCTGGAGTGTATTCCTTTTGTGCTTGAGCAGGTGATGAAACATCAATTGCATCAGTGTTCAAATCTTCTGATAAGTTTAGTTTTTCTTCCTCTTGAACTTGTGAAGTAATGGGCTCCCCCTGTAACTGTGCAGGATCAGTAATGTTCTGAGAAGGAGAAAGATCTATCTCCCCCTGCATCTGTGCAGGTATAGATTCCTTTTGGACTTGAGTAGACCCAGTCTGGTCCTCAGCCTGCTCTCTAACTTATTCTTCTTGAACTTGTGCATTGCCATGATCATGTTCTGTTGATTTCTCAGCTGTTTCCTGCCTGTCCACATCAGACAACTCTTTTGACAGAACTCTATCCCATCTTGAAAATAACCTCATGTCCATTTTCCTCATATGATTGATCTTGGACCCAGGAATCTGTTGCATTACCTATGGAATGATTACCGCCAGGTATAGACTCAACATTCTATCCAAGTTTGGCTTCTTGATTCCTTCTTTGATTTTTTTCAAACAGAACTGCTGACCAACTGGTTGGAATTATAAAGACAATTCTTGTCATCAAGCTGAACATATAGGCTGAGATCCTATCATGTCCACTTGGCTTGCATAAGATAACTTTGCCTACTATTTTAGATAGAAACTTTCCTTATGGATTCATTCCCATTCGATTTATGGCTGCTCCAATCTTTATGGTTGAATTCAAACCACACCACTGGAGAGCCTCCCTTGTCTTTGAGGCTGGGACCTCTTCTTCATCTTGAATGCTGGGTAGGTGAAGAATCTTTCTTATACTTTTTAGAGTAAGTTTAACTTTAGACCCATGAACTATAGATTTGATCTTGAGACCAGTGGAGTCCAATGTTGCAGTAGTATAGAACTCGAAAACTTCTTTCTTCCAAATATTAGTAGGTTCAGAGACAAGGTATTCCAATCCATTGTCTGTAAGAAGAGAAATCTCTTGTTTGATTTCTGGCGCGGTATTTTCGAAGGCAGCCCTAACCAGCTCATATCCCTCATTGATGTTGTCTTCAACCTTTGATGCCATTGGAATGATGAGAAAGCTTAAGAGGAGAGAAGAGAGTTTGTCGACACAGGGTTTTAGTTTCGAAAACCTGGTGAGCGTGTCGACAGTATATGTTCTCGACCTATATATACCTTTTCAAAACACAGAAGGTCAAGAGGTGGTCAAAAATTGTCGAAAAGTGTCGACACTGTTGACAAGTGTCGACACATACTTCTATAGTCTCGACCATGGCGCAGACTACCATGTGTCGACACCAATTGATGATATGTCGATACAAGAAATACTGAATAGTTCAGCCGAAATTATGTGTCGACTCTTAGTATAAGAGTCGACACAAAATCTATAAGTGTCGACACCATTACTCTAGTTGTGTCGACACTACATATCTGGATGAGTCGACTCTTTGACCCTTAGGTGTTGACACAGATTCTCATGTGTCGACACATTTTCCCTGACTAGTTGATATGACTACTCTGTGTCGACTCATTATCACTGAATGAGTCGACACCATTTTACTTAGTCAAATATTTAATAAACTAACCTATGGCCAACATTCCTAATTCAACTTTAAATCTATTGAATTTAGTTTCATCCAGAGCCTTAGTAAATACATCTGCAATTTGATAATCAGTTTTAACAAATTCTAATGAGATGTCTTCTTTTTCTACATATTCTCTAAGAAAATGGTATTTTATCTCTATATGCTTAGTTTTACTATGTGCAACAGGATTGTTTTTAATAGAAATAGCACTCTTAGAATCACACAATAAAGGTGTTCTACTTACTTGAATACCATAGTCCTTTAGCTGATGTTGAATCCACAATAGCTGTGCACAACAACTTCCTGCTGCCACATATTCAGACTCAGCAGTGGATATTGCCTTACTAGTCTGCTTCTTACAGCTCCAGGATATCAATCTTCCTCCCAAGAATTGGCATGTACCTGTAGTACTCTTTTTATCTTCTCTACACCCTACAAAATCTGCATCTGAATAACCTGTTAGTAGAAAATCTCCATTCCTAGGGTACCAAAGGCCTAGATTAGGTGTGCCCTTAAGATATCTCAAAATCCTTTTGACTGCAGTATAATGTGATTCTTTAGGGCAAGCTTGATACCTAGCACAGACACATGTAGCATACATAATGTCTGGTCTACTAGCTGTGAGATATAATAGAGAGCCAATTATTCCTCTATACAAAGACTCATCTACAGGATTACCTGCATCATCTTTGCATATTGGCATATTTGTTCCCATAGCAGTTCTCATGGTGGAGGATGATTCCATACCATACTTCTTAATTAATTCCTTGGTGAACTTAGACTGGGATATGGACAAGCCATCTTCAGTCTGTCTTACTTGGAGTCCTAAGAAGGACTTAAGTTCCCTCATACTGCTCATTTCAAACTTCCCTTGCATAAGTTTGGCAAACTTTTTGCAAAGGTTGTTCTCTGTAGACCCAAAAATTATGTCATCTACATAGATCTGAACTAAGATTATCTTACCTTTAGATTCCCTTAGGAATAGAGTTTTGTCTATTTTACCTCTTGAGAATTTGTTCTCAATAAGAAAAGTAGACAGAGTTTCATACCAAGCCCTTGGGGCTTGCTTTAACCCATATAATGCTTTCCTAAGTCTATAAACATAACAAGGTTTAAGAGAATCTACAAAACCTAATGGCTGCTCTAAATAGACTTCTTCTTTTAGATCACAATTCAGGAATGCTGATTTCACATCCATTTGGTATACTTTGAAGCCTTGATATGCTGCATAGGCAAGGAACATTCTGATTTCCTCTAGTCTTGCTACTGGGGCAAATGTTTGATCAATGTCTATTCCTTCTTCCTGCTTGTAGCCTTTAGAAACCAATCTTGCTTTGTTCTTCACAATTACTTCACTCTCATCAAACTTGTTCCTAAAGATCCACTTTGTGCCAATGATGTTGTGGTCTCTTGGTTTAGGAACTAACTCCCAGACTTTGCACCTTCTGAATTGATTAAGCTCCTCTTGCATAGCATTAATCCAGTGTTGGTCTTGGATGGCTTCTTCAAATTTCTTAGGCTCAAGTTGAGATAGAAAACTTGAGTGCAGGACTGTGCTCAGATTTCTTCTTCTAGTCTGCACTCCTTATCTTGGCTCACCTATTATTTGATTTGATGGATGGTCTTTTAGATGTCTTATAGCTGGAGGTAGATTTTCTTCAGTTTCAACATCTCCAGTTCCTTCATTATGCTACACCTCTTGGTTGTCATCAGCTTCTATAGAATCTTGTACTCCCCTGGACAGTAGCCATCATTTTCCAATACTTCATCTGCAGTTGTGCCTTCTGCAATGGAAAGCTTGTCCATCTTGTTGCTTATACCTGTTGGACTGAATGATCTACAAGGCAACTCACTGTTGAATAATCTTGTTTCATCAAATACAATATGTACAGATTCTTCTACCACTTGAGTTGTCAAGTTGTACACTCTATAAGCCTTACTATTGATGTTTTACCCAACAAATATCCCATCTTGGGATTTGGCAGCAAACTTAGTTTGATAAGACTTGTCATTGTTAAGTATATAGCACTTGCAACCAAAGATCCTAAAGTAGGATAGATTTGGTTTTCTACCTTTCATAATTTCATAGGGAGTCTTTTTGTGGATCTTGGTGATAGAAGCCCTATTGATCACATGACATGCAGTGTTTACTTCCTCAGCCCAGAAATATTCTGGAAGAGAAGTGTCACTCAATAGAGTTCTACCAGCTTCAATTAATGTCCTATTCTTTCTTTCAGCAATGCCAATTTGCTGTGGTGTTCTATGTGAGGAGAATTCTTGGAAAATCCCAAATTCTTCACACAATCTTGTCATACTTTCAGATTGAAATTCAGTGCCATGGTCACTTCTGATTTTTACCACTGTACTGTTAAGTTCATTCTGAATTTGTTTAACAAAATTATGTAAAACACTTGGGGTTTCTGATTTTTGTCTCAAAAAGAACACCAATGTATATCTAGAATAGTCATCTACAACCACAAAAGTGTAGACCTTCCTACCTAGACTATGAACTGGCATAGGAACAAAAAGATCCATATGTAAGAGGTATAAACACCTCACAGAATCCTTGTTTTCAAGGCTATGAAAGGAGGATTTTGTCTGCTTGCCCATTTGACAAGCTGAACATATCCCCTCCTTTATACACTTAACATGAGGACCATTCCTCACTAATTCTTTACTAAAGAGTTGGTCAATTATCTTATAGTTAAGATGGGCCAGCCACTTGTGCCATTTGACATAATGAGATGCATTATCATCAGCTACAAGACAAATAGGAGAAACCTTGTTCTCACATACAAAGTCAAGACAATAAACATTTCTTTTTCTGTATCCAGTCAATATGACCTTTTGATCACTTGACCTCTTGATATGACATCCATTCTTAACAAATGAAATGTCATATCCAAGATAACTCAGCTGACTTATGCTTATCAGGTTGTGTTTCAAACCTTTTACATAAGCCACTTGAGTGATGGTAATTTGGTTTGAAGAAATGTTACCAAATTCTTTGATGATTCCTCTTTTAGATCCACCAAAGATTACTTTAGGTCCATTCTTGATAGGAATGTACTCCTTCAGCAGCCCCTTTGTTCAATTCATGTGCCTGGAACAACCACTGTCCAAGTACCATATAGGGGTATGGCAACTTGGACTTTCCTGCAATACAAAATTACTTTCCCTTAGAACCCAAGTAAGTCTTGGGTCCTTGGTTCAGGTTAGCATCATTCATATCAAACCTACCAGCAGCTCTTCTAACTGGTAGACTGTTGTTCTTCCTAACACTTATGTTATGCCAATAGTCTAAGGCAAAATGGCCTATCTTGCCACAGCACTAGCATTCATACCTATTGTATCTAGGTCTAGATACATTTTTGGCAGAAAAATTTCTGTTCTGAGCTGGTGATGCTGCAGCTACACCCACTGATTTCTTATAACCATGGGGTTTATGAACATAGACTGACTTATTGGCATAAACATTCTTATTCATCAGAACATCAGTCTTAATATGACCATGAATATTTTCAAGATCATATTCATTAGAAGGCACTTGTACCTTTCTCAACATAACAGGGACTCTAAGGTTTAGTGGCTGGACTGGAGCTTTGCCTTTTCTCTTGAATTGGGCAGCCCTGGTGTTACCTTTGAAGCCTAATCCCGCCTTACCCTTTTGAGCCACAAACTCATCTATTAAAGGTAAGACTGATTTTGGGTTAGAGTAACTAGCCACTAAATCTTTCTCGACTCTCATTATGGCCTCCAGACTTTTAACATGATCTTTGTAATATGTGACTGTGCCCATCTGAATAATAGTTATATTTTTCAGTTTGACAATCTCATTTAACTTTTGATCCAATACTTTTTCTAACTCAGATGATGCCACCTTAAGATCTGCAATCTCCTGAGCCTGACTTTTTGCTAGGTTCTTGCTTTTCTTAAGAGCCTGCAATAAGTCTCCATACTTATCTATAAACTGATGAACATCTCCTTCAGATTCAGATCCATCCTCATTACTTGATGCAGATGAATCTGACTTTGAACTGGTATTGTAATCTGAAATTCTAGAATTACTTTGTACCTTATTGGGACTAGGCTGATCCTGGCACATGTTGTATTCTGAATCAGCCATCAGTCCCATATACTGATGGCCTTCTTGAGCATAGATGGAGTTTATCAATTGCATAAACTCCTCTTCTTCATTAGCTACATACAATCCAATGTAAGCTTCAGCTTCAGATTCTAACTTTGAGGAAGATTGATCTGTAAGACTCTTATCCTTCTTAGCAACAAAGGATTTCTCCTTCTTGTCCTTTTGTTGAGTCTTCTTTCTGTCTGTTGACTCCTTCCTCTTATCTGGACATTCATCCACCACATATCCTGGCCTATTGCAGCAATAGCAAACAATCTTTGATGTTGTAGCTTTGCTGGGCTTTGATCTGCTCCTTTCCTTTCTTGATGATTTTCTCTTCTGATAGTAATCATCAACTGGCTGTGATGTGGAGGGCCTTGACTTCCACTGCTTCTTCTTCAAGAACCTCTGAAACTGCCTTGTAAAGGCAGCAAAATTTGCATCTGAATTACTGCTTTCTGAGTTCTGATTGTCTGCATTTTCTGAGTTATCTTCAGCAACTTCCTTAGAAGGTGATGGAGACATTCTCCTGCTCTTTCTAGTGGCTTCAACCTTAAAGGCCACTGACTTCTTTTTATGCTCTCCTTTTGTAATTTTTTCTTCCTCCTTCCTAGCCATTAGTTGCATTTCATATGAGAGCAATTTTCCAAATAAGGTTGGAGGAGAAATGTCTGCAAGTTTGGCCACTTCTCTTATGGCACAAATCTTGGTATCCCAATCCTTTGTCAAGGATCTTATAAATTTGTCATTCAGCTCATATATACTGAAGACCCTTCCATAGGACATTAGTTCATTCACTATCCTGTAGAATTTCTTGTAGCATTCAGTTATGCTATCAGACTTCCCTTATCTGAAACTCTCATATTCTTGATTAATCATAGATTTTCTGTCTTGTCTAACTTCTTTAGAAGCCTCCATGTAGACAATCAAAGTGTCCCACATTTCCTTGGAGGTTTTGCACTGAATCAAATTTTGGAAAGTAGAATCATCTATGGCACTCACTAAGATATTCTGAGCTCTCTTATCCATAGTTGCCAATATAATCTCATCCTTAGTCATTTCAGAGAAATCTTTAGGAGTTTTTTCATTTGCATCTAGAGCAGACACATTCATTGGGATATATGGACCTTCTTTTACTGTAATATAGATCCTTGGATCAGAAGCCTCCATAAACAACCTAACCCTTTCTTTCCAGATTCCAAAAATCTCTTTTCTGCAGATGGGTAATTTCATTGACCCTAGTTCCTTGTGATTCTCTCCAGAACCCATTTTCTTGATTCTTGATTCTGCCTTTAGGGATCTAACTCAGAATGTTAAGTCCTTCTTTGAGTAACCTCCCTCTGATACCAATTGATAGTTTTACTTTCAAGACAACCTAAACACCTAGAGGGGGGGGGGTGAATAGGTTCTAATGCTTGTTTTAACTTAAGGCTGAATATAACTACAAGTTATAATAAAATTCAGAAAACAGTGCAGCTAACACAGCACAGCAATCACAAACATGTACACATCACAGATTGCACACATATTTATAGTGGTTCCACAAGGTCTGGGTACATCCACTTTCCCCCCCTTCACCTATCTAGCAGTGTGCTAGATTCGGCCTAACTTCCTCCTTTATCTCAGATCCTCAGATCCTACAACTCAGAACCCTAAAAGGTTCTTACAACTCAGAACCCTATAAGGTTCCTACAGCTCAGGCTAACCAGCCCTACCTCAGCCTTGCCACAAGACCTACAACTCAGAGAACACCTTCTCCTACAACTCAGGCATAAACAGCCCTACCACTCAGAGAATACCTCTCCTACACTCAGCCTTTATAAAATAGGCTTACAACTCAGATCTATAAATAGATCCTACAGAATTTGAAAATGAAGTAATATAATATCTTACTCCTGTTGAGAGAGAAGGAATAAAACTGTTCTTGATCATCTTCTTGAAAAGGCTGATGGATGAAATAAACTGGATCTTAGCTTTCTTCAAAGCTTCTTGAATCTCAACCTAGTAAGAGTTGATTTCCTTTGGAATATACTGCTTCTTAAGAAACCTGTGATAGCTTCCTTCTTGTCTTCAAATGGCTGGATCTCTCTCTATCCACAACCCTTTATAATACTTCTGAATTCTTGAATGAATTAAACTTAGACTGAATCTGAGTGGATGTTCACTTCAGAAAGTCTTCTAAGATCTTCTCTCGAAGATCTTCTTCTGTGCCTTGCACTTTCTTGATTAGAGATCTTATCTCACAACAATGATCAATCAATCAGTTTCAATGTATGTGTTTGTATATATTCTTCTTCTGAATCTATCTATTTATAGACTTCATCCTTGGTAACCGGCTGATCCAGTTTCTAACAAACTTCTGACAAGTCTGACAGCTTCAGTCAACCTGTTGTAACTCACAGCTGTCAAGTCTTCAAACAGATCTTGTGCCTTTATCTTTATAAGCAAAGTGTCGTGACTGTCTGTTAGAAAGTGTCGAGACCATCTATCAATATGTGTCGAGATAAGTGACATAGGTGTCGACACCGCCTTTGATGATGTCGACATGTCTACCTTTATGTCGACTCAGCTTCTTGGTACTGCATCTTGAGAATGTGTCGACACTGAGTAGTTGTGTCGACACAAACACTTCATCATACACCAGCAACTAACATAGTCTAGACTTTGCTGTGTGTCGACACAAGTCCTGTGTGATGATACAGTTAATGTAGACTCAGAATATAGTGAGTGTCGACACAGCCTCCAGGTGTCGACACAGCTGTGGTTGACTCTGCCTCTGTGTGTCGACACAGTCTTCTGGTATCGACATAAATGTTGTCGACTAGCAATTCTGTGTGCCGACACAGCTTCCCAGTGTCAACACAAGTGATGTCGACCAAACTTCTGTGTGTCAACACTGCCTCCAGGTGTCGACACAATTGTTGTCGACTCTATTTCTCTGCGTCGACACAGCCTTCTTCAAGTGTCGACACAATCTTTCTGAAGTATCGACACAATTTCTTCTGTTGTCGACACATGGACTTAGAATATTTTTCCTGCATTCTAGTACATTCTTAACCTGCACATATAAACTCAAAATAACATCAAATACACCTTGATGTATATCATTGAGCTAAGTTAGGCTTCTTCAAATCAGGTACACATTTTCCAATGTACCCAACACCCTTTGGCTTGTTTTTTTTTGGGTGTAAGACCCATGGACAATCTTCAGTCTCTTAAAATTTTTACTTCGACCCTGAGATCGACCGCTCTCTTGCGCGTATTCGATCTCAACGCCGAGTTCCATTTTTAGACCCCGAAGACTCCACCGGAGAACCCTTTGCTTCTTCTATGGCCGACCCTAACCCTGCCCAGGCGGTCGAGCGTACAATGTCTTACTACGCCCGGCCTAACATGGATGACACGGGGTCGAGTATTGTTCATCGAACTATGGCGAACAATAATTTCAAAATAAAGTCAAATATCATTCAAATGGTCCAAAATGTCGTGCAGTTCGATGGACTGCCCAATGAGGACTTGAATGTACACATGTCCAACTTCATTGAAATATGCGACACCTTCATGATTAATGGCATCACTGATGATGCCATACGCTTGTGCTTATTTCCAATCTCCCTCTGATCCAAATCTAAGGTCTGGTTGAATTCCCTCCCTCGAGGATGAATCACCACCTTGGCTGAATTGGCATAGCGCTTCTTAACGAAGTATTTTCCGCCCGCAAAAATTGCAAAATTGCGGGCGGACATATCTTCGTTCGTCCAAAATGACTCCGAGTCTCTTTACGAGACTTGGGAATGCTTTAAGGAGATTCTCCGCAGGTGCCCGCACCACGCGCATCCAGCGTGGCTGCAGGTACAAATTTTTGATAATGGCCTTAACTTCCAAATGCGTCAGATGATCGACGCATCTGCCTGGGGTCCTTGAACAATAAAACCCCCGATGCCGCCCAGGATATTTTTGAAAAGATGGCGATGAAGGCTTACCAGTGGAACGCCCCTTGGGGACGTCCTAAGGTGGCAGCCGACGTTTTTGAAGTTGATGCCACTGCTCTGTTAACCCTTCAAGTGGAAAGGTTAACGAAGGAGGTGGTGGAGATGGCTACTTCCTCCACCACTGCTCCCTGGGCAAATTCTATTCTTCCCTCCTCTAACGTTTGCACTGCCAAAGAGTTCGTGGACTTTTTGGGAAACTCGGGTCGTCCTCCCTTCAACCCCAACAACAACCCATATAGTAATAACTATAATCCGGGTGTGTGGAATCACCCGAGCTTTTCATGGAGCAACCCGAATAACGCGCAATGCCCCCCTCCCTGTTTTGTACCATACTATTATCCTCCCCCTCCTATGAAGCAGTCCCCAGTGGAGTTAAATTTTAATAAGTACATTGCTTCCAATGAATCAAATATCCGGAACATTATCAGATCGCTTAAAAATCTTGAACTCCAGGTTGGACAGCTGGCATGACTAATGTCAGAACGCGTGCAAGGGGAGATGCCAGGGAACACGAAACCTAATCTGCGGGAGAACCTCAACGCTATAACCCTGCGTAGCTGTAAGGAGGTGGTTGATCCAAAACGGATCGATCCGCAGGTACACATATCTCCTCCTTCCCCTCTTCCCACTTCTTCGTCTTCGTTAGTTTTACCAAATTTAAATGCTAAAATTAATTTAAAATCGCCCATGTTGTACCCTCATAAGATAGATAGCGAGCATCAGGACGAGCAATATAAAAAAGTTATTTTATTATTAAAGCAAATTCATAATAATGTTCCTTTCTGTGAGGCTATCTCGCAGATGCCTAAATTTGCGAAATATCTAAAAGAACTCCTTTCTAATAAACAAAAATTAAAAGATGTTTCGCATATCGCTCTCAATGCTCAGTGCTCGACGGCACTTACAAATAAATTGCCCAAAAGGCAAAATGACCCGGGACGGTTTTCCATCCCGTGCATTTTTGGCAATGTATTAGTAAAATTCGCCTTAGCTGATTTAGGCGCGAGCATTAATTTGATGTCGTTCTCGCATTTTAAAAAATTAGGGTTGGGCACTACGGCCCTTACGAATATGCACATCTAATAAGCAGATCGCTCGGTTAAGTTCCCCATCGGGGTAGTGGAGGACTTCCTTATCCGATTCGACAAGTTTATCTTCCCGGTAGACTTCGTCATCTTAGACATCGTGGAGGACGCCGAGGTACCAATAATACTCTATCACCCTTTTCTCGCCACCTCCTGCATATTAATAGATGTTAGTAATGGTCGTCTCCTCCTTCGGGTAGGAGATAACGAGGTTAATTTCTCTATTAATCCCTCGATTGATGACTCTTTATTGAGCGATGATTTCTGCTATAGTTTAGATACTTACGGAGACCATTCTTCTCCCTTTTTCGAGTCAATTTCTCTAGCTAACGATACTTCTGCACTCAAAAAATTTTATTGCGACGAGGACAAGTCTACGTAATTGCTTTTTGAACAAATTGGTTCAAAAGACATTAGAATTAAAACCTCGCTAGAAGAGCCGCCTACCCTAGAACTCAAACCATTACCCGAATCCCTCAAATACACCTTTTTGGGAGAAAATGGTACACTCCCTGTGATCATTTCTTCACATTTGAGCGATTCGGAGACCTCCAATTTATTTCAGGTTTTGCTTAAACATCGCCACGCAATTGCGTGGAAAATTTCTGACCTTAAGGGGATTAACCCTTCTTTCTGCACTCACAAATTTTTCTTAAACGATAATTTCCGCAAAGCCATTCAGCCGCAGCGACGTCTTAACCCAAACATGAAAGACGTCGTGAAATCTGAGATAATTAAATTACTAGATGCGGGGATTATTTATCCCATTTCTGATAGTGCATGGGTTAGTCCTCTTAATGTCATGCCCAAGAAAGGCGGTCTGAACATAGTGGCGAATTAGCACAACGAGTTCGTCCCAACTCGTACTGTTACGGGTTGGCGTGTGTGCATCGATTATCGCAAACTTAATGATGCCACCCGCAAGGATCATTTCCCACTACGGTTTCTTGACTAGATACTCGAGCGTCTTTCCGGTCATCCATATTATTGTTTTCTCGATGGTTTATCGGGGTTTTTCCAAATCCCCATTTCCCCCGATGACCAAGAGAAAAATACTTTTACTTGCCCGTTTGGCACCTTCGCCTATCGAAGAATGCTATTTGGCCTCTGCAATGCGACGGCTACATTCCAAAGATGTATGCTAGCAATCTTTGGCGAGCTAGTAGAAGATATTATGGAAGTATTTATGGATGAATTCTCTGTTTTTGGACGCTCTTTTCCCGATTGCCTTAAAAATTTAGATCGTGTCCTCCAACGGTGCGAGGACACAAGACTTGTTCTAAAATGGGAAAAATGTAACTTTATGGTTCGAGGAGGTTTGGACCTCGTCCATAAGATTTCAATTAAGGGGATAGAGGTTGATAAGGACAATGTAGAACTCATAGAAAAACTTCCTCAGCCAACTAACGTAAAATCTATTAGGAGTTTCCTTGGCAACGCTGGCTTTTATAGACGTTTTATTTAAGAATTTCCAAAAAACACAAAGCCGCAAACTCGCCTCTTGGATAAGAAATCACATTATGTCATTATTAGCGATTGCGAGTTTGCCTTTGATTTTATAAAAAAAAACTTATCAATTCCCCAATTCTAGTTGCCCCTAATTGGTCCCTTCTGTTTAAAATCATGTGCAACGCTAGTGATATTACCTTAGGTGTCGTTCTTGGCCAACGCGTAGACAAACATTTTCATCCAATCTATTACGCTAGCAAAACGCTCATTTCAGCACAAGTGAATTACACAATGACGGAAAAGGAACTCTTTGCCGTGGTTTTCACTTTCGATAAGTTTCGCTTGTATTTAATGATATCTAAAGTTATCATTTTTACCGATCACTCCACCCTTAAGTATTTTTTAGCTAAAACCTACGTGAAGCCCTGCCTTCTTCGATGGATCCTTCTCCTTCAAGAGTTTGACTTGGAGATCCGGGATAAGAAGGGCGCTGAAAATCTAGCGGCAGACCACCTCACTCGTTTAGAAAATCCGGGTGCATAAGCGCTCGTCGAATCTTAAATAAATGACAGATTCCCCGAGGAATGCCTTCTTTCCATTCGTTCGTCTTCGTCATCTTCGCCTTGGTTTGTAGATTTTGCGAACTATTTAGTCGCGTGGGTGCTTCCAAAGGAGTTCTCAAGTCAGCAAAAGAAAAAATTCTTCTATGACTTGAAAAATTTCTTTTGGGAGGACCCATTTCTTTTTTGAATCTGTGCGGACCAAGCGGTCCGAAGATACGTCGCGGGTGTGGAGTGCACGCAAATACTTAGGTACTACCACGAGGGTCCAGCCGGTGGGCATTATCAAGCCAACCAGACAGCTCGGAAGGCGCTAGAGGCGGGCTACTTTTGGCCCACTCTCTTCAAAGATGCTCATAATTTTGTGCGCGCATACGATAGCTGTCAGCGGTCGGGAAACATCTCTTGTCGAGACGAGATGCCCCAAAACATGTTTTTAGAATGCGAAGTCTTCGATTTATGGGGCATAAATTTTGTTGGCCCCCTACCTCATTCTTATAAAAATATGTATATTTTAGTGGCGGTCGAATACATATCAAGGTGGGAGGAAGCGCAAGCTCTTCCCACCAATGATGCGCGAGTCATCGTCACATTTCTATAAAAACTATTTTCTCACTTTAGCACACCTCGTGCAATTGTGAGTGATAGGGGAACGCAATTCTGTAACGCTCTAATGGCTAAGACGTTCACTAAATACGGAGTCACACACAAACTTGCCACCCCCTACCACCCGCAAACAAGTTTCCAAGGTTAGGTAGTAATCGAGAGATTAAGCGAATATTAGAAAAAACTGTTTCACTTAATATGAAAGATTGGTCCGTTAAACTTGACGACGCATTAAGGTCATATCGAACGGTATACAAACCGCTACCGGTTATACTCCGTTTCGATTAATCTATGGCAAAGCGTGCCATTTACCAATAGAACTGGAGCATCGCGCTCTTTGGGCTTTAAAACTCTTAAACCTCGACACTAACTTAGCTGCTCAAAATAGAAAACTGCAACTAAACGAGCTCGATGTATGGTGTGCGAACGCTTATGACAGCAATAAGTTCTATAAGGAGCGTTCTAAGTTATATCACGATCGAAAAATCAAGTCCCAAATTTTTTTTTTCTCCGGGCGATCTTGTCCTTCTTTATAATTCACGTCTTAAACTTTTTCCAGGAAAACTAAAATCTCGTTGGTCCGGTCCCTTCATAGTTGAAGAAGTTTTTCCATATGGGACCGTAATCGTCTCCCACCCGAAAAAGGCTCGTTTAAAGTAAACGGTCATCGGTTAAAGTCTTATATAGCGGGCGACCCAGTGATTGAGCATTACGAAACCATAACCCTCCTCGACATATAAACCCGCCAATATAGTCAAGCTACACGACTACAAATACAGCTCTCCTGGGAGGCACCCCTCGCTTATCTTTTTCGCACTTTATTTATCATGTTTGCTACTTTTTTCTAATAACGCAGGGTTTCTAAACGGGCTTCCCCAAACATGCATCAGGGACGTTTCTACCCTCCCTCTTTCTTTTTGTACATATTGCATTTAATTTTTCTTATTCCGCATACTTATCTTACAATATTGGGGATAATGTTGGAACTAAGTATGAGGGTGTTTTCGTGTTTTTCCTATTTTCTTTTTTGCACTTCTTTTATTTGCATTTCTATTTTCCAAAACAAAAAAGAACAAAAAAAATTTTAAAACAAAACAATTTCCAAAAAAATTTAATTTTACTTTGTAAATATTTTTTCCCATTTTATAAATAAATTCATGTAAATATATTTTGTAAATACTCTTCTCTTTTCCCCTTTCTTTTCTCTCTCATCCTTGTAAATAATTTCTCTTTTTCTCCAAATTTTTGTAAATAGAATGAAAATTTTCTTAGAAATACAAAAAATTTACAAAACATAAATTTCCAAAAAAATTGATTTTCTCATTTTCCTTTCTTTAGTATGTATATATTAAAGTAATAAATACAAAAATACAAAAAAACATAATAACTATAAAAATTTCAAAAATATATATATTTTATAAGAAAATAAATCAAATATATCATTCTTAATTTTCTTATTATCCAAAAATTTTGTTTTGAGTTTATTTATATGAGAATTTGATCAATTCTTTGTTCACTATTCATTTGTTAATTATAGATTGAAAAATATAAATTGTCAGGGTTAAGTTTTAAAGAAATCATTATGCTTTGTTAAAAAATAGCGGACTCGTTTTAGGCACTACTTCTAATATCTCATTGATAGGAGCACATGTATTATGTTAGAAAATAACGGCTATAGAATTCAATTATGCCTACTTTTAGCTTTCTGAAAAATTGGAACGTACAATTTATAAAGTTTGCTCTCAAAATTTTTTTTAATTAAAAATCTAGTTTTCTTTTCTCCCCTTATTTATCATGACCTACTTGGTATGATAAAAAAAAATTTCCCCTAAAAAGATCATATGTCAATGGAAATAAGATTTCATTACATAAACATAGGCACCCAATAATTAAAAAATTATATGTTACGGAGTAAGAGGATAAAATTCATTACTCCTATACATATACATTGGGTTAATTTTATTATTATATAGTTGAAAAAGAAAGAAAAAAATCATACTAGGAAAATAAGATTTCATTTTCCTAATAATCCAAAAAGAAAAAAATGGAGGTTCGAGAAAAAATTATCTTGCCTCAAAATCCAAGCCACTTCATAAACCATCAACCCCCTTAGCCAATTTCATGATTCTAGAATTAATTCAAAAATATTTTTGAGAGCATAATTTGTAAATGCATTATTTCCCATAAAACTCCTATAAGCTAAAGTTCATATAATTCCAAGCTATTTTTGTTTAGCTAACCAGTACAACTATTGGTTTCTATTTAATTACATCAAGAAGTCTTTTGGCCAAAACTTTTGCTCTATTTAAATCATCTATATAATTTTAGGACTTAACTCTTATACCCCGTATATTTATTTAGATCTTTCTTATAATTAAATTAAAATGGTAGCTAAACTTAGAGTTTTTTTTATTCCTTATAAGTTCATCTCAAACTTTTGCTCTGGAATAGCAAAAGCTTAAGTATGTGGGTATTTGATGAGTTATAAATATACGCATATTTTTGTAATTTATTTAAGTCGTTTTACTATTATTTCGTAGTTTTTAGTTTGTTTTGTTTAATAATTTGTTTCTTTTTGCAAATAATTTCTAATTAAGCTTAACTTTTGTTTTTCTTGAATTTTCCAGAAATTTTGTGAATTTTTCATATGTCAAACCCGTGTCACAAAGGTCACGCCCGTGACAGGGATTGTTCCTTTGATTTTTTCACCAAAACAGGTTTTTTGCTAAGAAATGGCAAGTCACGCCTGTGTCTAGCATGTCACACCCATATCACGCCCTTGACAATCGTTGGCCTTAGCCCGATGCTCGAAGTTTAGCCTCCATCAACCTGAGCAGAACACGCCTGTGTCAGGACCGGTACACCCGTGTTAGCCACTCAATGCCACTCAAAGCTTCTACTGTTCACCACTCGATCCCACTCAACTCCATCAACTCGACACTCAATGCCAGCATGTCACGCCCGTGTCCAAGCACGACACGCCCATGTTGGACACGTGTCCCATCCCGAAGCTTCCAGAAACAAGCCAGCTTGCCAGATTTCGCCAAGTCAAACACGACAACTGCGATACGCCCCCCGACACGCCCGTGACTAGGGCGTGTCACACCCGAAATTTTGTCTATAAATAAAACTTTTCTGTAAGGTCCAAGCATTCACTTTTTTGAGCCAAATTTAGTGTGTTTTGGGGGCTACCCTTGTGGATTCCATCTAATGTAAGGAGGCTTTCTCCCCCCTCCCTTTTCATGTTTGTTTTAGCTTTTCCTTTTACCTTGTAATAGCTTTGTAATAGCTTCATTATGGTAATACAAGTTGTAGTTTTTCCCTCTCTACCTTGTATGAAAATTTATTTGGGTGGCTCATATCTTTCCTTTTTTGTCCTCTTGTTTTACCTAGTCTTTCTCTTTCTTAAAATTATTAATTAGTGTAACTTGTTGTAATTTTTCTTGCTTTTAAATTATTGTCATATTAGGCTTCATTATAGGTTTTTATGTTAAAAATGAATTGTTATAATGGAAAAAATTTTGTTTAAATCTTCTTTTCAAAATGAAATGTTGTATTGAAAACATTTTAAAGTCTTATATTTTTCATACCTATGAAATTGTAAAAGAGGTTTTAAAGTGATGTTTGAATTTTTTTTTGCATAGCTTTGTTTTAGGATTGTAAAACCCCTTTTTTGTTTCTTTAATTTTAATTTCTTTTTCACTTTTTCATCACTTTTATGGAGTCCTAAGAATAAAAATATAAACGTTTTAATTTTTCAACAACTTTGATTTTAACTTTGTTTTTGGAAAACTTTTGCTTCTTTAATTTTTATTTCACCTATTTATGTGTTTTTTGTATGTTCTAAGAATAGAAAAGTTGTTGTTTTAAATTTTAGGTAACTTTGATTTGTTCTTTAATTGTGTGTGAGTTAGGGTTTTCATTATGTTCTTTTAATCTCATGTTAGTGTGTGTGAGTGTATGAGGATAATTTTATTGCTTTTATTTCCCGCCTACTCGTTTGAGTAGGACTTGCAATTTACCGCTTTCATTTTCTTCCTACTCATTTGAGTAGGATTTTGCGTGTATGTGTTTCATTTCTGTAGAGTGCATGTGTGGGTGCATTTATTTCCTCCTACTAGTTTTAGTAGGGCTCGCTTTCATTCCCCTGCCCACTCATTTAAGCCGGGACTCGCAATTTTAACGCTTTCTCAATTATATAGAGTCTGTGTGTGTAGGAGATAAATTTTATTGCTTTCTTTCAATTCATGTAGAGTTTATCCATGTGTGCATTTATTTCCGCCTACTCGTTAAGAGTTAAATGGCGTGTTTTAATTTCCCGCCTACTCATTCGAGTAGGACTTGTCATTTATCGTCTACTCATTTGAGTAGAACTTGTACTTGCATTTATTTCTGCCTACTCGTTAAGAGTTAAATGGCGTGTTTTAATTTCGCGCCTACTCGTTTGAGTAGGACCTATCTTTTTAATTTATTTATGGTTTTGAAGTCCGCGTGAGTTCTTGTTTTAGTTAGCATTTTTAATTTATCTAAACGCACTGTTGTTTTTGTTTTCTTCTTATAACTGTTTAGTGCCAAATTTCGAACTCGCGCCTCATTTAAACCATAAAGCCATCCCCATACCGATAAGTGGTTAATCGTTATTATCCCTCGGAATCGAAGAGCATTGGGACATATAAAATGATTTGAAATAATTAAAGTCTTTTATTTTCATTTTATTTTAAGGACTTAAGGTTTGCCCCGGGTTAACGACGCGTAGACCTGCATAATCGATGTATGGGCTCTACTTCCGTTATCCATATGCTAGCTAGCCGAGAGGCCATGTATATGGACCGATCACCCCTGGGTAAAGACAATTGCATACGCACCCTCGAAAGAGGAGAAGCGTAGTTCTGCCGGATTGGGTTCCCCACCCAATAGCGGGGTTCTTAGCGTAAAGCGGGCGTTAAGAGGAATCCTTCTTTGGACTAACGTTCGGTCGAATAGTCTTAGCATTCAGGTTAGCAATATTCCTAGAGATAAGTGCACTCATATTTATGGAACCTCCACGACCAAGTGCCTTTTATTATTTTGAAAACTAAGTTCAATAATTATTTTAAGTTATTTTAGTCTTAATCTGATTTAATGCCGAGCGTTAACCCGTCATCGAATAATCTAAGTAATTTTCAGCTTTTTTTATTTCTGTCTTTAAGTGACAAACAAAAATCCACCTTACTTTCAGTAAAATAATAGTCCTCCTAGAGGATTAGGAATAATAAACCTGACCCCGAGAACAATACGACCTCGGTATTCTCCCGAATATCGAGTGCTACATGCGATAGGGGCACTTGCCTCCTTTTATTAGAACTTCGATCTTCTAGCAAGTTTGCGTCGGTCGACTCATCGAACCAACCACCCATATAAGAGTCTGCATGCGGGCCACATCAATGTGTTGAACCAGATCGTCCTTCCATGTGTAGTAGGAAAACTTCGGCTCACGAAACCCCTCTGTAATTAGGGCAGATGAAACAAACTCACTGAAGAGGATGCCTCCCCTTATTGGGCAAGTCAGGGGATCTCTAACATCCATCTCACAGATCCGGCCTCCACTCGCCGAGCCAGGGAACAACACTCGCCCCTATAGATCTCGCTTTCTCACCTCCTCTATTACCTCCTTCCCAGGTTGCCTATCAGGGGCATTCTCGCCCAGGGTTGGGGTCGTTATAATTTGGACAACTGGCATCAAGCACTCGGTATGCATGCGGAGTGCGAACTTGACGAGGCTAAGCTCCTTTTGACAAAAATCCTCGAACATCCCTAGGGTGGCGAGAGGGGGTCGGGGTTGCGAGTCGGCCCTTCCTAAACCTTGTGCTCTCCTCTAGTCATCGAGCTCACTAAAGATTTTTCGGTGCTGACTTATTTCCATGCTCACCACACCAAAATGTTGAAACCAAAAATCAGCTTCTATGGAGTTCGAGCCATTGGGGAAGGGGAGATCTTGCACTTACTTCTCCCTCACAAACTCAGACAGCTAGAGACTTAGAATAAGAAATAGACCCAAGCCTCCAACATGGAGCTCCCACCACACACTCAGAAGATCTTAGAGAACTTCCCCTCCTTAGCTAAGTGTTGCGCTAAGGCACCTCAGAAAGCACAACAAGACTAGGGAACAAGTAAGCATGCCTTCTAAGGTACCCCGTGGGTTCTATATATAGTTTTCTTAAATCGATCTGCCAATAACTAACCTCCATTATTCTAAATTGCTATATGCAGTCCATATTGGCCTGCCAATTGTGTAACTTCGCTATTCTGAAAGGCTATGGGCATGGTAACGGGAATAGAATGGTAAAAACACATCATACAACACTGGGCGAGTGGCCACTAAAAACATCCACTCGCATGGGGTGGCAAGTGCTCGATGGTGCTAGCGCTTGCCACCTCCCTATATCCCAGGGCGAGTGTTGGCTAAAAATGCCCCTCTCGCAAACTGCTTACTGAGAGCCATAAGCGAGTACGAGCCTGTTGCTCCACTTGCCCCCATTCCGCTCCACACCACCTGGGAGAGGCGACCGATCTCCCGAGATACTACTCAATGCCAAGAAAGTGGTGTCGGGGGAACAAGCCTTAGGCTCTGTTTGGGGGGACTTATTTTCACCGGTCAAGCGGTCACGATCGCATGAACCGGGACTTAATTAAGTCCAAGTTCATGTGGTCGTGACCGCTTGACCGGTGAAAATAAGTCTCCCCAAATGGAGCCTCACTCGACATTGGGCTAGAAGGCATCGAGTAGATTCGGCGCCAGCGGAATGTGTTGAGTGGACTCGATGCCAGGGGCCCGGCTCGCCTAGCTTGGATAGTTTGGCTCCTATCAATCCCCACTCACCAGATATGGGCTTGTACAAATATCAGAGTATAAAATTGTTCTGAGGACTATATCTCAACACTCTCCCACACATTAGTCATAGAAGGTAGTAGGGACATAATTTTAATAGGCCCTGCCCCCTGGCCTGGTTGCCCCCCTATATTAGGTGTGGTTGCTTCTCCTCTCGCTGGGTGTCCTTCTAAAAATATGGGTACAACTATTTTTCAACAAGACTAAGTGGTTTTGCATTGTATCCCCTGGAGACTCATAGGAACAGGGTAGGAGAAGGGGAAAAAAGAGTGCAATATAATTATAGTGTATATAAAAATACATATATATCAAAATAGGTGGAAGTGCGGTGAGCTAAATTTTGCAGATATGGTACCAACAATTCTATAAGTAAATGTAAGAAGCAAGTATGTAAAGTATTGAATTGAACTTAACTTATAAAAATTTTCAAACATATTTATAGTTTAAGGATCTGGTTAACTAGAAAGTAACCCATCATATAAAGAGCTCATAGTAATTTATATGATGAGAGTCTTTTACAGTGCGATGCATTACAATGTAATACATTGCAAAGAATATATAATAACTCACCCATACTACTCATGCACTCTAACTTACTATGCCGACATAGACTTTTAGTTCCCAATTTTCGAGGGTTAAGAACCACACAAGCACCTCCCATCATGGCCAAACGAAGACAGTGGAGTGTGCCTCTCCACTACTAGGCAGGTATGCACACTACCAGACATAGGTCTATGTAATCCACGAAGCTAAGAACCAAAAAATGACATTCTGCATACCTACTCAGTCATGTAAGTCTTAAAAGACACGAAAGGGGGATTTGGGAAGTAAACATTGAAGTGCCTAGCCTAACCGGCCTGAGTCTCTCTGTCAGCTTCTATCAGTGTGACGATCGGCAAGTCTGCAGCCCGGCACAAGTAATCCTCTCACCAGGATCAATATATAATTGTGTATCAACCATACACACCCTTATAATTCCTAAGATCAAACCGTGCTAATGAGCCCCCAAGGACTTTAACTGAGTCCATACACAAATAATTTTAATAAGTTTAACTAGTGTTAATTAGTAACCAAGGATCTACAAACTGGGTCCTTAATATATCACCCTAGAATGAAATCATATCCAAAAATCTACACCAAGCCAACACTGATACTTGTAATGAGTTGTCAAAACTCTAATATAGTGTAATGGGTAAGTCAAGGAATTACTTTCAATGATCCTACAGAACTACTTTTGATTTTAGTGATTTGTTTGAGTTCACTAATGAGGTATGCCCAACTTTATTTACTAACTATTTCCATCCTCATGCAAGAGTCGCAATACGCTTAACCATTATTACATGTTGTATTTCTAATCAATTATACTTTATTAATAACAATCATTTAATTAAATATGAGATCAATTCATGTCTAAATCCACAACAATCAATTAATTAAAAGTGTGATCAGTTCAAGTCCAAATCGACAGATATTATCATCAAGAGCTATAAGCGTGTTTCCAAAAATTTCGGCTCAATGGGGTATCAAAGTTGTTCACATTATAACAAAGTATTTAATATAGGAATCATTTCAAACCAAAAACCCCTGAAATTTCTACGGTAGTTCATAAGTGACATTTCGAACATGTCCAAATTTCAGTCGCGTTGGTTATTATAATAAAAATTTGTTAAACAATACATTTATATGATGAGATAGACAAAATCACCATAAATACTTATCCCAAAAATGAAACTTAAATGGATGTTAACAATATCATTATACATATAACTATCAAATTTCATAAGCATCTGATGAACAATATGAAAGAAATTTGTGAAACGTCAAAAATCTATGTGTGTGCATAATTGTTTACTAAAATGGGGTTTTTACGAGCTATAGTCCACCAAAAATAACGATCTACATGATTTTGTAAAGGTATTTATAAGGGATACAACTTTTATGGTGAGTCTTAGGTCCAGATCTATGCGTGTAATGCATAAAACTAGGTTTGAACCTAATAGTGTGAAATTGGATAGAATCTGTTTAGTGCATAACTATTTTTGGTTTACGACACAACATTTACAAATTTAGATCTAGGGAGCTATATGGCTCCCCAAAAAACATGCAACTAGTATTTAGAAAGGTCCTTCAGAGTGCTACAACTTTCATGTTAAGACTGATGTCTAATTTTGACTGGATCATGACTAAAACATGGCTCGAATTCAGTCGCACGGACTAAACAGATTCAATCTACCGATATTTAATATATTTTGCACAAATATAAAGGCAATTCAGACAACATCCGGGCATCTACTTCCTCCAACCGACGTACAAGATATGTTCAGTATTCTCTCCTCCAATACTCCCTCAATATAACACCATTATTCACGAGATCAAGTCCTACCACTTTGTATTAAAGAGAAGAGTTTATTAAAGATATTTTCACGGGGAACGACTTCCATGAAAGGAAGTTCCAGCATGGTTTTTCTTTGAAAATACATGAATCATGTTGAAATCAAACTCTCTTGATCCCTATATCTCTCATATTTTTATCTAAAGAACTAGCATTAAAGGATAGGGAAGGAAGCTCACCTGGTTCATAGCCATGGAACGAGTTTGTCTTCTTAGCTGCCTAATGGTGTTGGATACTTTCCAACTTCACTTCCCATACTTGATCCCTTCAACAAAATCCTTCCACTTCTGCTAGAGTGCTAAGGGATATACCAAATAACAAAATGAGAAAGGGGAGTGGGCTTTGTTAAGAAAAACCCATGTATGGGCTGGCCATTAATGGGGAGTCCTTTCCCATGCCTTAACTCGTCAATTCAAGCCATGTGCTCATCTTCTATAGAACCATGGGTAGGTTTTCAATTTTGAAAAATGCATATAATTAAACCTAGAACGTGAGGAGCCATGTTGTTTTGTTTCTGGAGAACTTTAATTTATTTTAAGTACACGCCCTACGTCACGCCCGTGACCTAGGGTGTGTTAGTCAATTTTTCCTTCCCGGCATCACGTAACGATACCTACTATTACGACATCATTTTACTAAGTCAAGCCAATGACTTGGATGAAGTCACACCCGTGTAATTCGTGTTGTCGATATTCTTTGTAGCCGATATCATTAAGTCACGCCGATATCACTTGGTGAAGTCATGCTTGTTACATTAGTGAAGTCACCCCCGTATATTTTATGCATTCGATATTTCATGCAGTCAATAAGTTGATATTTCATGTAACTGAAATCATTAAGTCACGATGATATCACTAAGTGAAGTCATGCTCGTGACCTTATTGAAAGACAACTTAGGCAATCGATAATCATTTGATGCCGATTGAAAGTTAGGGGATAGATCTAATTTACTCTAGAGGGGGGGATAGAGTGATTTAAAACTTTTGCTATTTTTAAAATTTATACCAGTAAATTAAATGATAGTAGTAGTTATATGAAATGAAATAGAAACAAGGCTAAACTACACAATCACAACACAACAGAGCAAGGAAAGATGAACACACAGACAACATAAGAAGACAAACTCGTTCCCCAAATCTGGGTACATCCACTCTTCTACCACTCTTGTAGGAATACACTATCAGGTTTTTGATCAGGTGACTTCCACCACAAGTTTTTTCTCAAGTGCCCTATCAACACAAGATCAATTTGCAGGGAGATCTCACAACCCTTTAGTCTTTTTATCAGGTTCCCCAAAACCAACACAAGAACTTTTGAAGGGAGTTAATAAACCCTTTTTACAGTGAGGTAAGAAGGTGATGTTGTCTTCTCTTTCTCTAAACAACAGAGAAGACTTAGTGGATTGCTGGTGTAAAAGCTCCCCCTGAGATGGTGAAATGTTCAGGAAAACTTGGAGCTTTGCTCAGGGTATAGGTCTTCAGGTTGATGTTGATCTGCAGCAAGCTTTTTAGACTGATTGTATTTGATTTCTCTTGAAAGCTTAGAGAAGATTTTCTGATGATGAAGACAGAATGAATTTTTTCGACAGAATGTCTTTCTGTGTCTGCCTCTATCGCTTAGTTAATTCTCTGTCTTCTCATTTTCTATCTTCTGTAATTGATAGCAGATTATTCTTCTCTATATATGTTCTGAATTTGAATTTTACTCCTTGATTGACTGCTGAATTCTTAGAACTTTGACAAGTGGCTAGAAGGGCATTAATTTGATTCCTCAACTGTCCCAGTTATTAAAACGAATTTTTACTCTGTGAAATCTAGTAATTAATGCTGCCAATGAACGGCTATATTCAAAAGAATATCTGCATTTAATTACTCAGAGCATTATAAGCAACAATATATTAAATCAGCATTGGTCAATCTTGAAATGAACTATAGAGAAGGAAATACGAAACTGACAGATTTCGGCGACCTCAACTCAAAGTTCGTCGAGCTGAGAAATCGTCTTCGTCAACCTTAGCTCTGAGAACATCAATCTGGAAATATTTTGCTAATTCTGAGCTCCATGTTCGTTAATCACAGAATGTGTCTTGAGGGAAGAAATCATCAACCTAAGCTCGAATATCGTCGAGCTCAACTCAGAGAAGGAACTCTGAGTTCTTCGATCTAAGATCGATGATCGTCGAGCTGAGTTCAAAGAAATTCGAATTAATAATCTGAATTCTTCTAAGTCTTGAGTCTCCTTAAGTCCACTGTAGGCAGGTCAATGAAATTTGATTCTAATGACTAGCCTAAATTCAAGGTCTGACAAACCCTGGCTATACAAGGTGGGTCAAACATCCTAATAGTGAACTTTAGCCCAAATCGATACTAGGGATCCAATAATCTCCCCCTATTTGGGTGATGTCACTAATAAACAAAATATAAGAAATAATCACAAAGCAAGATAACAAATATCTGGCAGAAAATAAAAAGTCTAGCAGATATATACAATAAGTGCTTTGTGATAAATTAACATAAATAGTTCAGAAAATAAACTTATCTAAAAGTTATTTTGGTTTCTTGTAATTATCTTTGTCAGAAGGTTGTTTGAATATGATTTCCCTTATAGGATTGGTAGCTTCTCTCTTGGACGATATCATATCAGCTGCTCCAATAATGTTTCATGAAGTTGTTGTTGGGTCAATAGCTTCTGGGTGAAGACTCATGTAAGCATCTACATTGAAAAAGTGATTTGCTTTATCATACCTTTTTAACTATTCTTTTCTGTAGGAATAAATTGTAGAATATTGAGAGGGATCCTTGCCTTCTGCTTTAGCATTATTATCAAGGATATTCCAATTAGCTCTTGAAATCTGGTCATTTTAGCAGTGTTCTCTTGTTTAGGATCAACAAAGGGAATTGGTTGAGATTCAGGCCTTTTAGGACTGCTATCCTTCTTTGGTTCATCATGAGATATTGGAGAACTCTTTAGCTATGAGGTTGAAGGTGGATTGCCTCTTATAGACTGCTGCTGGTGATGCCTACTGCTCTGAGAACTTGGCTTGGAATGTCTTTGATATGTTTTAGTGATTGGAGTTTATCTTTGAGAGAGACTTCCAGAGGCCCCTGTAGATGGAGGAGGAGGAGGAGGATCCTTTCTGAAATGCTTAGCAGGGGACTTTTATCTTCTCCTCTTCTTCCTTTCCTTTTGTTCATTCTTAGATATCCATATCATCTGAGGCATACCAGGATAAGGAGAAATCTTGTTCAATATGTAGTAAGGAGTATTTGCATTTGTGTTTGGTTTAGGAATGTCCTTGGGAGGTGCTTTCCTTTTCTTAGCTTTGCTCTTCTTGGATTTTGATTCATCATCATCATCATCATCATTGTCATCAGAAGATCCAGGAGGGTTATCATATAAGTCATCAATCCTTTTCAAACCTTCCTTGGAGATTTGCTTTTCATCCTTAGGTTGTTCTGCAATTTCTGGTTCAGCAATACTTTCAGTAACCATTTGATTTTCATCTTCTTCCATGTCAGCAAACAGGATATCATCCAAGCTTGGTATTAGGGACTCAGCCCACATGCGAGGAGGAGGACTGCACACCTCTTCAGTAACTATTATTTTTGAGATCACAGACACTGCCCAACTTGCCCTTATTTGGTCAAAAACTTCTTCACTTACTAGAGCAGAATACCATAGAATGGCTTTGGAGAAAACTTGCTTAGGAAGAGGAAGAAAATGATAAAGAGTGTCAAAAACTCTTAATAAATCAGCTAAGTTCATAAAAGGGACTAGGTAAAAGAATGGTGCAGCTGCCAAAAGTTTTTATATCTCAACATCAGTGAGCTCAATATCAAATTCTGAAGGATTTTCCTCAAGAAAATATAATAGCTCTGTATCTGTATTTACACTTTCTGTAACTACTATATCCATATGTAAATCTGCTATTGTTGTTGTTGTTACTTGTAACATCCCATTTCCTATTATACCCCTCAATATAGATTAGGATAGGACATGTGGTGTGGGTGTGGGTTTTAGGCTAGGTTTGACCCATAGAGATAGGGTGTAGCCACATTGGGCCCACTATAGGGCATAAGTCAACTTAGGTCAAACTAGTCTAATTTGGAAACTTAGCCACACCTTGACCCCACCACTCTGCCCTAACCCTAAAAACAATCTAAGTGAACCCTAAGACATGCCATTGGGTCACCTATGGGCCCAAGTTGACCCAAGTCAACTTTAACATTAATTTGGTCAAACCCACACCTAAAGGGCCAAATTGCCCAAGTGGGGCACCACCATATCCCAACCCAAGTTAGGTGGTGCCATAAGGTTCATGACCTTCAAGTGAGGTCAGCCCACTCACCATGTTGACCAAGTCAACCTCAAAAGTCAATAAGTCAACAAAATGGCCAAAAAGATAAAATAATAACCAAGCCAACTCCCCATGGGCTAAGCCCAATAGTCAAAGCCCATGACTAGCCCAAGAGGTTAATGACTGCCCGTAACCCTCAGAATTTGGAGAGAGAGCACATGCACGGGGTTAAAAGTGGAAATTTGGGGGAAAAGAGAAGATAGAATAGAGGGAAAGAGGGGATGAAGTCCATGTGGCACTCCTTCCCTCTGCCCAAGCCTCATGGATGAGCTCCCAAGCACATTTTTGTAGGAATAAGGGGTTGGTTGCAACTTGGCACCAAGGGTGAAGCATCCAAAGTGGTTCCTGAAATCCACTTTGGAAATATCACCATATACAACAACTCCTAGCCAAATCTAATCCCACAATCAGCTTCAGTAGGTTGAAACGAGTGGAGTTCAAGTGCTAGAGCAAAGCTTTTGCTGGAGAATCCAGAAATCGGGAAGAATTCACCGGAGCAAGCTCGACCATGGCTCACCGCCACAAAACCCTCATCCAAGCCCGTCTCCAGGTCCGTTTCGTCTCACCTCACCATGTACTAGATTTCTAGCTCAACAAGGCGAGACATCGGGCTCAATTAAACCCGATACCATGCGGGCTTGTGCGCATTTTTTTGAGAAATTCTTCTTGCTTGGGATCACCGGAGGAGCCGCGTCCGGCTGTCTCACCGCCAGGAAACGCTAACCACCACCTCAACGAAGGTGGTGGTGATAATCGCTGGTGGTGGCGCCGATCCAGGTGGCCTGAATAAGACATCAAAGTCGCCCAAGACGGCTCAATCTCAGCCATCAAAATCTGGGGGCGATAAAAGGATGTCGTTCAAATTTCAGCATTAAAATAAAATAGGTTATGATATTAATATATGAATAGTAAATTTTATGTCACACTTTTATAGTAATATTGCATGTTGATATTAGGCCTTTTAGAGGCATTTTCAGAAATTTTGACTAACAGGAAAAAGGTATCTCTAAATCTTAACTTTATTTTACCACCCTAAACTCATGATTTGGGTCAGTAGAACTCCCTATAGGACTAATTTACCAAGACTGGTCCTAGGCTAAGGCAGAACTTTGAATGGATGCCCTAGCCAAACCAAAAGTCCACATGACCCAAGATTTTGTGCATGCTTGTGATTAGGTTGAACTTAACCTCTGTCCGAAAATAATAATTTTTGGAGAAACCTTTTTTATAGTATTTGGTAAAATACACATATTTAAATTTAGTGAATAATTGGGGAAATATAACTCCAAATGGCCCCAAATTTTTGTGTCATGTTCATTAGGTAAATATACGACCATGGTAGAAATTTTAGTCTTTGTGTACCCTTGCATGTTGGGTAATCCCACTTGCATGTGAAAGGTAGGTTTAGGTTTGGGGTGCTTATAGTCAAAATTTACAAAAGGGGAATTTAGCCCATTTAAAACATTGCATGCCCATGAAACTTTGGATAGAGGTTAATAGGGGGTGAAATATACCTCCCACAGAAAGAATGTGATTTTTTGGATCAAAAATCCCATTATTTGGATTTTGTGAAAATGAGGCCATTTAGAAACAAAAATTTGAAATTATGGCTAAAGATGATATTAAATTCTCAAATTTTGTCACAAGCTTAAATGGATCATAGCTTACCTCTGGAAAAAATTCATGGGGATGTTGGATAATTTTATCTTGGGTTTTAAGTATAATTACTATTTTGCCCATTATGTAAATTAATTAAAAATAATGGAAATTATTGTTGGAATAATATGGAAAATTTTGCACTAGCTTATTTACATGATTTAATCCTTTAGTAATTATCTGAGAATTTATGGATGCTTCAGTATGTTGAAAACCCTAATAATGGCATTTTAGTAATATTGGTACTTTGAATATTTGTGAGGACAAATGACTGTTTAGGACTTTGAATTTTTGTATATAGTTTCATTACATCAATATGGATTTTCAATAATATTACTAGAATTTATTGTACTGTATTTCATATACTTCTTTTGTAAAGTAGTCAATTTATGATTTCAATGTTAAATGGAAATTAAATAGAAATTCATATGGGAAAATTATGAAATCTGGTGGGCAATCATATTTTACCTCTTTGAAAACCTAATAAATTTGTTTAATTAGAATAAGTCAATATAAGTAGTACATCATGTACAATGTAACATAGGTCACACAATTAAAGAAATTAATTTTTGCCCTTAATTACTTAGAGAAATGGTGAAAACCCAAATGGTCAACATCCTCCACCATACCAACCTAGGATTATTAGTTTGGGGCAATTGTCGTAAGGGTTTGAATGTCTCTTTATACGAGTTAACCTTAAGTCATGGATTGCGCGTAGCGTAGGAGTATAAACTTCTATGACCACATGGGATAAGATTAACTATTGAGATGGGATCTACCTTGGGAAGATAAACCCTGGTTATGTCCAATAGGTAACTTCTTAAAAATGAGTGGTGAGTGTAAAATATAAAGGATAGTGGCTAGAGTGGGGATCGGCGGAAGACCGCCGCTTTTCCAACAACATCCCAAGCTATTAGGTTTACTCTAGAGAAATAAGGTGAGTTTGGTATGAAACATGGGAAGACACTGATAAAAGTGAATATCCTTGTGAAATGGAACTTTGGGCTTCATCCCATCTTAGTTCCTAGTGCCCTCCAAGGCCCCTTCATTGGGCATACCAAGGACAGTCCTGGGATTAACCCTAAATTACTAAGCTTAATAACCATTAGACAAGTGTAGTCTGATAGGCGAAGTGAAGGTTGTAACATTCTGACCCATGATGGGTTGGAGGAATTCAGGACAGTTAGTCCTTCGAGCTGAAGGCACGAGAGGTTTACACCAGGACGGGTTTGGTCCTGCGAGCTGGAGGCTTGGGTTGAGATACCTTGCATATGCATAGAAATAATACTAGTGGCAGGTCATGCGGTACTGGGCCAAATGTCACACCAATAGCAGTACGGTGACTCTGGTGAGGTGTGTGGTTTGAGGGGCCAGTAGGTTGTTTATTCTTCGGTCTGGAGGACAATCCCCGAAAACGCACACCCGACCAAGAAAGTCTGGCAGTTAGCCAGCTTTAGTACACAGAGACTCTAGAGTGCACCTAGGATGTGTTCAGAGGCATACGAAGGGTCTGGGCTTGGTAGTGTGTATACCTGCCTAAGAAGCGGAAGCGCCCATTCCATTTCTGCCATAGCCACAATGGTGGTACCAGAGAGTGATTCTAGCTCCAAAAAGGGGGAACTAAAGGTCTGGGATCTCAGAGTCGTGTCTGTGAGTTGCACTTGTATGAAGCATAAACCACATTCATAACATTCATTCATAACTAGGTCATACGCACCATAGATCCTTATCACATAAATTAGTATGGGCTCTTTTGTATGATAAGTTAAATTTAGAAACCATAACTTATAAGTTTGTATGGGCATTCATATAAGTTAGGGTACTTCTGTGATGATTATTTTAACAGTAGATAGTTTTCTTTCTGCTTTGTTCTTTACTTTACTTTCAGCACTTTACTTACTCTCAGTACTATTCTTACCTTACATGTGTTAGATACATAGAACTACTAGAGTAGAAATTATTTATTCTTCATATACACGGTAGTATAGTTCCATTATCACCTGCTTCCTTTTTACACCCCTTGTTGTCCTCTACTTCGTTTTCCTGCCTGGTTCCTAGGAACTGCGGCGGCGAGGTGTGGAGAAAACGGCAAAGTCTTTTTGACTAACAGTCGGTGAACAAATCATTTTAGGAGCTCAAGGAGATGGAGCACCAGCATGACCATCAGGATGAGGTTGCAGGACATTAGGAGCTGATACAACCACCACCTACTACTACTGCAGCCCGTCTTCAGGTGGGACGAGTTTTCTGATGATAGTTTAGCTTCTGCTTATTGTATTATGAGAGAGTGATTTGATATATTCTTGTACAAGGCATAAGCCCGTATCTCATATTTTGTACTCATTTTGGATTCTATGTACTCTTCATTTTCATATATATGATATGAACTGTGGCTTGTGGACTAGCTAGATGTTTTCATATACTGCTTTTATACATCCAATTCACACTTTGTACGAATAGGTTATATGATTGTGCTAGCCGGCAGGATCAGCGTCTTGCAGTGTTAACTAACCCGTGAGTTAGTCTCCGTAAGGCGGCGGTTCTGAGCATAAGACCGGTAGCCTCCTTGGTAAGGGGAGTGGTCTTACATACTGGTATCACTTGAACAAACAATCATAAGAAAAGAAGTCCACAACACTAGGTAAACCCGCTCGAGCGTTATTTTGGGGACAAATTATGATGCCGAAGCAATGGTGTGCCCATGTGTAAAAGTCACATAATATAGTCCACCAAAGCAATGAGTTTGGCCAATTCAAATTTAAACTGTACCTTTATGTAGCCTCTACAGGTCACCGTACCAGAGAATGTGGTCCCTCCCCCTCCGGCTGTCATTCCTTTTCAGAAGACGGAGATGGGATAGACCTTGATGGCCATTCTTGAGGCCTTTAGAGCCCAGCAGGTCCTAGCACATCTGCCAACTCCGGTATCAAACTGGTTAAGTACCTTCAAGAGCTTGTCCCCGTCGATGTACCACTGGACAGAGAATGCGGTGAAGACCAAAGAATGGCTTGAGGCCATACAAGAGATGCTGGCTGGCATCAGCTACCCTGTCAGGCAAATAGTACCTTTGGCATCTTCTATATTGGATGACCATGCAAAGAGGTGGCGGAAGTCCATGCTGGACTCCACAAATACTGACAGGGAGCTGTCAAATATCTCATGGGAAGGAAGGATTTCATATTTATACCGATGCCTAATATCAGGTGATGGGTGGTGTCTTGATGCAGCACAGGCATGTCATCGCTTATGCTTCGACGTAGTTAAAGAACCACAGGCAGAACAATCCTTTACATGATCTAGAGCTGGGGGTGGTGGTATTTGCATTGAAGATCTTGAGGCAATACCTATATAGGGTTCATTGTAACATCTTCTCATATCACAAGAACCTCAAGTATATCGATAACCAGAAGGATTTGAACCTTCGCAAGTGGAGATGGCTGGAGTTCCTATGCGACTATGACTACCAAATGCGCTATCACCCGGGGAAGGAAAACACTGTGGCAGATGCCTTGAGCAGGAGAGCCGGCACTATTGGACCGGAGCCCCGGGTGATGGCTACGGAGCTGATATATATGCTGGATGATCTGCATATTACTATGGTTTCCGAGTCCGAGCCACAGAAATATCGGGAGTATTTGAGTTCCTTGATCATTGAGTTGATATACGGGATCGCATCAGGGCACATCAGAGACTAGATGCAGCTTTAGAACTTCTGTTCAGGGCCCTAATAGAGGGAAAGTTAGAGGATTATTTACTGCTTGATGAACTCATTCATTTCTGTGGTCGTGTTTATATACCCGCCGGAGGTGTTATTTGGGAGGATATACTCAGGGAACCACACTATTCTCAGTACTCAGTGTACCCCGGTATCACCAAGATGACGGCGAATCTTCGGAGAATCTTGTATTAGCCAGGGATGAAGAGGGAGATCATCTATTATGTGACACAGTGCGAGACATGCCTATTAGGAATTGTCTCCACAATATCTCAGATTTGTAAGAAGTCGCCCTTAAACTAAGATGAATCAAGTTGTATTTGATGTTGTGTTCTAGCTGTGTTTGCAGGACTTAATTACTAAGTGTAAACAAATGTTAGTCTACAGTGGGTCACCAAACACAGGATCATGCAATGTAATCCCTCATTGTGTGACTCATGGTGTTGACTTATGTGTAGCCTCTCTATTAAGATACACTATATGATCAAGCACCATAGAAGAAGGCAAAAAGTCTATAGAAGATTTTCCAAGAAGAAATTTTTCTAGGTATTTATTCTCGAGAAGTTGTCTCGAGAGGTTGTCTCGTGTAGATCCCTTCTACTCGAGAGACAGATATTAACAATCCTGAGAAGAATTCCTGTACTCGAGACGTTCCCTTAGTTAACTCGAGTAGTCAGATGTTTTAGTTCAGGAATTTCTCTAAGTACCAGGACTCGAGTGATTTCTTTAGTACTCGAGTTGATCTTCATTTTATCCCGAGTGGACACTTCTACATCTCGAGAAGTTAATGAAGATCTCGAGTAGATTTATTCTACTCGGGTGAAGTTAAGTCTCTGTCTCGAGAGACATAGTCGAGAGGCTGAAGTCAGTCACATTTCTGTCTCGACGGGCTCACTCGAGAGGCTAAAATCCAGTCACTCGAGACAGCCGTCCATCTCTCAAGAGAGCAGTCCAGTCTTCCGAGTAAATCTTTTCTTTCTCGAGAGAATCTTCTTCAGAGCAGTTGTCGACTCCAAAATTTTTCTAGGTAAGACTCTCGAGTGGATTTCCTATCCCTCTCGAGAGGCTCAGCATTTCTCTCAGGTGATTATTTTCCTCTCAGGCCGTGAAGAAGGAAAACTCTGAAAATATTTCTAAGTCAACTTGGACTGGATTAATTTTAATCTTCATTCCTATTGGTCCACGTGTCCAGCTTTGATGATCTGATCATTAAGTGTTTGACTATAAATAGTCTAATCATCCTCTTCAATCATACAGATTCTCTAATTAGTCAAATCATATTATTTTCGGAAAGTTTTTTCAACATTTCTTAATCGCCGCCACCGACCTAGTTTTCCGAGAAGAATCCACCACCGATCTTCAATCCCATCGAGGTTGTAGATCAAAGCTTCTGCTGGCGTTTCTTCTTCTATATTTTCGATTCAGACAAAGAAAGAGATCATCCGATCGTTTCGTGCTTCATTGTTCAAATCCAATCCTGATCGTGATTGATCTAGAGTTTTAGATCTACAGGATTTCGGTCATCTTCTTCGAAACAATCTGATAGGGCTTTCAAGTTATTCAGAAGGACTCCGTTTTCATATCTGAAATTTTGATATTGTTATAGTAGATCTTGTATTTCAAATCATTTTTCTTGTAGGAGATCTCATCTACGAGACTTGTGTGAAGTTCTATCTTCCGAGTGTACATCCTTGTTGTGGATCGAGTTGGGGGCGTTGCTCCGAGATTTGGTATGATTGGTTTTCAATCTGAGGTAATAGTGAAGTAGCCGGATCTAGCGCAAGGCTAATCCGGTGAGGTGGATAGTGGACATACCCAAGAATGGGAAACCACTGTAAACTCTTTGTTATCTGTGCTTGGATTGTTTGTTTTTCTGCGCTCTTAGTCTTTAATTTTTTATTCTGCAAAACAACACAGAACTCACCTATTCACCACCCCCTCTATGTGATTTAGGTAGACAACTAGAAACATCAATATGTATCAGAGGGAGGTTGTTCATCAAGAGGTTAACACCTTAAACATAATTCCTCCTAGTTGTCTTTAAGAGGATATTAAGCATGGACAAAGTTAAGGATTTCGCCAAGCTTCCATTGTGCACCAAGAACAATTTTGCTATGTGGAAAGAAAGGATAAGGTTCTTCATGGAAGCGGTAGATTTGAGGATCTTCATGATAGTTGAAGAAGGTCCCTATGTGCCAACCATTGCCTCCACCATAGATCCAACCAAGCAAGTTCCGAAGAAGCTTATGGATTTGGTCAAAGATGAAATATCACTTCTCTCTCTAGATAAGAAGGCTAGAAACATAATTGTCAGTGCAGTTGATGACTTAATGCTTCAAAATCTTATTCACTGCAGTTCAGCCAAAGCGATGTGGCAATCTTTGATTATTCTTATAGAAGGTACAACAGAAGTGAGAGATGATAGAAGATCACTTCTGAACCAAAAGTATGAATCCTTCCGACAGGGTCCCAAAGATACTATTGCAGAGACATTCGAGAACTTCTTCAAGATAGTAAATGGCCTCAGGGTATATGACAGAGTCTTCACAAATGGGGAGTTAAATGACAAATTTCTAAGATCCCTAACAAAGGAATGAGACAATAAATTTTGTGCTATTCGGGAGTTCGAAAGATTAGCTGAGACAGAGCCTAACAATCTCTTTGGGAAGCTCATTTCTTATGAACTCCAGATCAATACGAGAAAGGATGAAGAAGAGAAGATCAGATCAACGATAAAAGAAAAGTCTTCTTCTCCAACTCCCGTGCCAGTTAAAGGTAAAGAAGAGACTGCGGAGCCAAGTACCTCTGGGTCTGAATTATTTGATGGAGAGTTCTCTCTTCTGTCAAGACAATTAAAAAAGTTCTTGAATAAGAAGAAATCATGGAGAGGAAAGGATGCCTCATCAAAGAGATCACACTATGATTGTTATCGGTATAAGAAGGATTCAAGCAGCAAGGACAGGTATAACCTTAAACTGAACAAACACATTTCATCTGACATTGTTTGTTATTGTTGCAATAAGCCAGGGCACGTGATCGCCGATTACCCGCACAAGAAGAAAGAAGGTGGAAGAAGAGAAGAAAAGAAATCTTCTAACAACAAAAAGAAATCTAAAAGGAGTCTGATTTCCAAGAAGGGCAAAACTCTCAGGGACAGTGACTCATCTGAGTCAAGTGATAATGAAGAAGCCTACTTTGGGTTAATGGATCATTCAGATAATGAAGGTCAAGTCCCTTAGTAAACTGGGGAGGTAAAAACTCACACACCTCTTTTTGATTAAGATGATGCTGACAATGAACAAGAGGGCTGTCCCTCTGATAATGAATCTAAACTCTTGATTCAGTATAAAGAGTTACTTAAGGCCTACAACATATGTCGAAGAGTCTCAAAAACTCAAGCAAAAGAAATCAAGACTCCAAAGAGTGAAGAAAGCCTTCTGAGGGAGGACCTCAAATTGATGGACTCACTCAGGAAGGATATTCAAAATATCACTAAAGAGTACAATAAGTCCCTCGAGCACCTGAACCTGAAGGAGAAAATAATCCTGGAGTTGGAAAAATAACTTGAGGCGGAGAAGAAACTGGTTGAAAGTTTCTCTAAGCCCAAGACTATTCTTCTAGTTCTGGCTCAGTATTCTGCCCAAGGTAAAGGAGTTGGCTTGCGACATGTGGCTTCCTCTAGTAAATCTTCTAGAAGGAACCAAACTCGAAGGAAGAAAAAGTGTTCCAAGAAGCAACTTGACATGGAGAAAGGGAAAGCTCCTATGGAGCCAATCTCGTTCAAAAATGTCATTTTCCCAACGAACGAGTTTTACTTTGAGTCCACTTTTGGTCACTTTACTAGGCCGATCCCTGAGAGCGTCTTCAAGGAATCTTATGAGGAGATAAATCTTCAAAGTTTTGGACCTTATTGTCATGGTCATAACATCAGTAAAGCTCAAAAGGTCAAACATATAGTTGAAAAGCCTATTAAGGAGAAGAAGATCTGTGAGTGTCAACTCCATGAGACCTCTACCTCCAAGAAATCTGACTCTGCTAGACCAGCTCGTCAACTGGTCAAGCAAGAGAATTATAGGCAAAGATACAACAAGTTTGATTGTTAGTGTTGTGGTAAGATTGGACATTTGCAATATTTTGCTGGCTTAATACCAGATATGGTGAGAACTCTAGAATTAACAAAGTGAGAGTAACTCCTCATAATGTTAATACTCGTAGGGGGAGCATACTAACCCGAGACCAAGGACTCAAACTTGTTTGGGTTCCTAAGGCAAAGTGATTCTATTTTTGAAGGAATGTCCAAAGGCCACCAAAACTCCAATTTGGTATTTGGACAGTGGATGCTCTTGGCATATGACCGGGAATCGAAGCCTACTTCAAAATTATTCTCTAGTCGTGAATGGACCAAAGGTTATCTTTGGAGGTTCTGACAGGTGAACTAAAAAAGGCTATGGTATGATTTCTAATGGCAGTGTATCCTTTTCACATGTGGCTTATGGTGAAGGATTGGAACACAATCTGATTAGCATAAGTCAGATCTGCAATAAAGGATACATCGTAGAATTCAGTGCTGACAAGTGTTTGATAAAATCAGTCAAAAATTTTGACACGATTCTATCAGGCACTCATCGCAAGAATATATTTTGTTTATATTTTATATGTATAGATTCTTCTACGCCAGTGTGACTTTTAGCTAAAGATAGTGCATCTCTTGCTTACTAATGGAACAAGAGACAAGCATATATAAATTACAAAACTATTAATAAGTTGCTTTCTCTAAAATTAGTGCGTGATCCACCCAATGTTAAGTGCATTAAAATTAGACCTTGTCATGCTTTTGTTAAAGGCAAGCAGACAAGAGCTACGTTTAAAAGCATTGGTTGTAAAGAATTAAATAGATGCTTACAACAACTTCATATGGACCTATTCGGTCGATTGCAAATCAAAAGTTTGGGAGGTAAGGATTATACACTGGTCATTGTTGATGACTACTCTCGCTTTGCATGGGTATTCTTTCTAAAACACAAGTCAAATACCTTTGACATCTCTACTAATTTTGTCAGGCAGGTTCAGAATGAATATTCATGCTCCGTTGTCAAAATCAAATGTGACAATGGAACAGAGTTCAAGTCTGGGATCATGAAAGAATTTTGTGAAAGACTTGGCATCTTTCATGAGTTTTCCTCTCCTCGGACTCCTCAACAGAACAGAGTCACTGAGAGAAGGAATAAAACACTCATAGAGGCTTGTAGAACAATGTTGAGCGACACTTCACTACTAGAATATTTTTGGGCTGAAGCTGTCTACACTGCTTGCCATGTGCAAAACAGAGCGCTCATTAACAAGGACCATAATAAGACACCTTATGAACTCTTGAAAGGCAGGAAACCAAAAATTTCATACTTCAAAATCTTTGGTAGCAAATACTTCGTACTGAACAGTGGGAAGTATCACACTTCTAAATTTAGTGAAGAGAGTTTTGAAGGTATTTTCGTAGGATATAGTAGCCAAAGTAAGGCATATAGAATTTTTAACAAGAAAACCCTGATCGTCGAAGAATCAATTAATGTTGTATTTGATGAGACAAGCTTGCTGCAAAGTATCTCTTCTTGTGTTTTCATTGAAGATGCAGGTTGAAAGTTGAAAGACTTAAGCTTGGAAGATAAAGACGTGGAGAAGAATGAAGAGCTCATAACGATCACTACTCCAACTTCCATTCAAGAGGAAGATCATGATGAAGATATCATTCAAGAGCAAGAGAAACCTCTAGATGCAAGAGCTCTAGAGCTCAGACATCTGAAGGATCATACACAGAATAAGATCATAGGAGATCCCCGTGATGGTTTCAAAACTCCTAGAGGTACAACTAACGAAAATTTACATTTTAGTTTTCTCTCGCAGGTTGAACCAAAAAAAAGTTTGAAGAAGCAAATTCAGACACATCCTGGATTATGGCAATGGAAGAAGAATTTGATCAATTCAAGCGATGTCAAGCCTGGAAGCTTATTCCAAGACCAAAAGGTAATAATGTCTTCAGAACCAAATGGGTCTATCGGAAAAAGTTGGATGAGAATTAAATGATTATAAAGAAAAAAGCCCGACTCGTTGCCAAAGGATACATACAAGAAGAAGGGATCGACTTCGATCAAACTTATGCTCTAGTGGCAAGGCTGGAAGAAATTCGGTTATTTCTCCCATATGCTTCTCTCAAGGGATTCACCGTCTATCAAATGGACGTGAAGTCTGCCTTCCTCAATGGTGAGCTAAAGGAAGATGTATATGTAGAGCACCCCCAGGTTTTGTTTATCATATCTCTCCTGAGCATGTTTATTTTCTATTTAAAGTGCTATACAGCTTGAAAATAGCTCCTCGAACCTGGTACGAGACGCTATCTAATTTTCTTCTTGAAAATAAGTTCACGAGAGGAAAAATAGATAAAACAGTATTTCTTAGGGAAATAAAACGCAGGATTTATCTAGTACAAATCTATGTCGATGACATCATTTTTTGTTCTTCAGACAACAACCTATGCAGAATGTTTTCCAAACTGATGCAATGGAAGTTTAAAATGAGTAGTATGGGAGAGCTGAAGTATTTCTTAGGCCTCCAGGTAAAACAATTTGAAGATGGAATTTTCATCTCCCAGACGAAGTTTACCAAGGAGTTGATTAAGAAATTCAGAATGGAGAGCGCATCGATGTTGCAGACTCCAATGGGGTCAGCTGTGTCTCTGGACAAGGATGAGAAGGGGAAACCTTTTGATGAAACCAAGTACAGAAGCATAGTTTGTTCTTTGCTCTACCTCACTGCAAGTAGGCAAGATATCATGTTTTCAACATGTGTATGTGCTAGATTCCAAGTGAACAGTAAGGAATCTCACTATGCTGCTGCAAAGAAGATTCTGAGATACCTTAGGGTACACAAAATCTTGGCTTATGGTACCAAAGAAGTAATGATAGTGAACTAATTGGTTTCTCAGATAAAAATTTTGCAGGTAGTAAAGATGACAGGAAAAGAACTTCCGGGACTTGTCAATTCCTTGGAAGAAGACTTATTTCCTGGAGTAGCAAAAAGCAGACCTGTGTTGCAATTTCAACGGCCGAGTTAGAATATATCTCTGCAGGCAGTTGTTGTGAAAAGTTGCATTGGATAAAGAATCTGTGTGAAGACTACAACTTGAAGTTTCAAAACATTCCAATGTTTTGTGAGTCCTCGAGTGCTATCGCAATCGCCAATAATCCAATCTCTCACATCAGGACAAAGCACATAGAGCTGAGACATCATATCATAAGGGAGCATGTGGAGAATGGAGAAATCGACCTCCAATATGTTCCAACCAACAAACAAGTTGCAGATATCTTCACGAAGCCGCTGGATGAAGCCAAGTTCTTGTTCTTCAAAACAGAACTAAGCATGCTCAACAAATTCGAATGAGGCTAAAGGAATTTCCAGAATTCTTAAAGGCAAAGCTCAAGATCAGAAATTCAAAAATCGAAGAAAATTCCCACTCGAAATGATAGTTATCGAGACTAAGTATTATTCTCGAGAAGGTCTCTCGAGAAGGCCTCTCGGGACAGACTCTCGAGATCAGTAATCCTCTCGAGATCACTACTCCAACTCGGGAAAGTCTTCATTCTGACTCGAGAGATATCTATTGACTCAAGAACGGCTCCCGAGAGGACAAGCTTCACTCGAGAGCTGCACTCGAGAAGTCCATATCGGAATTTTCTCCAGATTTCAAATTTTCTTCTATCTGCACTCCGCGCTTATGCCGCCTATTCTAAGGAAAATAATCTTTCCTTAATCACAAATTAGGTCGTCTATAAAAAGAAAATCTTCGGAAACCCATATTTACGCAATATCCTGAGACGCTTCATCTTCCGTTCTAGCGACTGCCGCCGACCCCTCTTCTCGCGAATTCTCTCGCGTCCGGCAGTCCCTTTTGTCTCCTATCGATTTCAGTTAGTTTATCTGGCAGTATGGCTTCTACTTCTAAGATTGGAATTGGCAGTGAACTCAAATCCACGGGTATAGCCGATTTATCCACCGATTTCCAGAACCTCCTTCTTCTTCTCAAATCCGCCGGATTGAAGTTCATTCTGGAGCAGACGTGAAGAGTAATCTTTCCAGATATCGAGTAGTTCTTTTCAAATGCAAAGATCAAAAGGAATTTTTGAATACTCAAAACATCCGTCCGAGATATCAAGATTAAATTAGATAAAACCAGGGTCTCTACTCTTCTCCGACTTCCCATAGTTGATGAAGAAGATGACCTCAATGTTGAAGACTATGACAGGACATTTTGATTTTGTGGTATTCCTCTAGATGAAGCAATTGTTATGCAAGCACTTCGCAGGCCAAAGTTTAATGTTGAAAGCAAATTTTTAGTGGATGTGTTGGGAAAAATTTTGTGGTGCAAGACCACCTCAATTGGTCATATTTCAAATAACATGTTTGACATGATGACAGCCATTATCTACAGGAAGAAGTTCCAGTTTGGTATGAAGATATTTGACAAGATCAAGGCAAGTATTAAAACTCCTAACTATGCAAGGATTATCTCATTGCTCTTGCATGAGTTCAACCTGACTGTTTTCAGTCTATCCAAAGGAACACCTATTCATCACATAAAGAAGGTCTCCATCTCCTCCATTCAGAGATGGGAGATAAAGTTATCAATTCCAAATGTTGTGCAAGCTCCAGCATCACCAGAGCCTGAGGAAAGGACCCCATCTCCTCCTATACATTAGCTAACTAATCCTGTTAGTAAGGGGGAGCCTGCTCCATCAGTTCCAGAATCAGAACAAGAATAATCCAGATTTCTATCTTCAACTCCTCCATATCTTCAAACCTATAGTAGAGTTAGAAAGAGCAGTTCTTCAGCAGTGCCTCCATCAGATGAAGTGGCTGTAGAAGATAGAGTGCCTCCACTTGAAAAAAAAGTCCTGATTTAGAAGATTTGTCAGCAGCACAAGTACAACAATAGTTGGCAGATTAAGCTCAGGTCATTGATAAATTGATAGTTGACCTTACTGAAAATAAGCCTCATAAATTGATAGGTAATCAAACTTGCATGTGAAAGATAGGTTTAGGTTTTGGGTGCTTATCGTCAAAATTAGCAAAATGGGAATTTAGCCTATTTAGAACATTGCATGTCCATGAAACTTTAGACAGAGGTTGATAGGGGTGCAATATACCATGCATAGAAAGAATGAGATTTTTTGGATCAATAATCCCATTATTTGAAATTTTTTAAAATTAGGCCATTTAGAAACAAAAATTTGAAATTATGGCTACAGATGTTATTAAATTCTCAAATTTTGTTACAAGCTTAAATGGATCATAGCTTATCTATGGAAAAATTTATGGTTCTGTTGGATAATTTTATCTTGGGTTTTGAGTAGAATTACTATTTTTCCCATTATGTAAATTAATTAAAAATAAAGGAAATTATTGTTGGAATAATATGGAATATTTTGCAGTAGCTTATTTACAAGATCTAAACCTTTTGTAATTAACTGAGGATTTATGGATCTGCAATAATTTTCCTAAAATTTATGGTAGTTTATTTCATGTACTTCATTTAGAAAGTGGTCAATTTATGATTTCAATGTTAATTGGAAATTATATTGAAATTAATGTGGGAAAATTATGAAATCTGGTGGGCAGTCATATTTTACCTCTAGAATACCTGATAAATTTCTTAAGTAGAATAAGTCACTATAAGTAGTACATCATGTACAATGTGACATAGGTCACACAATTAAAGGAATTAATTTCGGCCCTTAATTACTTAGAGAAATGGTGAAAACCCAAATGGTCAACATCCTCCACCATACCAACCTAGGATAATTAATTTGGGGCAATTGGCCTAAGGGTTTGAAAGTCACTTTATACGAGTTAACCTTAAGTAATGGGTTGCGCGTAGCATAGGTAGTATTTACTTCTAGGACTACAGGGGATAAGATTAACGATTGAGATGGGATCTACCTTGGGAAGATAAACCATGGTTGGTGTCCAATAGGTTACTTCGTAATAACAAGTGGTGATTGTAAAATCCCAAGGATAGTGGCTAGAATGTTGATCGACGGAAGACCGTCGCTTTCCCAACAACATCCCAAGCTATTAGGTTTACTCTAGAGTAACAAGGAGAGTTTGGTATGTAACATGGATAGACTTTAATAAAAGTAAATAACCTTGCGAAAGGGAACTTTGGGCTTCATCCCATCTTTGTTCCAAGTGCCCTCCGAGACCTCTTCATTAGGCATACCCTGGGCAGTCCTGGGATTAACTCTAAATTACTAAACTTAATTACCATTAGACAAGAGTAGTCTGATAGACTAAGTGAATGTTGTAACATTCTCACTCGTGATGGGTTGGAGGGATTCAGTACAGTTAGTCCTGCGAGCTGAAGGCTCAAGATGTTTACATCAGGACGGGTTTGTTCACGCGAGCCTGAGGCTCGGGTTGAGATACCTTGCTTATGCATAGAAACAAAACTAGTGGCGGGTCATGCGGTACTAGGCCAATCGTCACACCGATGGCAGTACAGTGACTCTGGTGAGGTGTGAGGTTTGAGGGGCCAGTAGGTTATTTATACTCCGGTCTGGAGGACAATCCCCGAAAACGCACACCCGACCAAGGAAGTCTGGCAGTTGGCTAACATTATGAAAGAGAAGGGATAGATACAAATCTAGAGGGGGGGGGGGTGAATAGAGTAATCAAAAATTGGACTAGCAAAGTTGACTTTCTACTCAACTCCCTTGGAGTTAAATACGGAATGAAAGTTATAGATATTTGAGATTATACCTTAAAGCCTAACACAAGTGTTGTGCACAAAAAGGCAGCCAACTGTAATTACAGTTAAGGCTGGGAAACCTAAACCGCAACTAGCAAACCTAGTTAAGATCTAATCACAGCCACAATGCAAGTAATTAATTAAAGCAATCCAGACGACACAAGGAATTTATAGTGGTTCCCCAAACAACTTGGGTACGTCCACTCTTCTACCAACAAGGTAGGAATCCACTCAGGTTTTTGATCAGGTGCCCTGCCACCAACAAGATCTGCTTCAGGTAGATCAAGAAACCCTTTAGACTTTTGATCAGGTGTCTAAAAACCAACACAGGTTTTTGATCAGGTGCCCTGCCACCAAGGGATACTTTTGAAGGGAGTAATAACCCTTTACAAGAGGGGGAAAGGAGGTTAAGGTGTCTTTTCTATTTTACAATAGATTAAAGAAGCACAATAACTTGCACTGAGCTAGAAAGATCTAAAAGAATCAAGGCTCCCCCTGGCTAAAAGAACGTCCAGGTGAAGTCTTGCTTCAGTGCAGAAACACTTCAGAAAATACTGAAGGAAAAAGCTACAAGAAGATAAATAATACGAAATAAGATTTTCTTCTTCAGGCAGCTATCTTCTTCTTCTTCTTCTTCAAAAGTCTCTGAGTGAAGATCTTCCTGTAAGCAGGAGAACTCAGGTTGAAGAAGAGTGAAGAAATAAAGCTTCTTCTCAGTTAGATGTGAATGAGCTGAGAGTAGTTGGAGACTGTAAGCTTTTAGCTTGAATGGCAGTTAGCTTTTCAATGTGTTTGAACTAGCATGATTTCTTTCTTCAAAGAAGTCTTTATATAGCAGCAACAGCAACGGCTCTAACTTGAGTTAGAATCTTGTCTTCTTCTGAGCTCTACAAGCTGGGCTGCAAAAAGCATAAAGCAAAACAAAAAATACTGCAGACAGATATCCTATAATAGGATAAAGCTTTCTAAGAAGCTGCAAATAATTCTGATGAAATAATATAAGAGAAAGTCACATCAGAAAAGACTCTTTACAGCCAAGGAAGACTTTTTCAGTCTAACGGCTATAAAGGACAGCCTGGCAGAAATCATATCTCAGCTATAAGACAAACAACTTTGTCAGAAAAGATTAGCTCATGCATAAAGAATAGAATAGATATTGCATGGAAGTGTTATCACAATTTATTCAAATAATCTTTTATAAAATATGCCAAATTAAGTATGAAATTAGTCACATCACAGAAGACGACAAAACTATTTAAAATATACAGCAAAACGTCGAACGACCCTCGGAGATCATCGACCGACGCACGGAGATTGTCGACCTATCGGGCAGATAGTCGAACGATCCAGATAGTCGAACTATCAAAGAAGATAGTCGAACTACCTCAGCAGATAGTCGACCTTTCAGAACAGATAGTCGTGCTATCAGATAGTCGTTCTATCTGGACAGATAGTCGAACTACCAAACAAAACAGATAGTCGACCTATCGAGTAGATAGTCGACCTATCACAGAAAACAGATAGTCGACCTATCAACAGATAGTCGACCTATCAAAACAAAACAGATAGTCGACCTATCAACAGATAGTCGAACTATTAGATAGTTGAACTATCCAAGTAGATGGTCAAAATATCAAAGAAACACAGATAATCGACCTATCAACAGATAGTCGAACTATCAAAGCAACACAGATAGTTGACCTATCAACAGATAGTCGAACAATCAAAGCAACACAGATAGTCGACCTATCAACAGATAGTTGAACTATCAAAGCAACACAGCTAGTCGACCTATCAACAGAAAGTCGAGCTATCAGATAGTTGAGCTATCCAAGCAGATAGTCGAACTATCGAAGACAACAGATAGTCGACCTATCAATAGAAAGTCGAGCTATCAACGCAGACAGAATGTCGACCAACTGATAGACGATCGTCGATCAGCCGATAGACGATAGTCGAGCGACATTCGACTATAGTCGAACGAAAAATTACTTAACCAAATATTCATCTGGAAAAGCAATTCTACACAACTAGAGAATCTAACCTATCAACTAACCTTTGACCATAGATAAATCTTGGGTCAAGAGACAGAAAGAGAGGACTGAACTCAAATCAAAACCTAGGGTTCCAACAATCTCCCCCTATTTGAGTTAAGTCTCTCAACAATTAAAACATACAAAACTAATTACTGAAAGTAAATAAAATGCATAAAGAGAAACAACTAAGCAGATATCATCAATCAATCAGATAAGAAATTAACTGTCAACCAATGAAAAATTAAGGTGCTTCAGAGTTATGCTTAGGATCAGAAGAGCTAGAAACAAAAGTAATCTTTCTGGTGGGATCTAAAGCTTCTTTTTTCGATAGCTTCAAGTCTTGTTCTCCAATAATTTTCAATTCTGTTGTTCTTGGGACCACTGCCTCAAGATGCTTTTCCATATACTTTGAAGGGTCAAATATCTTAGGTCTAACCTGGAACTTGTCTAGCTCCTTCATTCTGAATTTTAGACATTATGGTCAATCTTGCAGTGTCCTTTCCTTCTGCTTTTGCTTTCTTAATTTGCGCTGCTGCAACGAGTTCAAGAAAACGAGCCATCCTAAAGTTAGGATCAAGCTCTGGGCTTTCATAAACAATCTCAGAAGATGTGTCAGCTGGTTCTTTATCCTGATTAACTAGATAACAAGAGGGAGCAGACTTAGAAAGTTCTTGCTAGAATTTTCAGATAAAAATAAATTGCTTACCTTTTGAAGCATCCTTCACAGAAAGATCTGGCTTAGAGATTGAGCTTTTGATTTCTTTAGACTGAGGAGGAGAGAAGGTTGGTCTTTGATACACAACCTCCTTAACTTGTTCTTTAACAGTATCAGGTCTTTGATAGCCAGTTTGACTTTTACCTTGGTATCCTTGTGAAGTTCTCCTTTGAGCAGACTGAGATGGATTTGATCTTTCAGATTGAGCAGCAGGTTTAGAAGATAAGTTTCCTGAGGCTCCTGCACTTGGGGGTGGAGGAGGAGGACCTCTAGGATTCCATCTAGGTACAGGAGAGTCATACCTCTTTGACTTTTTCCTTTGCTTTTGCTGGTTCTTAGAAAATAACATCCAATGCTTGAAGTTTTTTGACTTTGGATCAATCCCTTTCAGTATATAATACGGGGTATCATTATCTGGATTAGCAGGAGGAGGAGCAACAACTTTTCTTTTCTTTTTAGCAATTCTTTTTCTTTTAGTCTCAGCAGACTCATCAGAATCGATTTCATCTTCAGAATTAGAAGAGATGGGTAGATCATATGGGTCAATAGCATCTTTCAAAGCTCTTTCTTTTTTCCTTTCGAGCAGCTCTTTCTAGTTCTTCTTCCATGGCATCCTGTGCTAGGAGAGCATCTAAATCCAAGCCCGGGGAATCATCCCATACAGTGGATTTTTCAATCTGGGCATCTACAGCTGATTCTTGAATCTCAGAAACTGTCATAGTGACCAGTTCTGCTTGCACTTCTGGCTGATCAACTTCAGTAATTTGAACGGCTGGTTCTGGTTGAACTTCTAGAGCAATTTGGATAACAGGTTCTTGAGCATCTAGAACTTCTTCCAATTTATCTGTAGTATTATGAATAAAATTGTTCTAAATAACATCTAATCATGCCTTCCAGATATTCCCAAACTATCATATCAGTTATCAAGTCTAAAAAGTAAGTAAAGGGAATACCTTCAGAATCGACCACAGCATGTCCTAACTCCCATAATTCATCTAGAAAGGAGGTGATGATTCCTTCTAGGTACAGGGCAACCAAGGGAGTAGAACTTTCTTCTAAACAAGCTTTAACAATGAATTCAAATTTCAACAAAGCATCAGAAATCTCTTATTCAGATAAAGAAGGAGGAGCTGAATCTTCTATTGCTTTCTCTACTACTGCAAGATGAACTGCTGGAGGAGAGGCCAAGGGCTGCTCAGAGATGTCTTCATCAAGCATCTCCCCCTACCTGATTTCAATAGAGACTGAAACAAGGCCCCTAGAAGAAGAGGGCTCCGCAGAGTTTGAGAGTTTCAGAATAGCAGCAATCAGAGAGGAGATAGAGGAAGCAAGGGGAGCAATTGCCTCGTCAATCATAATTTTGATTGAGGGGGTAATTAACTCCACAATGCTAGAAATAAAAGCTGGAGTTATTTCAAAAGAAGATGATGAAGATGATGGAGGAATTTCAGAGGATGGAAGAACAGCAGGGATGGTATATGCAAGATGAGCTGGAGAATGAACTGGAGATGAAATTGGAGATGTTGAGTGGATGTAGGGTGATCAATGTGATCAGAAGAGGGAATTGGAGAATGAACTGGAGTAGAAATTTCAGACACCAACAAATCAAAACTGGGATAAGAAATCCCAACAAGATGAGTCGGGAGAGGAGATGCAGGAGGAGAAGCAGAATGTCGTACTTCAATTGAAGTTGAAGGAACTTCAACTGAAGTAGGCGGCAAAACTGATGAAGAAGACGGAAGAAATGGATTTGCTGAGCCAGCTGCTAGAAGGGGGGGGAGTGACTGAGACAGTCCTGGTGCTCTCAGAAGTAACTGGAGCAACCCCTGCGGGAGCGGGCTTCAGGAAGGTCCTTTTCCATTTGGCGAATAGCGATGGATCCATCTTCTTGCTTGCGTTGATGGAGGTGGCGGCTGACACTAGCAGGTGGGGGTATTTCTCCTTCAGAAAAATTCCAACTACCATTCCTAGGGTAACTTCTTTCTTTCCATTCTTTTTCCTGATCAAGTCAAATAGAACGCCTGCCCAATTTATCTGCTTCTTATTAACAATTGCACACATTAGTGCAAATTGCTGCCTTGTAATATTATCGTGGGCGGAGTGCTTCCCAGTAGCACTTTTCCAACAATTTCCGCAAGAAACTTAATCTTAAATGGGAAATTCACTTTGACCAGCTTAGAGGGAATGCCTTCGGCATGTCCCAGCTCTATCAGCATCCTTCCAAACTCAGGAGCATCTTGCTCATACTCTTTTTCACCATTAAACAATCCAATAATTTCAGTCAGAATAGCGGGAGTCAATATTACCTCTTCTCCTCTAATTGTTCCAATCATCGAGTCATCAGTTGAAGATGAAGAGAAAGCCCACTCTTTGATCTCTTGAGTGTTTATCTTTATTCTGTAGGACATTAGTTTCTCTAATCCTTGATCTTTGCACAGATTTAGAATCTCCACGATTCCTGGTTCGCAGCAGCTGAAGGCGTCAAAATCTACGCTGAAACCGGCATCAAACTTCACTACTGCAAGCAGCGCTGGAGCAATCGCCATCGAAAGAGCTAGAGAAGACGAGAGAGAGATGGCGAGGACGGAGCGCAAGACAAAGAGCAAGCGGGAAGACGGAATGCGAAAAGACGCTCTCCGTCGATGATAAAAGCAACTATCTCTTAACCTAGGTCGACCATCGGCTTTATATTGAAACAATGATCGTCGATCTATTTAAAAGATACTGGAGACGATGGTCGAACGGTCGTTCGACGATCGGTCCTGAAGCAGAGTAGTCGATCAATCGTTCGACTATTTCTGTCTTCACAAACAGCAAGCTGTCGTCAACCATAGATCGACGATAAGCTCGACCTGTTCGACTATCTTCGAACGCCGGTCGACGATCTTCAAGCAGATAAGCTATCTTCAACCATAGGTCGACGATAGGCTTGATCCGCTCGACTATCGTCGAACTTCGTTCGACTATCTTCGAACAAGTTTCAACAAGACAGACGAGACACTTAGTCTTTTCCATTAATCATGCCTAGTTGAACTAAAAAGAACAGATGCTTCTGTTCATCTAAGGGCTTGGTGAATATATCACCTCTCTGAAGGTCTGTGGATATGAACTCAAGGCTGATCTTGTTCTTTTCCACACAATCTCTCAGGAAATGGTGTCTAATCTCAATGTGCTTCATTCTAGAGTGGTGCACTGGATTTTGTGTAATGGAGATAGCACTTGTACTGTCACACATGATTTTAGTGTTCTTGTGTGAGTACCCATAATCCAAAAGTTGGTTTTGTATCCACAGGATCTGTAAACAGCAACTAGCAGCTGCTATATATTCAGCTTCTACAGTTGAAGTTGAGACAGAGGCCTGCTTCTTACAGAACCAAGAGACCAATCTCTCTCCCAGGAACTGGCAAGTTCCTGAGGTACTTTTCCTGTCAACTCGACAACCAGCATAATCAGAATCAGAATATCCAATTAATTCAAATTCTGACTCAGCTGGGTACCAAAGTCCTAGATTTGGACATCCCTTCAGGTATCTCAAGATTCTCTTAAGAAGAATCAGATGAGATTCCTTGGGGTTGACCTGGAATCTAGCACAAAGGCATGTAGCAAACATTATGTCTGGCCTACTTGCAGTTAAATACAATAGAGAACCAACAATGGCCCTATAATTCTTTTGATCAACAGGCTTTCCCTGATCATCAAAATCAATAACTACATTAGTATCCATAGATGTATGTATTGCTGAAGCATCTGCCATCCCAAACTTCTTTACCAATTCCTTGGCATATTTGGATTGGGATATGAAGATGTCATCAGCATCTTGCTTTACTTGGAGACCAAGAAAGTAAGACAGGTCACCCATACTACTCATCTCAAACTTAGAATGCATTAAGTTGGAGAACTTTTTCCATAGTTTGGGATCAGTGGAACCAAAAATAATGTCATCCACATACACTTGAACTAACAGGATTGTGTCCTTGTGGCGCTTGACGAAGAGGGTTCAATCAACTACTCCCCTAACAAAGTTGTGCTCTAACAGGAAACTAGCTAGAGTCTCATACCAGGCTCTTGGTGCTTGTTTTAGTCCATAAAGAGCTTTCTGCAACTTGAATACATGTGAGGGCTGAGTTGAAGAAACCAAATCGGGTGGCTGTTCAACAAACACCTCTTCCTTTAGCTCACCATTAAGAAAAGCACTTTTGACATCCATCTGAAAAACCTTAAACTTCATATAGGCTGCAAAGGCTAAGAAGATCCTTATTGCCTCTAGCCTTGCAACAGGAGCAAAGGTTTGGTCATAATCTATACCTTCCTCCTGTCTATAGCCCTGAGCTACAAGCCTAGCTTTATTCCTTACAATGATTCCATTTGCATCCAACTTGTTTATATACACCCACTTGGTGCCTATGATCAGTTGGCCTTTAGGTATTGGAACCAAAGTTCATACTTTACATCTCTCAAACTGATTGAGTTCCTCTTGCATAGCAATGATCCAGTGGGGATCTAGCTCAGCATCTTTAATGGTGAGGGGCTCAATCTGTGAAAGGAAACAAGCATGCATCACATCCTGTCTTAACTGATGTCTTGTTTAAACACCAGCTGATATGTCTCCTATCACTTGAGATGTAGGGTGATCTCTAAGTGTGACAACATCAGCAGGTGGGATGTGATCTTCAGCAATAGTTGGGATTAATTCCTCAGGAGGAATTTGATCTATTATTGGTGGAACAACAACTTCTGCAATGTCTTCATCACTGTCTGATTCAGTGATATGAAGAGTTGAAAGATGGAGGATATCTTCAGTGACATCTTTGGTAGATTCTTGTACTTGTAATGAACTTGAGGAAGGGAAGTTTCCTTCTCCTTGTAAAACATTTGGGATTCATCAAAGGACACATGAACAGACTCTTCAATTTTAGAAGATGATTTATTAAAAACCCTATAAGCTTTGCTTACTTGGGAATATCCAAGAAAGATTCCCATTGAAGCATTTGCTTCAGACTTTCTAAGATATTCTTTATTGTTATTATGAATATAAACAACACAGCCAAAAACTCTAAAATAATTTATTTTAGGTTTCTTTCTTTTAAGTAACTCATAAGGAGTTTTACACTTAGGCTTGTGTATCAGACTTCTATTCAGGACATAGTTGGCTGTACTAACAGCTTCTGCCCAATAGGAAAGAGGCATATTAGCATCTGCCAACAATGTGCCAGCAGCTTCAATTAGTGTTCTGTTCTTCCTTTCAACTACCCCATTTTGTTGGGGAGTTCTAGGAGCTGAGAAGCTATGTTTGATACCTTCTCTCTCACAGAATTCCTGCATGAGAAGAGAGTCAAACTCAGAACCATGATCACTTCTGATCAAGGCCACATGAGTAGAGTACTCAGTCTGCACACATAATAGAAAATCTGTAAGGGATTTGAAGTTATCAGCCTTAGTTCTAAAAAAGAACACCCAAGTGAACCTAGAGAAGTCATCTACAATGACTAAGGTGTAATAATTTCGTCCTAAACTCTGTACATTTATTGGGCCAAATAGGTCCAAATGTAATAAATACAGGATTCTAGGAGAATCACTTTTATTTACTGATTTAAATGAGTTCTTGGTTTGCTTGCCTAGTTGACAAGCCTTGCATAGGCTCTCCTTCTTGTAGGGGCAAGAAGGTAAACCTCTAACAAGGTTGTGTTTAGATAACCTAGATATATTCTTGAGGTTAACATGGCTAAGCCTTTTATGCCATAGAGTGTTGTTATTTGTTACTTCATTAAACAAGCAGATTTCAGAGTGAGTTGAATTAAAATCTACTAAATAAATGTTACCTTGTCTAATACCTACTAATATAACATTATTATTTAAAGTAATATTACAAAGAGAGTTAGAGAATGATACCTGGTATCCAGCATCACATAACTGACTTACTGAAATTAGATTATGCTTCAGTCCAGTCACATAAGCACATCTCTTGAATGTTACAGCTCCAATTGTCATCCTATCATAGCCTTCAGTTTGACCACAACTTGAATCTCCAAAGATTATCTTTGGGCCAAGCTTTGCCTTGAACCTTGACAGATGTTCTTTATTTCCTGTCATGTGCTTGGAGCAACCACTATCCAAATACCACTTATTTTTAGTGATAGGATAGGTCTTCACCTGCAAATAAATAAATTTAAACATTGTGGACCCAGGTAACCTTGGGTCCCTTGTTTTTCACATAAGAAAAACTGGAAATAAATGAATAAGCAGGCTGAGGGTGATAACCTAATGGGTAAGATCTCCTAGGTGGGATTCTCCATGCAGATGATGGGTCAATAAACCTAGGGTTTCTATTCATATTCGGGTTTCTAAAGTTCTGGTTGGAATTTTGAAATTCTTGTTGAAAGCGTCGATCGGCGTTCGACGATTGGTACCCAGATCGTCGATCTTCGTTCGACCATTGGGCCTGCGATCGTCGAGCAGCGTTCGACGCCCTTTGTAATTCCTTAAATTTCTGTTTTCTTTTCTCTCTTTTAGCTTTATTTAAAGCTCTATTTACTTGATGAACTTGCTCAGTGTTTTTTATTCCACTAGATGAAATAAAATTCACTGGAGTTGAAAGTTGGTTTTTAAGAATGATTGGGGGCTCAATAGAAGATGCTCCTAAGCCTAATTTGTTATTGCCTGACCTAGTGTTAGACATGCTGGTTATTTCAAGCAACTTAAGGCTTCTACCATTCAAAGACTCTTCTAACCTTTTAGACTTAGCTAATTCATTCTTAAGGACTTTTATTTCTTCACTAGCATTAGTGAGTTCTGTTGTTAACCTAATGTTTTCATTAGCAATCAATTCAGATTCAGTTAGTTTAATTCTAAGTTCTTTTATTTCTTTTTCAGAACTAATTAAATCTAAACATAAAGATTTAAAATCAGATTTAAATTCAGCAGATGTAAAGTCATAAGAAGACAATACCTCATCTTCTGTTGGCATCTCTTCATCAGAATCTGAATTCTCTGCAGCTGAGTGATTGTTGCAGGCATCAATTGCCATCAGGAAAACTTCCTTTGCCTTCTTTTCTTCTTCATCCTCACTGGAGCTTGAGGAGGAAGATTCCTCATCAGAATCACTGCAGGTTTCAGCAACAAAGCCTCTCTCCTTCTTTTTGTTCTTGTAGGAGGATGGCTTGGAATGCTTCCTGTGCTGATCCTTGTCTTTTCTTTTATCTTTGTTCTTTTCCTCTGGACAATCTGGAAGAATATGTCCAGGCTTCCTGCAACCATAACAGATTATTTCTTTAGAAGGGGTACTATTATACCTTGGTTTATCTTCATACTTTGAAGATTTCTTTCTGAATTCCTTCCTTCCCATCTTGAGAAACCTTTTGGCAAATAATGCCATCAGTTCCTCATTGGACTGGCTTCCTTCAGAAGCTTCAGCAGCTTTAAGAGTAATGGTTTGCTCTTTTCTTGTAGGAGTTGGGGTCTTTGCTTCAGCTTCAGCTTCCCTGGACTTCAGCACTTGCTCAAAAGACTTGAGCTTGCCGAGAAGGGCTTCTGTTGAGATTTCATTTGTGCTTCTGGCTTCCTTGATAAGCCAGATCCTCAGATCCCATGTGCTAGGGAAGCACATAAGAATCTTATCATAGACCTCTGTCAATGAAATATCCTTATCAAGGGTCCTCAGCTCATTGATGATTGAGCTGAGCCTTGTGTACATAGCTTCAACTGATTCAGCATCAGTTTTCTTGAAATTCTCATATTGTGAGATAAGGTTGGACTTCCTAGCCTTCCTTTCATCAGCTGAACCAGCTACAATCTGGTTCAGTGTATCCCATATTGCTTTTGCAGAGGAGCAGTCAGTAACCTTCTGGAATACTTCATCAGACATTGTCTGAGCCAGAATGTTCATTGCCTTGGCATCTGCTATTTTTGACTTTTTGTATTTATCATTGTAGTCTGGAGGAGGCACTACACTCATATCAGATGATGATGAGGCAGTAGCTACAGCAGGTACTCTTGGTGGTCCTGTTAAAATAGAAGCAAAAATACTTTCATCAATAGAGTTCATATATAGTTTAATCATTGCCTTCCAGATGCCAAACTTTGCCAAGTTGCATGCTGGAGGTCTGGTGCTAGAGTAATCCTTGGACTGGGCCATGATAGTGAAAGTGAATATCTATAAACTTTGGTATCTATCAGGATCTTGTGACTTAGGTGTTAGCCTATTCAGTCAGTCAACCTCCCTCTGATACCAATTGAAAGAGAAGGGATAGATACTACTCTAGAGGGGGGGTGAATAGAGTAATCAAAAATTGCACTAGCAAAGTTGACTTTCTACTCAACTCCCTTGGAGTTAAATGCGGAATGAAAGTTATAGATATTTGTGATTAAACCTTAAAGCCTAGCACAAGTGTTGTGCACAAAAAGGCAGCCAACTGTAATTACAGTTAAGGCTGGGAAACCTAAACATCAACTAGGAAACCTAGTTAAGATCTAATCACAGCCACAATGCAAGTAATTAATTAAAGCAATCCAGACGACACAAGGAATTTATAGTGGTTCCCCAAACAACTTGGGTACGTCCACTCTTCTACCAACAAGGTAGGAATCCACTCAGGTTTTTGATCAGGTGCCCTGCCACCAACAAGATCTGCTTCAGGTAGATCAAGAAACCCTTTAGACTTTTGATCAGGTGTTTAAAAACCAACACAGGTTTTTGTTCAGGTGCCCTGCCACCAAGGGATACTTTTGAAGGGAGTAATAACCCTTTACAAGAGGGGAAAAGGAGGTTAAGGTGTCTTCTCTATTTTATAATAGATTAGAGAAGCACAATAACTTGCACTGAGCTAGAAAGCTCTAAAAGAATCAAGGCTCCCCCTGGCTAAAAGAACGTCCAGGTGAAGTCTTGCTTCAGTGCAGAAACACTTCAGAAAATACTGAAGGAAAAAGCTACAAGAAGATAAATAATATGAAATAAGATTTTCTTCTTCAGGCAGCTATCTTCTTCTTCTTCTTCTTCAAAAGGCTCTGAGTGAAGATCTTCCTATAAGCAGGAGAACTCAGGTTGAAGAAGAGTGAAGAACTAAAGCTTCTTCTCAGTTAGATGTGAATGCGCTGAGAGCAGTTGGAGACTGTAAGCTTTTAGCTTGAATGCTGCAGTTAGCTTTTCAATGTGTGTGAACTAGCTTGATTTCTTTCTTCAAAGAAGTCTTTATATAGCAGCAGCAGCAACGGCTCTAACTTGAGTTTGAATCTTGTCTTCTTCTGAGCTCTGCAAGCTGGGCTGCAAAAAGCATAAAGCAAAACAAAAAATACTGCAGACAGATATCCTATAATAGGATAAAGCTTTCTAAGAAGCTGCAAATAATTCTGATGAAATAATATAAGAGAAAGTCACATCAGAAAAGACTCTTTACAGCCAAGGAAGACTTTTTGAGTCTAACGGCTATAAAGGACAGCCTGGAAGAAATCATATCTCAACTATAAGACAAACAACTTTGTCAGAAAAGATTAGCTCATGCATAAAGAATAGAATAGATATTGCATGGAAGTGTTATCACAATTTATTCAAATAATCTTTTATAAAATATGCCAAAATAAGTATGAAATTAGTCACATCACAGAAGACGACAAAACTATTTAAAACATACAGCAAAACGTCGAACGACCCTCGGAGATCGTCGACCGACGCACGGAGATCGTCGACCTATCGGGCAGATAGTCGAATGATCCAGATAGTCGAACTATCAAAGAAGATAGTCGAGCTACCTCAACAGATAGTCGACCTATCAAAACAGATAGTCGAGCTATCAGATAGTCGATCTATCCGGACAGATAGTCGAACTACCAAACAAAATAGATAGTCCACCTATCAAGCAGATAGTCGACCTATCACAGAAAACAGATAGTCGACCTATCAACAGATAGTCGACCTATCAACAGATAGTCGAACTATCAGATAGTTGAACTATCCAAGCAGATAGTCGAACTATCAAAGCAACATAGATAGTCGACCTATCAATAGATAGTCGAACTATCAAAGCAACATAGATAGTCGACCTATCAATAGATAGTCGAACTATCAAAGTAACATAGATAGTCGACCTATCAACAGATAGTCGAACTATCAAAGCAACACAGATAGTCGACCTATCAACAGATAGTCGAACTATCAAAGCAACACAGATAGTCGACCTATCAACAGATAGTCGAGCTATCAGATAGTTGAGCTATCCAAGCAGATAGTCGAACTATCGAAGACAACAGATAGTCGACCTATCAACAGATAGTTGAGCTATCAACGCAGACAGAATGTCGACCAACTGATAGACGATCGTCGATCAGCCGATAGACGATAGTCGAGCGACGTTCGACTATAATTGAACGAAAAACTACTTAACCAAATATTAATCTGAAAAAGCAATTCTACACAACTAGAGAATCTAACCTATCAACTAACCATTGACCATAGATAAATCTTGGGTCAAGAGACAGAAAGAGAGGACTGAACTCAAATCAAAACCTAGGGTTCCAACACATTAGTACGTTGAGACTCTAGAGTGCACCTATGATGTGCACAGAGGCGTACAAAGGGTCTGGGCTTGGTAGTGTGTATACCCGCCTAGGATGCGGAAGCGCCCGTTTCGCTGCTGCCATAGCGACAACAGTGGTACTAAAGAGTGATGCTAACTCCAATAAGTGGAAACTAAAAGTCTAGGATCTCATAGTTGTGTGTGTGAGGTGCACTTATATGAAGCATAAACCACATTCATAACATTCATAACATTCATAACTAGGTCATACGCACCATAAATCTTTATCATATAAATTAATATGGGCTCTTTTATATGATAAGTTAAATTTGGAAACCCAAACTTATAAGTTTGTATGGGTATTTATATAAGTTAGGGTACTTCTGTGATTATTAGTTTAACAGTAGATAGTTTTCTTTCTGCTCTATTTTTTACTTTACTTTCAACACTTTACTTACTTTCAGTACTGTTCTTACCTTACATGTGCTATATACATAGAACTGCTAGAGTAGAAATAATTAATTCTTCATATACTCATTTGTATGTTCCATTGTCACCTGCTTCCTTTTTACACCCCTTGTTGTCCTCCACTTAATCCTCCCGCCTGGTTCCTAGGAGCTGCGGAGGCAAGGTGTGGAGGAAACAACTTAGTCTTTTTGACTAATGGTCGGTGACCAAATCATTTTAGGAGATCGAGGAGATGGAGCACCAGCAGGACGAGATGGCAGGAAATAAGGAGCTGATACCACCACCACCTATTACTACTACTGCAGCCTGTCAACAGGTGGGATGAGTTTTCGGATGATAGTTTAGCTTCCGCTTATTGTATTGTGAGAGAGTGATTTGATATATTCATCTACAGGGAATAAACCCTTATCTCATATTTTTGTACTCATTGTGGACTCTATGTACTCTTCATTTTCATATATATGATATGTACTGTGGCTTGTGGACTAGGTAGATGTTTTCATACACTTCTTTTATACTTCCAATTCTCAATTTGGCCGAACAGGTTATATGATCGCGCTAGCCGACAGGATCGGTATCTTGCGGTGTCGACTAACCTGTGATTTAGTGTCACCGTAAGGCGACGGTTCTGGGCATAAGACCGGGAGACTCCTTGTTAAGGGGAGAGGTCTTTCACTATTGTTGCTGAAGGAGAAAGAACTGGAACTTCTTTACAGGACATCTCCCCCTACCTAGTTTTAGAGGGTCCTGAAGCTAGGCCCCCAGAAGAAGAAGGGACAGAGGGGCAGTAGCAAAGAGAGCAGAAAGGTAGAAGATAGAATCAACAAGAGGTGCGGTTTCCTCTGCTTCGAGATTCCTGAGGATTGGAGTGATGAGCTCCAGGATATTGGAGATGGATGGAGAATCCAATTGCATAAACTCAGGAGGTGTCTGAGTAGATACAGATGGATGGATGATGGAGGATGAATATAGAATGACAGGAGGGATGGTAATGATATCAGTCATATCTTCATCTTGGATGGGTGAAGATGAAGGACTATATGAAGGGGATGGAGTATGATTGTGTTATGGAGATGAATGTGGAGATAATAGATTAAAGTTTATGGAGGACATGAGGTTTTTTGGTGTTATGTTGGCAAGGTGAGGTGGAAGTGGAGATAAAGGTTGTGTGATGTATTCCCAGAACAGCAGCCTTGCGGTGGCACTAGCACTCGGGCTAGCCTGTACTACAAGACGCCTATTCTATCGGCCTTTACCAATTTCAACCATGCCAACCCAACTAGAATAAAAATTAGAAGTCAAATCCACATAAAGAATATAGTTCTCCAAAAGTATAACATATAAAGAAGCTACAACAAGCTTCTAGAATCAGAGTACGTAAAAACTTTGCCCAAAAGTGCTACATCAAAAATCTCTCACACCCACATCAGTAATTGACGGTAGCGACAACATCGTCCCTTCAGGCCCTGTCGTCTAGGCCTGGCTGTCCTGGTGTATAATATGCGGCTGCTCTACCTGTGGGGTTTCCTCCTAAAAAGGAAGACGTAGCAACCGTTAGTCATAAAGACTATGTGGCTTTCACATCCGCTCCCCAGGAGACTCCTCGGCACCAGGAGGAGAAATGGACGAAGGTACAATATATATATATATATATATATATATATATATATAAATATATATTATGTAAGCATAAGTTCAAGCAGGTGTTAAAGACTGAATATCATCATGTATGTAAAGCAGCTTAATAAGTGAGTAATATCTTATTCTAACAATTCTTCCATCTACAACAGAATAAGAATATATAAAGCTACAATAGAAAGTAACTCAACTTATATGAATGCCCATACAAACATATAAGTTGAGGATCGTTCAGCAATATATACCTCATCGTATAGTAGTGCCCAAACAAACTTATACGATGAGGATCTTGTGTATGCAATGAAGTGTAATGACATGCTTGTAATGCAATGACTCACGCATGATCACGCACATGCAATCGCTATGTCACACAGACTTGTAGTTCCAACTATTCGAGTAGGTAGCTAACCTCTCAGGCGTCATCCGTCGTGGCTAGACAGTGATAGTAGTGCAGACATCTCCACTTCTAGGCTGGCATCCACACTACAAAGCCTAGGCGTTCGTATGCCTCAATGCTAAGAACACAACAGCGGAGTAAACACGCATACTACGGCTCATCGGGAGTCTCGGGTAGATGTGCACCAAGAACCAAGCCCCTGACTAGCCTATGTTGTGACCCGGAAGGAGCCTCGGAAAAGCACGAGGACTAAGCCCAACCATTCACTTGGCACGGAAGGAGCCTCGGGACATGAACACCGAGGACCAAGCCTAACCGCCCAAAATATATTTGTCGACTCCCATCTGTGTGACGATTGGCAAGCCCGTAGACCTTCCACAGTACCCTTAACTCGGGATTATAACACCCTGTGTCGACTCACACCCTTCCAAAATCCTTTGCCAAGGCACCTTAAGGGTTTACCATAACACCGGTGGCGAACCACCTCATACAATTGACCATCTTAGACTTCCATATATGACAAACCTCATGACCATGCCTCACTCTTTCGGCCAACATGATTACGTCTAAACTATGTTCACATAACTTTAACATAATCGATTACAACTCTTTTACCAAACTCAATCATTCATGTGCACATGAGTTAATCATCTAACAATCAACAACACATGTTCATAACTATCAACACCGACCAAATACACAAGTTCAAGACAATCTTGTTTTTAATCAACGAATTACCATTCGTTCACTTTGGGCTATCCAACAATTTCATCACTCATTGAATCATCACGGTTAAAAATATTATAATTCGACAAAACCTTAACGACAATTTGTTATAAGATCTCCAGGGAGTCCTAACCAGATTCTACACCAACCCAGGAAATTCAGGTGTAGAACAACTTCTGGACAGCAACTTCGATCGGAGAATCCCGAGGCTACAGGAATCCGGTGAATACGTGTAACCCCTCAATGTAAAGTTCTTTCCATGGGTTACAACTTTCATGTTCAGTATACAACCCAGATCTGAATATATTACACATAAAATTGGCTCCAAAGCCTGTTGCGTAGAGAATACATTTTATGCACGCTTAGCCTGTCAGCCCTCTACTTCGATCAGACTTTCTCATGGCTATAGACTTCGCCTGAAGACGTGTAACCACTCGTTGGAATGGTATTTCCAAGGGCTACGACTTTTGTGTTTAGTCGAAAGCCCAGACCTTGTCATATCATGTCCGTAAATGGACAAGAAGATCGATGCGTGCAGAACACAGATTTCTGCATGCATCATAAGGCGGAATGAACGACATCGATTAATCTTCCTCCTCTAGCCGGCCTTCCCAAATCACATAAGAAATTTCTCCTCCCTTATTCACCCTCATAAGGCCATTTATCTTCACGAAACCATCTCCATATCATCACAAATAAGAAGGAGAGGTTGAAGACATCACTATCCATAGAGCATAAGCCCTAGAATGGCCTCTTCCTAGGAAGATCATCATCTCACAAGTCTAGACTCTTTTGAGTCGACATCTCACCTAGGAAAAACTACAGATCTAGCACTAAGGGAGAGGGGAGGAAGCTCACCTCATTTCCGGAGTTTTCACCATTTCCGGCCATGAATCTCGTCACCCTTCGCGGTGACAACTTCTTCTTCTTGATGGCGGCGGCGGTTCATCATGGAGTATAGTCGATTCCAGCAACTCCTTCCCTCCTCCAGTAGTTTCTCAAGAAAAATTGCTTGGAAGAGAATTAAAATTTGCTAGGGTTTCATTTCCCCTTTTTATTCAGAAATGACACGGGTAGGGACACGACCGTATCCCTACCCGTGTCTTGCTCGGGTGAATTGGAGACGACGGTTAAAGTGTCGCTTGGACACCAACATGGGTAGTTATACACCCATGTCCACGACCCGTGTCACGCGACACGGCCCTATTTATGCTTGTGTTCTTACCCGTGTCCTGCTCGGGAGACACGACCGACTTCCTGGAGGTATGCACACGGGTAGGGACACGCCTGTGTCTCTACCCGTGTTCTGCTCGGGACACATTTCGTTGATCTTCACTCAATGCACACGGGTAGGGACACGCCCGTGTCTCTACCCTTGTCCTGCTCGGGACAGGCCTTGTCGAGTTCCAGTAGACGCACACGGGTATGGACATGCCCTTGTCTCTACCCGTGTCCTTCTCGAGACAGGCCTTATTCGAGTTCCACTCGACACCTCTCGAGTTCTACTCGACTCACACAGGTAGGGACATGCCTGTGTCTCTACCTGTGTCTAATTCTAGACCAGTTTCTCTTTTACACACGAGTGTAAGCCTTGTCTCCTGCACTCCCTGAGCCTAAGTTAGCTCTCTTAACTCAAAAGCGCGTACGGGGGCCTAACGCGAATCGGGACATTACACTGTAGATACAGGGGGTGTTGGTTGATGCATTGGTGAGGTTGATGGTGTTGGAGATTTAAGTTGTGATGTTGAGGCAGTGGATGGTTGTTAGAGGCGAGTTGATGAAGGAAGTGTGTTGGAACACCCTATTACTAATTTGGGCAAGGATCACTATGTTTTTAGGAAATCAGTTTGACCTAGACGTATAGTTGAAAAGGTCAAGTTAGAATGAGTCTAGGGCTTATAACTTAGGTTTGAAGCTGCCCCCAGGACCATTCAAGGATTCAGACTTAGAGCTGAGGCAAAGACAATTATCGTTGGGCTTAGGTCGACGAAACGTCGAACTCCGTTCGACGCTCTCTGAGCTCAACTCTGCTAAATCGTCGAGCTCCGGTCGACGATCTTCGAGCTCAGATCTACGATCTGTCTTCAGCTGATTCTTCAGGTCGCTGAGCTCCGGTCGACTATCTTCGAGCTCAGGTCGACGTTTTCTGTCTGATGTTCAATCCTATCTCTGAACTCAGGTCGACGATCGTAGAGCTCAGATCGACGTTTTTCCTCAGAGATCGACGACTTTGAGGATTCAAATTCAGTCAGCTTTTGGAATGTTTTTCAAATTCTCTCAGCATTTATTTTAAGAGATCTGCTAGCCGTTTTCATTTATTTTAGTGCAAGTTTCAAGGGATTTATCAGAGAATGTTTATTGGACTTTCCTCTAGAAGACAAAACATTAATGGAAGACATTTATTGACTGCTAACGGCTATCTTGGATAGAGGATCTTCAGAGAATAAATCATCTTTTCTAGTCTGATAGATATACAACAAGAGACTACACAAAATAGACAATCTAAAATAAGAAATTCTCAGTACAGATTCACAGGATAGTGAGATCAATTCAAAAATCAAGTGATAAATCCTGGAGAATTAGTTGAATATTGGCATACTAAAAAGTGATCATAGCTTCAACATCAAGGACTCCAGACAATTCATATTTCAGCCTCTGCTGAAACCATCTTCTGCTAGAGATCTGATGCTTCTGAAGATCTATCACCCTAGCAAAGCTCTCATCTTTCTCAGGGGGAGCTTTGACAACACAATCAATCCACTAAGTCTTCTCTCAGTGATTGAGACAGAGAAGACAACTTCACCTCTTCCTTTTTCTTTTCCTGCTGTAAAAGGGTTATCAAAACTCCCTTCAAAAGTCCTTATTCTGGTTCTGAGAGCCTTGTCAAAACTCAGTGGTGGCAAGACACCTGATCAAAAAATCTAGTTTGGTTTTTGAGCACCTTATCAAAAGCTCATTGGTGCCCAGGACACCTGATCAACTCATCCTGCAGTGGATTCCTACCAAGGGTGGTAGAAGAGTGGATGTACCCAGGTTTTTGGGGAACCACTATAGTTCCTTGTGTCTTCTGGTTTCTTGTGGATATTCTTTGCTGTGTGCTGTGGTTTTTGGTTTACTGCTTTAGTTTTATTTTCTATATCAAAGCACCTTACACCTATACATAAATAAATCCTTTACTGCTGTGCATTTTTAAATTGTAAATTTACTTTAAAATACTCTATTCACCCCCCTCTAGAGTTAAGATAGATCTTACCCTCACTTTCAATTGGTATCAGAGTCAGGTTGGTTGTTCATACAAGCTAACACCTGAACCAAAAGATCCTTAATAAGATCAATCTTTTAAGAGGGTTATTTTCATTATATTTAATTTTATAAGAAGACATGGCACAGAACAAAGATTATGCAAGCACCAGTCCTCCAGTGTGCAATCTATCCAAGTTTGCACTTTGGAAAGCAAGGATTAGACTATATATGAATTCTATTGATGAAGACATATTTAATTCTGTCTTGACAGTGTGCCCAAGCCCACCAGCAAGCTCAAGTACAAAGGCTGTTCCACCTCCTTTAGGAATAGATGCTGAAAGAAAGAAGTGGAAGACTGCAGATGCCAAGGCCATGAATATCTTAGCTCAGACAATGCCTGATGAGATATTTCAGAAGGTAGCTGAATACAACTCAGCCAAAGGAATTTGGGACAAACTCTCTGAAATTGTCTCAGGATCTGCTGATGAAAGGAAAGACAGGAGATCCCATCTTATAAGCCAATATGAGAATTTCAAAAAGTGAGAAGCTGAATCAGTGGCTGATATGTACAATAAACTAAGTCTGATTGTCAATGAGTTAAAGACTCTGGATAAAGAAATCTCATTGACTGAGCTGAATGACAAAATCCTAATGTGCTTCCCCAGCACTTGGGATTCAAGAATTTGGCCAATCAAAGATGCCAGAAGTCTAAATGAGATTACCACTGAAGCTCTCCTGGGCAAGCTCAAGTCTTATAAGCTGCTCATTAAAAATAGAGAAGAAGAACAAAAGGCTACTTCTCCAGTCATCAGAAAAGAGAAGACCATAGCCTTCAAAGCTACAGAAGAGGAGCATGAAGATAAAGCTACAGGAAATGATGAGCTCCTAAGTCTACTGGCCAAAAGATTCTACAAAATGGCCAGAAAATACTTCAGAAAGAAATCATACAAGGGACATGATAAGCCAAGGTATGATAAATCAAATAATAACAAAGAAATTATATGTTTTGGTTGTAGGAAACCAGGCCATATTGTGCCAAACTGTCCAGAAAACAAAAACAAGGACAAGAAAGATAGAAGGGAAAGAAGAAAGGAGAAAGACTTCAAGAAGAACACCTCAGACAAACTCTCCTACAGCAAGAACACACATACAAGGAAGGGATTTGTTGCTGAGACATGGAGTGAAATTGAAGAGGACTCTGAAGACTCATCCAGCTCCAGTGATGATGAGGATGATGCTGATGAAAAGGAATTTTGCATGATGGCTATCAATGCCTCTCAAATAGATTCAGAAGCAGAAGAGTTAGAATCAGATTCAGAAGTTCAACTAGAAGAAGATCAGGTAATCAATTCATTTGATTTCAGTTCTAAGGACTTTAAATATGAGTTTAAAGTACTATGCCTAGATCTGTTTGAGTCTGAGAAGGAATTCACTTCCCTCAGAAAATAACTGTCTGAGTATAGCACTTTAAAATCAGAGAAACTCAAACTCTCTGAAGAGTAAGAATGCTATAGGGAGGAGATAGCCTCACTAAAGAGTGAACTATCCAAGGCCTAGCAGTTTGATGAATCCCTTAATGGGAGAAGCTTCAAACTGATGGATATCACAAGCACAATGAACTCTAGACTTAATAGTACACTGGGCTTGGGAGCTTCATCCAGCAAGCCTATAGTTCTGACAACTCCAATCAAATTTATCTCTGATAAAGGGAAGGAAGTTGTAGAGGTAGCTAGGAAGAATGTAGATTTGCCAAAGAAAAATATAGTTCAACAGAATGCGTCGAACAGAGCTCGACGATCATCGAACGGCGCTCGACGATCCAAGAAACGATCGTCGACCTCAGCTTGACGACACCTGAACTATGAACTCCAGGATAGTCGATCTTCGAACAAAGATAGACGATCTAACCCAAGATCGTCGACCTCAGCTCAACGATCGTCGAACAGAGATCAGGACTTTGAACAATCCTTCAAAGGTACATCTAGATTCAATCCTAGAAGTCCTACATCCAAAGGTTTCAACCCCTATACTGAATGGATAGTACCTCCTAGGAGATACCATCCTGAAGGTTATAAGAGTCAACCTGGGATGTCTTTCATTTCTGAATTTAAGGGATATCAACCTAGGCCCAAGGTAAACTGGGTCAAAAACATATAAGCTGTTTATGTGCAGGTGAAGACCTATCCAACATCAAACCAGCTATGATATCTGGATAGTGGGTGCTCAAAGCACATGACAGGGAACAAGGACAACTTCACATCTTTTAAAGCCAAGCTTGGACCCAAAGTAATCTTTGGTGATTCAAACATTGGAATAACAAAAGGATATGGTGCAGTCCAAATTGGAACAGTCACCTTCAAGAAAGTAGCTTATGTTGAAGGACTCAAGCACAACATGATAAGTATCAGTCAACTTTGTGATGAAGGATATCAAGTGACTTTCAACAAAGCTATATGCAAGGTCAAGTCAGAGGACAACACAACTGTGTTGACAGGTAACAGAAAAGGTAACATTTACTTAGTAGATTTTCATTCATCTAAAGTAGATATTTACCTGTTCAATTCCATATCTAGACCTAATATTCTATGGCATAAGAGACTAGGACATATTAACCATAGAACCATTGCTAGGCTATCCAAGGACAACCTTGTTAGAGGACTACCTTCTGTCCCCTACAAGAAGGAAGGACTTTGCAAGACTTGTCAATTAGGCAAGCAAACTAAAAATAGTTTTAAATCACTTAACAAGAGTGACTCACCTAGGATTTTGTATCTGTTACACATGGATCTTTTTGGACCCATTACAGTACAAAGCCTAGGAGGGAAATCCTACACTTTAGTGGTTGTAGATGACTTCTCAAGATTCATATGGGTGTTCTTTCTGAGGAAGAAGTCTGATAACTTCAAGTGTTTGACAGAGTTTCTCAAATGCATACAGATTGAGTTCAACACTCACATTGCCCTGATCAGAAGTGATCATGGGACAAATTTTGATTCTCTTATTATGCAAGAGTTCTGTCAGAGTGAAGGGATCAGACATACATTCTCAGCTCCTAGAACTCCTCAACAAAATGGGGTAGCTGAAAGGAAAAATAGAACCCTAATTGAATCTGTAACTACATTATTGATAGATGCTCACCTTCCTCTATCCTTTTGGGCTGAGGCAGTGAACACCTCCAATTATGTGGTTAATAGAAGTCTAATACATAAACTGAAGGGCAAGACTCCCTATGAATTGCTCAAAGGGAAGAAACCTAAAGTAGACTATTTTAAAATCTTTGGTTGTATTTGTTATATTCACAACAATGATAAGAGATATATAGCAAAATTTCAAGCAAAAGCTGATGAAGGAGTGTTTCTGGGATACTCTATGATCAGTAAAGCTTATAGGATTTATAATAAAACTACTCTAAAAATAGAAGAATCTGTTCATATTTCTTTTGATGAAACTAATATGTCTTTCAAGTAGAAGAATGCTTCTACCATAGAACAATTGCAGGTACATTCTCTCGCTGAAGACTTGGACAGATTACAAGTTACTCAAAAGAATGAAAGTAGCTAGTGAAGATGAAGAAGCTGCTCCACATCTGGAAGAAAATCTTCGTGAAGAGCCAGTTGCTGTTCCACAAGAGGAAACAGCAAAACAGGTTGGTGAACAATCAACACCACCTGTTGATTTAGTAACATCAAGAGATCATCCAATCTCCCAAGTGATTGGAAACATCTCAGCTGGTGTGCAAACTAGAAATCAGGTCAACCAAAACCTGATGCACACTTTCTTTCTCTCTCAAATTAAACCTCAATCCATTCAAGATGCAGAACAAGATCCACACTAGATCATTTCAATGCAAGAGGAGTTGCATCAATTTGAAAGAAACAAAGTCTGGGAACTAGTGCCTAAGCCAAAGGATCATTCCATTGTTGGAAAAAAATGGGTGTTCAGAAACAAATTGGATGATGAAGGAATTATTGTAAGGAACAAGGCAAGGCAAGTTGCTCAAGGATATTCTCAAGAAGAGGGGATAGACTATGACCAGACCTTTGCACCAGTTGCAAGGTTAGAGGCCATAAGAATCTTCCTGGCTTATGCTGCTCACAAGGGATTCAAAGTCTACCAAATGGATGTGAAGAGTGCTTTTCTCAATGGGGAGATCAAAGAAGAAGTCTATGTCAGACAACCCCCAGGTTTTGTCTCTCCAACTCATCCTGATTATGTTTTCAAACTGCATAAAGCATTATATGGTCTAAAGCAAGCTCCTAGAGCATGGTATGAGACCCTAGCATGCTTTCTTCTAGAAAATGATTTTATTAGGGGGAGAGTAGACCAAACTCTTTTTATTAGAACCCATAAGTCCCATACCTACTAGTACAAATCTATGTAGATGATATTATATTTGGTTCTACTGATTCAAACTTATGCAAAAAGTTTTCCAAGCTTATGCACTCTAAATTTGAAATGAGTAGCATGAGTGAGCTATCCTTCTTCTTAGGATTGCAAGTCAAACAACATGCTGAAGGCATATTTATTTCTCAAACTAAGTATGCAAAAGAACTGGTTAAGAAATTTGGTATGTTTGATGCATCATGTATGAAAACACCCATGCCTACCAATACTGTATTGGATGCTGATGAACATGGGAAACCAGTTTATCAGATAATATATAGAGCAATGATTAGCTCTTTATTATACCTTACAGCTAGTAGGCCTGATATAATGTTTGCTACATGTATATGTGCTAGATTCAAAGTTATCCCTAGAGAGTCACACTTAACTTTAGTAAAAAGGATTCTTAGGTATGTTAAAAGCTGTCCAAATCTATGTCTCTAGTATCCAAAAGATTCAGCATTTGACTTAACTTGATTTTCAGATGCTGATTATGCTGGATGCAGAATAGACAGGAAAAGCACCAGTGGAACTTTTCAGTTTCTTGGTGATAGACTTGTCTCATGGTATTGTAAGAAACAAACATCTGTGTCAACTTCAACTGCTGAAGCTGAATATATGGCTGCAGGCAGTTGTTGTTCACAAATATTGTGGATACAAAATCAACTCCTAGACTATGGTCATATCTTAGAGAAGTCTAAAATATTTTGTGACAACACCAGTGCTATTTCCATTGTACAAAATCCAGTCCTCCATAGTAGGACAAAACACATAGAAATTAGGCATCATTTTCTAAGGGATAATATTGAGAAAAATAAAATTGAACTTCAATATATTCCAACTGATTTGCAAAGGGGAGATATTTTCACCAAGCCTTTGGATGAAAAGAAACACAACTTCTTCCTCAATCAGTTAGGCATGTTAAAGTGAGGAAGCCTAAAATAAATTACAAGATTTTAAAAAGCTAAAAACAGACCAAGATTAGGCTAAAAACTCATCTCTTTTTGTGTCTATAGGATAGTTTCTGTCTTTGAACTGCGCTCGACGTTTTCCCCAGAAAGCGTCGAACGGAGATCGGCGTTTTCCCGAGAAACGTCGAACGGAGATCGACGTTTTCCCAAAATGTCGACCTGAGTTCAGAGCTTGTCAGATAGTTGTATACTATCTCTTTCAGGCCTTCGATCGTCGAACTGAGCTCGACGTTCTCTCTAGATCGTCGAACTGAGATCTACGATATTGAAGACCTTTCAGCTTCCCTTAGGAGTCCTGATCGTCGAACGGAGATCGACGATCCTTCCTTTTTCGCGTCGAACCCTAATATAAAATCATTGTTTGGCCGCCACTCGTCGTTTACGCTTTCATACTCTCTGCAAATTTTTCTCTTTCCCTCCAAACTCTCTACACTTGGTCGTGTTTGTTGAATCTTTGCAGGTACAGATGGCAATGTCGGTCGCCGCTCTCTCTAAAATGAAATTTGATACAGGCTTTGACATTGATATAAACTCCTTCGACGGCAGTGATCAGCGATTCAAAGACATTCTGAATCTGTTCTGCGAACATCAGTTAGTTCATTTGATGACCACAAGAATAAAGATTGCAGTAGATGAAGTAAAAGAATGGGTTTTTACTGCCACCAATGAGAATGAAAACTCTATAGTCGGCACCATCAATGGAACTCAGGTACCAATGTCCCCCGCTCTTTTGATAGAATTATTCGCATTAAGTACTGGGAATGAGTCCATCGATTTGTCTGGAGATGAATATGATTCATTATTAGATCGAATGGGTCACTCTGCTGTGAACCCTAATAAACTGCTGAAAAAGAATTTATCTATTGAATTTCAATTTTTGGCTGATGTTGTTGGCAAAGTGCTTCTGGCAAAGCACTCAGCCCATGATACAATCTCAAGGTATCAGTTATGCTTAATGGGAGCTTTAGTTGATAAGAAACATCTGGATTGGGGATCAATCTTTTTTAATTTGATCAAGAAGAAAATTAGCAAAAGCTGTGTTAGTTTGGGGAGGATTATAGGGGTTTACCTACATCACAGGTGCCCTAATCTGCTGGTTTCAAGTGGGATGCACATCAATGCATCCAAAAGGCTCACCTGTGCCGTCTACAGCAGGTGGGACAGGCAGATTATAAACCCCAACAGGGCTGCTGCAGCAATATCTGCTTCAGGCACAAGGACTGCCTCAGTAACTCCACCTCAGGTATCTGCCCCTGCAGAAGATTTGCCTGTTTCTCCTCCTCCTCCAGCTGTCTCTGCACCAGTCATATCAACCTCACCACTCATCTCAACCATAACCATATCTTCCCCCATTACAATCTCATCACCCATTTCACCTCCTCTAGCCACTACCTCAGAATCATTCCATCCCTTGTACTACTATCCACCTGTCACCACTCCATCATTTCATATTCTGGATGACTCCTTCATGGATGATTCTCCTCCCTCTCCTCCTGAGATTCCATCTACATCTTCCTACCAACAACTTCTTTAGGACATACTTTTTCATCATCCTTCACCCCATCCTTTACCTCTCCCATATCATCCATCTCCACTTCAGTAACATCAATCTCTACAATTCCTTCTACTGAGCAATCCATCCCTATACCTCCTACCTCCACACCATCCATTCCATCAGTACCAGCCAACATCATTCCAGCGACATCAACTCCTACCTCTACTCAATCCCCAATTGAGCATGTGGATCTTTCAGGTTTGGCAGATAGGTTGTATGAGCTGCTAGCCCCCAGACTAACCTCATTGCTGGAGACCACCTTGGCTCCACTTCTTAAAAATGTTCAGGAGCTGTCTACCAGGCTATCTCCCTTCCTCTCCTCTCAGGCAATCCCATCTTCTGGGTGCCTTGATCAAGTTTTCACTGAATCCAGGCAGGGGGAGATGCCTAATGAAGCTCTGGTTTTGCCTGAGGCTGCTGAAGTTTCAGAACCTGCTCCAGTATTTGCAATAGATCTTCAGAGCCTGCTGTCAGTTTTTGATACTGTGTACTTCAATTCTCTACCAGTTCTACAAGTTGAAGACCTTACTAAGGCCATTATGCCTGTTTTAGAATGTGATCCCAGCCTGATTGCATCTTATGTAAACTCTTTCAAGGCTGAGGATGTTGTTGCTTCTATTTTTACTGCTGCTGCTGCTACTGCTGTTACATCTATTAGATTTTCTGACATTGAAATGCTGCCTATTGTTGCTGATGTTGCTGCTTATCTGGAAGAACCTGAACCTGCTGCTCCAATTACTTCTGCTCCTATTGCTGCTTCCATATGTTCTATTTCTGCTGCTGCTCCTGCTCCTGCTCTGACTTCTGAACAACTGAAACAACAAGAGAAGTACATCAAAAGCATTGATGATCTGTATGATAGACCCCCGAGCTCAGAAAGTGATCAGTTTCACACTGACTCTGATGACTCTTCTGGTACCATTGCTAAGAAAAGGAAGGCCATAAGTAAGGACATGATGAAAGTCCCTCCTGTTAAGGCCAAGGATGCTAATGATATACCCTACTATATTCTGCATGATTGCAAAATTACTAAATCATGGATGCAATATTCTAAAAATCAACTAAAGGCCATGGGGAAGAAAAGAAAGTTTGATAAGTATGAGAAAGGTTCATCCCAATTTCAGCCTCCTCCTCCTCCTCTAGATTCAGGATCAGGTGCAGGCTCAGCTTCTCAATCCTCAGCTCCAAAGCAAAGTTCCTCCTAATCCTCTCAAAGATATCATCCCAGGGGACAATATCAAAGGGGTTATCAGTCCAGAAGGGGACAATATAGAGGAAATCAAAGAGAACACAGATTTCAAGCAAGGGAAGGACAAAGACACATGGACTCAACTCAAGGTCCTTTCCCCTATAAACTCAGAGAAATGGTTGATACAAGAACTCCTACTACTTCATAAACTGTCAACAGATATGAGCCTGTAATTCCTTTTGAAGATCCAGAGAACAATCCATTATCATGGACTGCTAGGATGAAAGAACTTGCTGCTTTAGATCAGCTGAAGAAGGCCAGAGAACAAGGGAAAGACACTTCCAATATTACTACTTTGTCAGATCAAAGAAAGGCAGAACTGGAAAGGTATACATCAAGGAAATTCTTTGACCCAATGGACTACATGAAACTTGATCCTGAGGCTGTGGTTCCCAGGGCTAGATCTCAAACCTCCTTAAGTGCAAAGGATGACAGAAGGTCAAAGAAAGAAGCTCTAAATCCCAGCAGGGAAATCTTATTTAAGAAGGGAAGTTAAAAGAAATGACATTTGTAAGCAGACAGTATACACATTTTGAACATTTGCTGATATTCCATCTGTTTGCTGCTAGGTTGCATGATCTGCTCTTTTGTGTTAGATTTTTGTGTTTTCTGTATGTTGATTTTGTATTTATTACTGAGTTCTGTAAATAGTAATCCTAACCCAAATTGGGGGAGATTATTGGAACACCCTATTACTAATTTGGGCAATGATCACTATGTTTTTAGGAAATCAGTTTGATCTAGATGTATAGTTGAAAAGGTCAAGTTAGAATGAGTCTACGGCTTAGAACTTAGGTTTGAAGCTGCCCCCAGGACCATTCAAGGATTCAGACTTAGAGGTTAGGCAAAGACAATTATCGTCGAGCTTAGGTCGACGAAACGTCGAACTCCGTTCGATGCTCTCTGAGCTCAACTCCGCTAAATCGTCGAGCTCTGGTCGATGATCTTCGAGCTCAGATCGACGATCTGTCTTCAGCTTATTCTTCAGGTCGCTGAGCTCCGGTTGACGATCTTCGAGCTCAGGTTGACGTTTTCTGTCTGATATTCAATCCTATCTCTGCTCTCAGGTCGACGATCGTAGAGCTCAGATCGACATTTTTCCTCAGAGATCGATGACTTTGAGGATTCAAATTCAGTCAGCTTTTGGAATGTTTTTCAAATTCTCTCAATATTTATTTCGAGAGATCTGCTAGCCGTTTTCATTTATTCTGGAGCAAGTTTCAAGAGATTTATCAGAGAATGTTTATTGGACTTTCCTCCAGAAGACAAAACATTAATGGAAGACATTTATTGACTGCTAACGACTATCTTGGATAGAGGATCTTCAGAGAATAAATCATCTTTTCTAGTCTGACAGATATACAACAAGAGACTATACAAGAATAGATAATCTAAAACAAGAAATTCTCAGTACATATTCACAGGATAGTGAGATCAATTCAAAAATCAAGTGATCAATCCTGGATAATTAGTTGAATATTGGCATACTGAAAAGTGATCATAGCTTCAACATCAAGGACTCCAGACAATTCATATTTCAGCCTCTGCTAAAACCATCTTCTGCTTGAGATCTGAAGCTTCTGAAGACCTATCACCCAAGCAAAGCTCTCATCTTTCTCAGGGGGAGCTTTGACAACACAATCAATCCACTAAGTCTTCTCTCAGTGATTGAGACAGAGAAGACAACTTCACCTCTTCCTTTTTTTTCCTGTTGTAAAAGGGTTATCAAAACTCCCTTCAAAAGTCTTGATTTTGGTTCTGAGAGCCTTGTCAAAACTCAGTGGTGGCAAGACACCTGATCAAAAAATCTAGTTTGGTTTTTGAGCACCTTATCAAAAGCTCATTGGTTCCCAGGAGACCTGATCAACTTATCCTGCAGTGGATTCCTACCAAGGGTGGTAGAATAGTGGATGTACCCAGGTTTTTGGGGAACCACTATAGTTCCTTGTGTCTTCTGGTTTCTTATGGATACTCTTTGCTGGGTGCTATGGTTTTTGGTTTACTGCTTTAGTTTTATTTTCTACATCAAAGCACCTTACACCTATACATATATTAAGCCTTTACTACTGTGCATTTTTAAATTGTAAATTTACTTTAAAATACTCTATTCACCCCCCCTCTAGAGTTAAGATAGATATTACCCTCACTTTCAAAGTGAAACCTGTTGAGGAAGAAGTTGTTGAGAGGGAGGTGATGGAATCCTGATAGAGGGAATTTCTTCTGGAGGGGGGAGGAGTGGCTATTACTGCCCTTGCATCCTCAGAAATTCTAGAAGAGGATGAAGCCTTAGATGGCTTAGTGTTTTTTCTCTTCCATCTGTCAAATAGGGCACAAGTCAGCCTCTTAGAGTCATTGATGATCACTATTGGGGTAACAAGTTATTCATGAGCCTTTTCCAACATGAAGATCCCCAGAATCCTTGCAAGGCACACCTCTTTCTTGCTGTTTTTTCCTTTTAATCAACTTAAAGAAAACCTTTCCCCAGTTCACCTACTTCTTATTTACTAAAGCACACATTACAATGAACTGGTTCCTATTAATATAGTCATGAGCAGTATGCTTGCCCATCAAGACCTTTCCCACGACATCAGCCAAAAACTTATTCTCAGCAGATAAATTTTTCTTTAATAATTTGTTAGGGTTTCCCTCGGAGTTAGCCATTTCTAGCAGCATATCATTATACTCCGAACTGTCTATTTCTATATCATCTTCTCCATTATTAAAACTAAAAATTTTAGATAGAATGTTAGGAGTAAGAATAACATGTTGTCATGCTATTGTTCCTGTCATTGTCTCAGCATCAATTGTGGTTGAAGTAAATACCCATTTTTTTTATTTCAGGAGCCGACAATTTCAACCTTGTTGTCATGAACTTCTTTAACTACTGTTCTTCAAATAGTTGTACTATGTCGGTGAAGATCATATCAAAATGGCTGAAGGAGTCGAAGTAAATGTCGAATCTGGTGTCGTACTTCATTCCTGAAAGAGAAATCGCTGGAATCTCCATGGTTTGCCTGCAAAAATGTGAAAGATCAAGTGCAAGAGAAATCTGAAAGCGCGGGATGGAGCTCGAAGAAAACCAGATTATAAGATTTTCAGAATATGAACTTCCAGACTCCATCCTGGGAAAAAGAAAGAATCTTCGATCTCAGGCCAACAAAAAATTTCATGAAGAAATGATAACGTCGATCTCAGTCTGAAGAGAAGGGAAAATAGTTCGTCGATCTTAGGTTGATGAAATATTTTCTAAGGCAAGTTTGTCAATCTCAGGTCGACAAAAATGACTTCACACAGAGATATCGTCAATCTTAGGTCGACAAAAAATATCAAGAAGATCTCTCAGATCGTCGATCTCCATTCGACGAACTGTGACAAATTCTTTGACCACAGACAGAAATTAAATTTAAGCCTCTCCATTTATCATACCAAGCTGATTCATAAAGAACAGATAGTTCCTCTCATCTAACGATTTGGTGAAGATGTCCGCTCTTTGCAAATCAGTGTAGATGTAGACAAGCTTAATATTATTTTTGTCAACACAATCTCTAATGAAATGACGCCTTATTTCTATATGCTTAGTTCTACTATGATGTACTGGATTTTGTGTAATGGAAATTACACTTGTATTATCATATAGTAAGGTTGAATTATTTAAGTTGAAACCATAATCTAGGAGTTGGTTCGGAATCCACAGTATCTGGGAACAATAACTGGTAGCTGCTATGTTTTCAGCTTCTGCAGTTAAAGTAGACATAGATGTCTGCTTTTTGCAAAACAAGGACACTAGTCTAGCACTAAGGAACTGGCATGTCCCTAAGGTGTTTTTTTTGTCCACTCTATATCTATTAAAGTCAGCATCTGAGAATCCAGTCAACTCAAACTCTGACTAAGTTGGATACTTTTTAGAAAATTAAGGTGAGATTCTTTAGGGTTCACCTAGAACCTAGCACAAAGGCATGTAACAAATATTATGTCTGTCCTACTTACTATGAGATATAATAGGGACCAAACAATACCCCTATATAATTTCTGATCAACAGGCTTGCCATGTTCACCAAAGTCAATCACAGCATTAGAAGCCATGGGTGTTTTATTTGCTAAGGTATCTAACATCCCATACTTTTTGATTAGCTCCTTAGCATACTAGGACTTGGATATGAAGATTCCCCCAGGTAGTTGCTTCACTTGAAGGCCAAGGAAGTTGGAGAGCTCACCCATGATACTCATTTCAAACTTGGAATGCATTAGGTCAGAGAACCTCTTGCATAGTTTGGAATCAATAGAGCCAAAAATAATGTTATCTACATAAATTTGTACTAATAAGATTTGATCATACTGATGTCTAGTGAACAATGTCCTATCTACTATGCCCCTAGAGAATTTATGCTCTATAAGTAGGCTAGTTAAGGTTTCATACCAAGCTCTTGGAGCTTGCTTTAGACCATAGAGAGCCTTATGCAATTTAAAGACATAAGAAGGATGGGTTGGAGAAATAAAACCTTGTGGTTGCTCCACATAAACCATGTCACAACCCGCATTTTCTCAGCAATAAAATTATATTAGAGTACGAGAAAATATGTGTCGTGATGCCACACCTTGCAGGGTATAACTGCAGACGCTCAGGCAAGGCACCAACCAAAATAAGTTTTACATAATTCATAAGTTATTACGAAGAAAATCTTTCAAATTAGATGGTTGTATCCCTCTGCACAGTTGATCAACTAGCCCACGAGTAAAATATAGTTATATGCTACTGAAAAATACTTTAGTTAAGATGGTTTGACATCCTACATGAGCGTAAACGTCCTCGAAGGACAACTCATGAAATTCAGGACTCTAAATTTAGTATAATATGAAAATAGTCTTTACATTACTTTGGAAAGTAGTACTTTAGGTTAATAAATATGGCATGTTTGAAGTACACATAGTATTGCTTTTATGAGAAAAATACCTAACATGCATCCTAGTATAAAGCATTCCAAGAGAGCAAGTAAACAACCTTCAAAAATAGGCAAAAACTAGCAGTTAAGTCACATACTTAGCATCACAAGGAAACCACCAGTGGGCGTCAACAACCTGACATGAACCCACTGGTGAGTATGTATGTCTATTGGGAAAGTAAACAAGAAAAGAACTACCTCATAAAGATGAGGGAAAGAACCATCAACAAAATAGCAGATCACTAGCAAGCTCCAAAAGAAAACTAGCTTCTTAATCGGCTACAACCCTTAACCTTAGGCATTCAAAGAAAGAGCACCTAAGCAAGAGAAAAAAAACAAGCAGTAAAGGAGCAGTAGATCATAAGCAATAAAAAAGGGGGGGGGGGTGTACCAATCCATACAAAAGAATGCTGATAAATTCGGCAACAGGAAGAAAAATTGACAGCAAAAGTAAAGTACTCAATGAAAAAGAGTATTCAAAGAGCACCAAGTGCGAGAATAACAACATGCTGTGCTAAAACCTGCAGAATAACAAAGACACAAAATTCCCAAATAATATGGAAAGAAAGGAACTAACAGTCCCAACCTGTGAATCATTAGCAGTGGTAAAACCATGGATCTGGGTTGGTGACAAAAACAGCCCTCATCCAAACAACCATATCCAAATAACTCAGGGGCCACCAGTGCAGCCTTGGGGTACAACTCACCGGCCCAAACCGGGGCGAAAATGGTGGTGGCCACGGCTCAAAACCCAAACATCCCTGTCAAGAAAACCAAAGTAACCACCTGCCATGATTCACGATTCAACCTTCAAAACTTGCCGAAAACATCACCAAAACCCTATAAAAACCCACACTAAGAGACTCAGAAGAAAAATTCAAGTCTAAGGGAAAAGCGTTGAGTACACTTGGTGGTCGTTAAGCTTCGAAGAAAATAAAAGCAACTGAACTAGCAATCCAATGAGGAATGTATACCAATCAAACTGTAGCTAGGGGACACAAGTGTCGTATTGAAATCCAGGAACTATTGAATAAACTTACTCACACAGAGGCTATTATTTTATCAAAAGAAAAACTAGGGTTTGAGAAACTAAGTGCAATTAAAGAAAAAAAGCTATGCTAGAAAGAGAACAACTGCAATTAATTAAAGAGCATAAAGTAAGCGATTATAACGAAGGGCTGAAATTATGAAATAGAAATGCACTCGATCAAGAATCACCTCGGCTAAAGACAACTAAGAAAATGCGATAAAAACCTAAACTTAATAGGGTAAATGCCCTTGACCGTGGAGGTTCCTAAAGCTTGAACACGCCTCTCTCGAAGTCGTGCCCAACTGAGTTTAGGAAGGTCCGACCAACCCTCGTCTAAATCGGAGGCCTAAAGCTCACTTGAAGCGGTGAACCCCACTATTTGATTTTACACCAATATGGGAGATTTGGATGTCTTCCTCTCTCGAGGGGTGCGTATAACTCCCTTTACTCTTGAATGCTCACTTCATTCTTTTGGCCTCTATGCTAGCCTAGAATGCAAGCAAAGGTTGAGAGTATATATCGATAATATACCTCCAGCCCATGAAAAATCAAGAGTAATTCAAGGACTAAAACCTAAAAAGAAAAGGTAAATTAAAACATCATAACTTAATTGCTTGAACCTCGGATCATCAAGATCGAGTACAAGGAGGATTAGTTAATCATAATGGAGCGGAGGAGGGGGGATGAGTAGTAAAGCATAGTAAGAACACAAGTAAAAAATGAGAGAAAACAACACTTTAATTAATACTAGAAGAGAGCTACACTTGCATGGAAATGAGAACTACACTTGCATGAAATTAAAACTACACATGCATGCAATTAAAATCCTAATCTAGCCCTACATTTATCAACTAAAACAAGTGCATTATTTCAAATAAAAGCTTAAACAAACTAAGACCTAAGCGAGGGTTAAGAAAATTACAAAAAGAGAAAGAGAAAGAGAGATAAGAACATGAAAAAAAATAAAGGGGCAACACCTCCCCCTTATAACCAAAGCTTGTTAAAATGGAAGGGGGGATTGAATTTATAAGAAAAGCTCACGGGTGTGTCATGCCCTTCGACATGCCCTATGGGGGCGTATTAGGGGGCCTGACATGTAAGGGTTTGACCTCGGGCTCTATATTCTGGCGGGAAGGATGATTGCTTCTGTACGTCGGTGGACACGCCCTGTGTCACGCCCGTGGAGGGGGGGCGTGACACGGACGTCGCATTTAAATCATTGGTCGGAAATCCGTCAGTCATTAGAAAAGGAGGGGTCATGCCCTCTATCACGCCCGTGACTGGTGGCGTGACAGTACTATTGGCGTGTAGAGTCGAAATGGCATTTAATGCGGCGGCAGGCTTCGGGCAGAGGGCGACATGCCCCGGGTCACGCCCGGGGAGGGCGTGTTAGGGGGGCGTGACAGTCATTTTTTCTGGTATTTTGTCTCTGTCATCAGGCTTCACCTAGAACAGGTGACACGCCCTAGGTCACGCCCGGGGAGGGCTCGACAGGGGGGCGTGCTAGGTCAATTTTTACCAATTTTCAGAAAAGCTGCAAAAAGAGAGGAAAAAGTTAGGGGCAATAAAATTAACATAAGAAAGATAAAAATAAAGCTTAAAATACAAGATTTGTACATTTTAAATTAGAAAAATACGATAATAGTTAAGACTACAAAACGTATTATAGAATTCCCCCAAGCTTAAGCTTTGCTTGTCCCCAAGCAAAAATATATAAACTAGATAATCATAAAAAGGACTAATCAAAAAGTTCTAATTACGCCCACACAAGTACTATGCGAAATTCTAAGTAGGTAAAAAGTGAAATGTAAATCTAAAACAATTATTTAGGTAAGGTATAACTTTTATGAACTTTACTTAACGAAAATAAATCATCCAAAATTTTAACAAAATTCTTTAAATAGATTTAAGCAAAGCAACAAAAATGAAAAAAATGGATTGAGTTGTTACTAGATCTAAGTAAGGTATTATAATTATATCAATTCAATTAACAAAAATCTAAGTTTAAATCCAAAACAAAAACTAATTTACTTTTCTTCTTTTCTTAGTTATTAAATGAAATTCAAAAGGCGTGAATCAAAAGGACTTAAATAGGACAGAAACATTTGGTTTAGGAATATGATTAGGAGTGGAATTCAAAGATAAACTTGAAGGCTTAAAATCACAGTAAACCAAAACAAAGAGTTTCAAACTTTTTTAATTAAAATAGATAAATATATATTTTTTCTTTCTTTTTCTTTCTTTTCCATTTTTTTCTTCTTTTTTCTTTTTCAAAACAAAGACCATAAAAATTTTTGTTTTAATTTTGAATTGGCCAAATAAAAACAAACATCTCTTTTGAACATACTTTTTTCAAAACCTTTCTCCCAAAAATATCACAAAATATCCTATCATAATCATGAAAATATTTTATGAAAGTCGAAAAGGCTAGTGTGATTAGATAGGTTGGAAATTTTGGTCTTGGTGAAAATGATATGAAAAGAGGAGCTACCAAATGAATTTGGAAAAAGGTTCAAAAGCGGCTAACTAGTGGTCAAATTTTTTAGGTTGGCAGGAAAGCTCAAATGAAAACAAAAACAGCCTAAATCATTTTCACGCTTTTAAATTTACTTAAAACAAAGATTTAAAAAATTTTAAAAAGCAAATGCTAGATAATAAAAGAAGATTGATGAAATTATCTTGAAAATAGAAATAATAAATGACTTGCATTGTTCACATCTACTACGCTATTCAAAAGTTGACCTTACAAAAATTATTCAAAAATGAAAAGGAAAATAATGGATGATGAATTTTTAAGAAAGTAAAGAAAATAATGAAGGAAAAACCATAATAGAAATACGAGTTTTAGAAAAATATTTCACCTTAACATGCTACCGTGAATTAGAAACACAGCATGACCAATATTTTACTTGTGAAACATAATTAAAAATGACGATTAGAAATATTATAATTAACTAAGTTGTTTATAGGAAATTTTGAGTAAAACAAAAAAAAACTAGGGGTACTATTGAGATACCAAATGTCTAAATAATTAAAGTAAGAACAAAAAAACAAATATTTTTAAGTTTTTTGAAATATTCTCTTTTTTTTGGATTTTGGAAATATTTGCTTATTTTTTTGGAATTTTAAGATATTCTTTTTTTTTGGGTTTTTTTTTGAAAACAATATACACAAAAAGAAGAAAAAAATATTTACACTAAACAAAAAGAAGGAGGAAGTCCTCCCCCAAGATTAAAATGGACATTGTCCTTAATGGCAAAAGAAGGGGATTGGAGAAGGAGAGAAAATTAAAGTATAGAATTGAAAGACAGAATTGAAAAATAGGTACTTCCCCGGATTTATTTGCCGCGAAAGCTGAGTGATGTCGCTCCCCTAAATGTCTTCTTTGGACTATGTGATGGATTCAATAACGTTGGAGAAGGCGATCGCAGCAGCATTTGGTTGTCGGAGCCGTTCGGGGCAAAAATTGTAAAATAAAGAAAATAAAAAAAGATAACTTGGGTTGCCTCCCAAGAGCGCCCTTTGTTTAAAGCGTCATTGAGCTCGACGCATCAAAAATATTATTGTCCAAAAATATTGTTGTCCAGAAATAATATAGTTTTTAACAAAAAATAAAAGTTCAAAGCTAGAGTTCGTGCAACAGATACTTAGTAATGTTTGGACTGACATCATCATCACCAGAGGAATAAAGTTTAAGACATTGATCATTCACTTTGAAATTAACCTTATCAGGGTGAGAAATCAAAACAGTACCATAAGGAAAAACTTTTAAAATAGAAAAGGGCCTTGACCAACGAGATTTTAATTTTCCCGAAAATAAACGTAATCGAGAATTATATAAAAGAACTTGGTAGCCCGACTTAAAGGTTTTCAGATGCCTTAAGTGTTTATCGTGCAAACGCTTCGTCTACTATTTATAATGTTTGTTATTTTTGTAAGCATTAGAGCGCCACTCGTCGAGTTCATTAAGTTGAAATTATCTAAGGTCACCGACAGAGTGGGGATCGAAGTTTAAAAATTTTATGGCCCAAAAAGCGCGGTGTTCTAATTCTACGAGTACATGGAACAATTTTCCTTAGACCAGCCGATACGACATACATCCGAGGGTGGTTTTGTACGCAGTTTGGTAGGCCCATAGAGCATCGTCTAATTTGGCTGAGCAGTCTTTCCTAAAGGTTTAAACAGTCTTTTCTAATATTCTATTTATTTCTCTATTTACTACTTCGACTTGTCTGTTAATTTGGGTGTGGTAGGCAGTTCAAAGCTTATGTGTAACGCCGTATTTGGTAAAGATTTTTGAAAATTGCGCGTTACAGAAATGGGAACCCCTATCGCTAAAGATGGCGCGTGGCGTTCTGAATCGAGAAAATAATTTTTTTCAAAAAGGAAACTACAACTCGGTAGTCGTTTGTAGGAAGAGATTGGGCTTCGGCCCAACGTGAAACTTTATCAATGACAACTAAAATATACTTATTTCTGAAGCTGCAAGGAAGAGGGACAAAAATATTGATTCCTCATAGGTCAAAAATTTCACACTCGAGGAAATAATTTTGCGGCATTTCATTTTTATTTGAAATGTTGCCCGACCATTGGCAACTATCACACCTACTCAGAAAGGCTTGCGCGTCTTTAAAAAGGCTAGGCCAATAAAAACCCGCGCAGAGCACCTTGTGAGTGGTGTGAGCAGCTTGATAGTGCCCACCTGTCAGACCTTCATGCAAGTGTTTTAAAATATCAACTCCTTCTTCACAAGAAACACATCTCCTTATCACTTGGTCCGTACAGATCCTGAAAAGATGCGGGTCTTCCCAAAAATAGTTCTTCAGCTCAGAAAAGAATTTCTTCTTTTGTTGAGAGGAGAACTCTGTGGGGAGCACCCGGGCCACTAAAGAGATGGCAATGTGTGCGAACCAAGGAGAAGTATATGTGTTAATTGAAAGCAGCTCCTCATCAGAAAAATAATCATTAAAAGATTTTTCATTTAATTTTTCTATAAAGGGATTGTCTATTCTGGAGAGATGGTTGGCGGCCAAGTTCTCGGCTCTTCGCTTATCACGGATCTCTAAGTAAAACTCCCGGAGGAGTAAGACCCAGCGAATCAAGCGCGGCTTGGCATCCGTTTTGGCAGGAAGATATTTGAGGGACAATTTGTCCGTAAAAACATTAATTTTTTAAAGTGTAATATAAAGACGGAATTTATCGAAAGCAAATACTACAGCTAGGAGCTTCTTCTCAATCGTGGTGTAATTTTTCTATGCAGATGTGAGCATTTTACTAGCATAATAGATGAGGTGGAAGTTTTTAGATATGCGTTAACCTAATACGGCTCCCACCGCGAAACTACTCGCATCGCACATTATCTCAAATGGAAGGTCTCACACCGGAGCTATCATAATCGGTACGTTAATTAACATTTCATTAATCAATTTTAAGGAAGAAAGACAAGAGTCATGAAAAATGAATGGGGCGTCTTTTTCTAGAAGATGGGTAAGGGGCTTGGTTATCTTGGAGAAGTCCTTTATGAAGCGGCGATAGAAACCAGCGTGACCTAAGAAATTTCTTATAGCTTTTATATTCGTAGGCAGCGGCAGCTTCTCGATAAATTCTATCTTCGCAATATCTACCACAATAGCTCTCGCAGAAATTTTATGACCCAAAACCAACCCTTCCCTCGCCATAAAATGGCATTTTTCCCAATTTAGGGCAAGGTTAGTCTCTTCGCATAATTATATTTTTGATCATGGTGGTGCTTTGGATGAGCGTCTCAGACTCATGGAGTTTTCTTACAATAATAGTTATCAAGAGAGTCTGAAGATGGCCCGTTTGAGGCCTTATATGGGAGGCGTGTTTGAACTCCTTTGTTTTGGGCTGAAGTTGGTAAGACACCATTGCTAGGTCCAGAAGACCTTGAGGAGATGAAGTGTGTTGTGACTCATATTCGAGAAAAACTCTGTGTGGCTCAAGAGCGCTATGAGAAGTATGTGAATCAACAAATGTTCGATCTGGAGTTTGTCATTGGAGACATGGTTTTCTGAAGGTTTCTCCGATGTCTGGCGTTAAAAGGTTTGGAAGGAACCACAAGTTAGACCCCCGGTACGTGGGACCTTTTCAGATTATTGAATACGTCAGAGTTTCAGCATATAGGCTGGAGTTGTCTACAACCTTCCTGTTGGAACGCCATATTACTAATTTGGGAGAGGATCACTATGTTCTTAGGAAATTGTATTGACCTTATTGTATAGTCTTAAAGGTCAATTAGAATGATTCTAAGGGTTAGTCTTAGGTTTGGAAGCTGCCCCCAAGACTTTCTAAGTTCAGGATTCAAGTGCTGAAGACTAGGACAATTTTCATCGAGCTCAGGTCGACGAAACGTCGAACTCAGTTCGACTATCTCTGAGCTCAGTTCAACGAGTCGTCGAACTCGGTTCGACGATCTTCGAGCTCAGATCGACATTTCTGTCTCTAGCAGTAATTCAATCTCTGAGCTCAGGTTGACGATAGTTTAGCTCAGATCGACGATTTCTGTTTTTAGTTTAGCTTCAGTCTCTGAGCTCAGGTCGGCGATAGTCGAGCTGAAATCGATGCTTTTCTGAAGAGATCGACGATTTCAGGAATTCAAATTCAGTCAGTTATGGAGTTCAATCTGATTTATTATCAGCATTTATTTCAAAGGATTCTATAGCCGTTTCAACTAATCTGGAGCAAGTTTTAAGGAAGACAAAAAGGAATGTCTCTTAGGACTTTCCTCTTGAGAAAAATGTCATTTAAGGCAGTCATTTATGACCTATTAATGGCTATCTCAAAGACAGATTTTCAGTATATCTCCAGAGAATAATTGAGAAAGAGAATAAGAGATATCAATCAAGAATTCTGGGAATAGACTCAAGAGACACAAGTCTACAGGATTATTAAGTTAGAATTCATACAGAACACAAGGAATAATACTGTGAAGAAGATCATCAAACTTCTATTCTAATCCTTCAAGATCTTCTTGATTGAAGTGTTCAAAGGCTTCTTCATCAAAGACTCCAGACACATCATATTTCAGCAACTGCTGAAATCATCTCTTGCTGGAGATCTAAAGTTTCTGAAGACCTATCACCCTTTACAAAGCTCTTCTTCCTGAACAATTGCAGATCTCAGGGGGAGCTTTGACAACATCATCCACTAATCTTCTCTTAGACTGTTGACAGAGAAGAACAACAACTTTTTTCTTCTTCCTTACTCTACTGTAAAAGGGTTTCTCAAAACTCCCTTCAAAAGTATTGTGGCTAGTTTCTGAGACCTTGCCAAAACTTAGTGGTGGAAAGACACCTGATGAAAAAATCTTGGTTTGGTTTTTTAGCACCTTATCAAAAACTCATTGGTGCCCAGGACACCTGATCAACTATTCCTGCAGTGGATTCCTACCTAGGGTGGTAGAAGAGTGGATGTACCCAGGTTGATTGGGGTACCACTATAGATCCTTGTGTCATCTGGATTGCTGTGATTTTGCTTTGCTGTGTGCTGTGGTTTTTGGTTTCTTGCTATCTTTGTCTTATTTTCTGTAAGCACATTACACCTATACTTAAATAAAGTCTTCAACTGCAAATAATTTTTAAATTGGAAATTATTTTAATATACTCTGTTCACCCCCCCCCCCTCTAGAGTAAAGGTAGATCTTACCCTCACTTTCAATTAGTATTAGAGCAGGTTGGTTACTCAACAACTGAATCTTCATTAGATTGGTTGTTCCTACAGGCCAACACCTGAACCAAAAGATCTCTGATTAGATCAATCTTCTATAAAGGGTTATTATTTTTATTATACTTATTTTCATACAAAACCATGGCACAGAACAAAGATTATGCTAGCATCAGACCTCCAGTGTGAACCCTTTCTAAGTTTGCACTTTGGAAGGCAAGGATAAAATTATATATGAATTCTATTGATGAGGACATCTACAATTCTGTTTTGACAGTGTGTCCAAGACCCCCAGTGAATACAAGTACAAGTGATGTTCCACCTCCTTCAGGAACAGATGTAGAAATTAAGAAATGGAAAGTTTCTGATGCCAAAGCAATGAATATTCTGGCTCAGACTAAGTCTGATGAAATATTTTAGAAAGTGGCTGAATGCAACTCAGCAAAAGAAATATGGGACAAGTTGTCAGAAATTGTATCAGGATCTGCTGATGAAAGGAAAAAACAGAAGATCTCATCTCATAACCCAGTATGAGAACTTCAGAAAGGGAGAAACTGAGTCAGTTGCTGACATATAAAACAGGCTCTGCCTAATAGTCAGTGAGTTAAAAACTTTGGACAAGGAGATCTCACTAACTGAACTCAATGACAAAATCCTAATATGCTTCCCCAGCACTTGGGACTCAAGGATCTTGCCAATCAAGGATGCCAGAAGCCTAAATGAGATTACTATTGAGGCTCTATTGGGCAAGCTCAAGTTCTATGAGCTGCTCATCAAGAATAGAGAGGAAGAACAAAAGGTTGCTTCTCCAGCTTATAGGAAGGAGAAGACAATAGTATTCAAAGCTACAGAAGACCAGCCTAAAGATAAAGTCACAGGCAATGAAGAACTAATGAGCTTACTGGCCAAAAGATTCTATAAGATGGTCAGGAAAGATTTCAGAAAGAGGTCATCCAGAGGGCATGATAAGCCAAGGTATTACAAATCCAATAATAAAGAAATTATTTATTTTGGATGCAGGAAACCAGGCCACATTGTGGTAAATCAGAATAAGGATAAGAGGGACAAGAAAGATAGGAGAAAAGACAAGGACTCCAGGAGAAATAACAATGACAAATCCTCGTCCATCAAGAACAAACACACCAAGAAGGGATTTGTAGCTGAAACCTGGAGTGAAACTGAAGAAGAATAAGAGGCTTCATCAAGCTCAAGTGATGATGAAGATGATACTGAAGAGAAGGAGTTCTACATGATGGCTATCAATGCCTCCCAACATAGTTTTGATGCAGAATATGAATCTGAATCTGAATCTGAATATGAAGATGAAGAAGACTAGGTAATAGATTCCTTTGATTTTAATTCAGAGGACTTTAAATCTGAATTTAAGGCACTTTGTTTCGACCTGCGAAAGTCTTAGAAAGAGATTATCTCTCTCAGAAATCAATTGTCAGAACATAGCACTTTAAAATCAGATAACCTCAAACTCTCTGAGGAGTTAGAATGTTGTAGGGAGGAGATAGCTTCACTGAAAAGTGAACTATCCCAGACAAAGAAGTTTGAAGAATCCCTTAATGTGAGAAGCATCAGACTGATAACAGTGAACTTTAGACATAACAGTACACTGGGCTTGGGTGCTTCATCCAGCCAAACTATAGTATTAACAACCCCAATTAAAGTTATCTCAAATAAAGGAAAGGGTGTTGTAAAGGTAGCTAGGAAGAATCCTTATTTACCTAAAAAAACAGGGTTCAACGGAAAACGTTGAACAGAGCTCGACGATCGTCGAACAAAGCTAAGCGACCTCAAGCTTAATTGTCGAACTCAGGTCGACGATCGCCGAACTCTGAACTCTGGCAAAATTGATCTTCGAACGGAGCTCAATGATCTTACACAAGATTGTCGAACTCAGCTCAGAGATCGTCGAACAGAGATCAGAGTTATGAACAATTTTTTAAAGGTAAATCAAACTTCAATCCTAGAGGTCCTACATCCCAAAACGTTAACCCTTATACTGAATGGATAATACCTCCAAGGAGATATCATCCTGAATGTTATAAGAGTCAGCCAGGGATGTCTTTCATTTAAGAATTTAAAGGTTATCAACCTAGGCCCAAGGTAAACTGGGTCAAAAACATATAAGTTGCTTATGTGCAGGTGAAGACCTATCCAGCAATGAACTAATAATGGTATCTAGATAGTGGGTTCTCAAAGCACATGATAGGAAGCAAGGAGAATGTCACATCCTTCAAAACCAAACTTGGATCCAAAGTAATATTTGGAGATTCAAACTTTGGACAAACAAAAGGATATGGTGCTGTTCAGATTGGCTCAGTCACATTAAAGAAGGTGGCTTATGTTGAAGGACTGAAGCATAATTTAATCAGCATCAGCCAACTATGTGATGAAGGCTACCAAGTGACATTCAACAAATCCTCATGCAAAATCAAATCAGAGGATAACAAGACTGTGTTGACAGGTTAAAGGAAAGGTAACATTTATCTTGTAGATTTTCTCTCAACTGAGACAAATATTTGTTTATTCAATTATGTTTGCAAGCAAAATGATCTGTGGCATAAAAGATTAGGACATATAAACCTTAGAACCATTGCTAGGCTATCCAAGGAAAACCTTGTTAGAGAACTACCTTCTGTCCCCTACATGATGGAAGGACTTTGCAGGGCTTGTCAATTAGGCAAGCAAACTAAAAATAGTTTTAAGTAACTTAATAAGAGTGATTCACCTAGGATCTTGTATCTGTTACACATGGACCTTTTTGTACCCATTACAGTACAAAGCTTAGGAGGGAAATCTTACACTTTAGTGGTTTTAGATGAATTCTATAGATTCACATGGGTGTTCTTTCTAAGGAAGAAGTCTGATAACTTTAAGTGTTTGACAGAGTTTCTCAAATGCATACAGATAGAGTTCAATACTCACATTGACCTGACAAAAGTGATCATGGGACAGAGTTTGATTCTCTTCTTATGCAAGAGTTCTGTCAGAGTGATGGGATCAGGCATACTTTCTCAGCTTCTAGAACTCCTAAACAAAATGGGGTAGCTGAAAGGAAAAATAGAACCCTTATTGAATCTGCCACCACACTATTGACAGATTCTCACCTTCCTCTATCCTTTTGGGTAGAGGCAGTGAACACCTCAAACTATGTGTTAAATAGAAGTTTGATACATAAACTGAAGGGCAAGACTCCCTATGAATTACTCAAAGGGAAGAAACCTAAAGTAGATTATTTCAAAATCTTTGGTTGCATTTGTTACATACACAATAATGACAAGAAGTATATAGCAAAATTTCAAGCTAAAGCTGATGAAGGAGTGTTTCTGGGATACTCCATGATCAGTAAATATTATAGGGTGTATAAAAAAACTTCTCTTAAAATTGAAGAATCTGTACATGTATCTTTTGATGAAACTAACATGTGTTATAAGGAGAAGAATATTTCTACCATAGAACCTTTGCAGGTACACTTTCTTTAGGAAAATTTGGACAGGTTATATATTGTTGAAAAGGATACAACACAGTCATCTACCGAACAAAGAGGTGAAATCAGTGAAGATGAAGAGGACACTCAACATCTTGGTACTCAACAAACTGGTGAGAATCATCTTGAAGAGCCAGTTGTTGTTCCACAAGAGGAAATAATAACACAGGTTGGTGAACAATCAACACCCCCTATTTATTTAGTAACATCAAGAGATCATCCAATCTCCCAAGTGATTGGAGACATCTCAGCTGGTGTGCAAACAAGAAATCAGGTCAATTAAAACCTTATGCACACCTGATTTCTATCTCAAATTGAACCTCAATCCATACAAGATGCAGAACAAGAACCACACTGGATCATTGCAATTCAAGTGGAATTGCATTAATTTGAAAGGAACAAAGTTTGGGAGCGAGTGTCAAGGCCTAAGGATCACTCTATTGTTGGAACAAAGTGGGTGTTCAGAAACAAGTTGGATGATCAAAGAATCATTGTCAGGAACAAGGCAAGGCTAGTTTCACAAGGATACACTCAAGAAGAAGGAATAGACTATGACAAGACCTTTTCACCAGTTGTAAGGTTGGAGGCCATAAGAATATTCCTAGCTTATGCAGCTCACAAAGGATTCAAGGTCTATCAGATCGATGTAAAGAGTGCATTTCTCAATGGAGATATCAAGGAAGAAGTCTATGTTAGACAACCCCCAGGTTTTATTGTTGGAGTTAACATGGTGATCTAGAAGTGGTCAAACATGTAATCTCACTGCCAACGCGATATGAGTATGCAGGGTCGCACATAAGAGCATGTGGAGAAATTGGAAGATTAACTGTGTTGGTAAGGGTTACATATCACCCTACCGTATGCGGAGTCAGGAAAGTATTGCCAAGGGAAAATCATCGAGAGTCGACGGGAGTCATCGAGTATGACTCGTCGACTTTGGCAAAATCGACGAGAATCGACGGGAGTCGTTGTGTATGTCTCGCCGACTAAGGCATAATCGTCGAGAATCGAACTGATTCGATTCTCGTCGATTATGCGTCTGATTCTCGCCGATTCTGCGACCGATTCTGGCCGACTGATTCTCGCCGGATTTGGAGGTGATTCTCGCCGACTGATTCTCGCCGAATCTGGAGGTGATTCTCGCCGAACGGTCCAGAAGCCCTTACTTGGGTGGTTTGCGGATACCGATTCCTATGAACTGTTTATGCCTTTGGTATAAATAGGACACTTAGGGTTTTGAGGAATATGATCGACCAACATCGGGATTTCTGTAGCAAAATGGAAGCCGATGGAAAGAGTTCCGCCGATCTCCCGACCCGCCGAATCCCGATTCCGCCGGACGGAAATGTTCCGCCGCCGATTGTTCGCTCCGCCGTCCACCTCCTCTCCGGCGACCGTCGCTGGTCTTGCTTTCCCTGACGCGGACCTAGTAGTCCGTGGGAAGTGCAAAGGTGCGGCTGATCTTCTTCCCGACCCTTCGTGCGACGAAGCTCGGGGTTCTCCCGCTCGTGTGGATTTTTGCAGAGACGCGGACGTTATTCTACATGGAACTCGCCACCGACAAGGAATCACATTTGGAGCATCGTTGTTGAGTTGTGACTCAACACCCAAGAGGTAATTTTTGCCTAATTTTGTTAACTTCTTGATTCAACATGCATGGCCCGATCCAATCTCTTTTGGATTTTTCTAGATTTTATTATTTTCGCTGCGTGCAAATGTGTTGTGCCAACCTCATAGAGAAACCAAACAGTGGTATCAGAGGGAGGTTTCGGCCATGTTTGTTGTATTGGAAGTTAGGTTATTCCAGTACATGTAAACCTAGGGATTTAGAAGTGTTCTAAATGTCTAGATTTAATCTTGGCACCCCGCCGGGAACGTCTGGAATCTTGTAGTATTTTCTAATCGTTAGGAATTGCTACCTCCTTAGCAGTAACCATCCCTTGATTTTGTTTTGGATTTTGAATCCAACAAGGAGAGATGAGCTTGTCTACTGCTTTAAGTTGAGTTGCCTTTGTCCCTTGTCCAATGCATGTAAACCTGAAGATTTGGAAGTGTCCAGATGTTTAGATTTATCCCTTTTCTTCTATCAAATGTTGATAGTGTTCTGTTGTGCACATAAGGGATGCTTGGGGATTTTAGTGAAGTGTTTTCATTGGATGTGCACATTGATCAAATGTTGATCATGGTTAATTGTTAACCTATAATCAAAAACCCTTCATCAAATATTAAGTGTTCGGATGCATTCCGATGGATGACACTCTTCCTGCCTCGATCGATGAAGTGTGGGCTTGCCAAAGCAAGGTGCATTAATCTATCTTGGTAAGGGTGCGAGCGAATAATTGTGATATCCCACTATCGACATCGGGTCCATTTTAATTAGGTGACCTCAAAAGTTGAGTGCCTAGAGGCATGGGGTTGGCATGCACAATATGATGGATGCGAATAAGGAGTTATTCACCAACCATACAAGAATTGCATGAGGATGCAATTGGCAAGCGTTGCCTACCTAAATAACCGCATTGTGAGAGGAAAGCCAAAGCTGACTCATAGTGTTGGTGAAATACGGATCTTGTCCACTAAGAGAGTAGCTCGCAAGAACTCTCCGAATTGATAGTGAGGGCTATTATTTCGAATAAAATAGTGGGAGTTTTTAATTGAAGTCCAAATTAAGAAAATAATTGTATTTTGAAATTTTGGTATTGATTTATTCTGCATGAATTCTTGTAGAATTCCATGGCAAGTGGTTCACACTCCACTCTGTCTCTGAGAGCCATCCTTGAGAAGGATAAGCTTAGCGGGACTAATTACATAGACTTGTACAGGAACCTGAGAATTGTTCTCAGGCAAGAGCGAAAGCTCTACGTCTTGGAAGAAGAAGCCCACGAGGTGCCGACCGGGAATTCTTCCCGCACTGATAAAGATACTTATAAGAAGTATACTGATGACGCCTTGGATGTCGAATGCCTTATGCTTGCCACCATGAACTCTGAGCTTCAGAAGCAACATGAGAACATGGGGTGCAAGGAGATTGATGAGCATCTCAAGAAAATGTTTCAAGGGCAAGCTCGTCAAGAGAGGTTTGACGTCACCAAAGCGTTGTTTCAGTGCAAGATGGGAGTTCGAGACTCAGTAGGGACTCACGTACTCAAGATGATTGGGTATATAGAGAACCTTGAAAGACTGGGTTTTCCTCTGGGTCAAGAGTTGGCCACAGATCTGATCCTGCAATCGTTGCCAGACAGTTACGAGCAGTTTGTCTTGAACTACAACATGAATGAGATAGACAAGACATTGCCCGAGCTTCTAGGCATGTTGAGAACTACCGAGATCAATATGAAGAAGGCCAAGCCTGCCAGCCCCATACTGATGGTGCATAAGGGCAAGGGCAAGGCCAAGGGCTTCAAGAAGACGAAGGTGGGACCTAAGTGACATCTTGAGCCCAAGTCTTCTGTACTGATGAAGAAGAAGAGCACAGTGAAGGAGGTGAAATGCCACCACTGTGGCAAGGCTGGTCATTGGAGGAGGAACTGTCCTTCGTACATTGAGGGTCTGCAGAAAATGAAGGGAGGTATGACATCCGCTTCAAGTATTTACATTATAGAGATAAACCTTTCTGCTCGTTCATCTTGGGTATTGGATACCGGATGTGGTTCTCACATTTGTACAAATGTGCAGGAACTTGGAAGGAGTAGATTGCTGAGTAAAGGGGAGGTGGACCTGCGCGTCGGCAATAGAGCAAGAGTTGCTGCTGTAGCTGTAGGGGTTTACTGTCTTTCTTTGCCCAGTGGGCTTGTAATTGAACTAGATAACTGTTATTTTGTTCCGGCAATAACTAAAAACTTTATATCCATTTCATGCTTGGACATGATTGGATTTTCTTTTATGATTAAGAACAACTGTTGTTCTATATTTAAGAATGATGTTTGTTATGTTGTAGCCCAATTATTTAATGGTCTTTATGTTTTGAACTTGGACCATCAGATCTATAATTTAGAAAATAATAAAAGACTAAGAACAAATGACTCAAACCCTCCATATCTCTGGCATTGCCGTTTGGGCCATATAAACTAGAAGCGCATATCCAAGCTCCATAAAGATGGACTTTTGGACTCATTTGATTATGAGTCATTTGAGCGATGCGAATCTTGTTTGTTAGGCAAGATGACTAAGGCCCCTTTCACTGGTTATACTGAGAGGGCTGAGGATCTCTTGGGTGTTGTACATAGTGATGTATGCAGACCCATGAGTTCCATGGCTAGAGGTGGGTATTTCTACTTCGTTACATTTACTGATGATTTCAGTAGATACAGATATGTGTATCTTATGAAGTGAAAATCTGAGACCTTTGAAAAGTTCAAAGAGTTCAAGAATGAAGTAGAAAACCAGTTGGGTAAAAGGGTTAAAGCACTCTGATCTGATCGACGTGGCGAATACCTGAGTCATGAGTTCCGTGATCATCTGAAAGAGTGTGGTATTGTATCACAGCTCACTCCACCTAGAACACCACAACATAATGGTGTATCTAAGAGGAGAAATCGTACTTTGTTAGACATGGTACGTTCGATGATGAGTCATGCAGACTTGCCTGTTTCCTTTTGGGGTTTTGCTTTAGAGACTGCTGCAATGACACTGAATCGCACTCCAACGAAAACGGTTCTGAAGACACCATATGAGATATGGACTGGGAAGCGTCCTTGTATATCGTTCATTAAAATTTTGGGCTGTGAGGCATACGTGCGACGTCAAATGCCTGACAAGCTAGAACCCAAATCGGATAAATGTTATCTGGTGGGATATCCTTAGGAAACGAAAGGATATTACTTTTACCTACCGTCCGAGGGCAAAGTGTTTGTCGCAAGGACTGGCGTCTTCTTGGAGAAAGAGTTCTTATCAAGAAAGACTGAAAAGGTAGAACTTGAAGAAGTTCAAGAACCACAAGTAGTGAATGAACCGGAATTGGATTCTGAGACATGACTACAAGATGTTGTAGCTAGAGAACCTGCTCAAGAAACACAAGTCCTACGTAGATCTGATAGACCAAGGTTTGAGCCTGAGAGATATGGATTTCTCATGTCTCAAATAGGTAATGTGTTGCTTATGGATCATGATGATGAACCAGCAACCTACCAAAAGGCTATGAATGGACCGGACTCCTACAAATGGCTTGAGGCTATGAAATCCGAGATGGACTCCATGTATCCAAACCAAGTTTGGAACTTGGTGGAACCACCTGAAGGGGTACAACCTATAGGGTGAAAATGGGTCTTCAAGAAGAATACCGACATGGATGGGAATGTACAGACATTCAAAGGACGACTGGTGGCTAAGGGTTTCAAGCAAATTCATGGTATTGACTATGTCGGAACACCCTATTACTAATTTGGGCAAGGATCACTATGTTTTTAGGAAATCAGTTTGACCTAGATGTATAGTTTAAAAGGTCAAGTTAGAATGAGTCTAGGGCTTAGAACTTAGGTTTGAAGCTGCCCCCATGACCATTCAATGATCAAGACTTAGAGCTGAGACAAAGACAATTTTCGTCGAGCTCAGGTCGACGAAACGCCGTACTCCGTTTGACGATCTCTGAGCTTAACTATGCTAAGTCATCGAACTCATGTCTACGATCTTCGAGCTAAGATAAATGATCTGCCTTCAGCTTATTTCCAAGTCATTAAGCTCCGGTCGACGATCTTCGAGCTCAGTTTGACTTTTTTTGTCTGATGTTCAATCCAATCTCTGAGCTCAGTTCAACGATCGTAGAGCTCAGATTGATGTTTTTCTGAGAGATCGATGACTTTAAGGATTCAAATTAAGTCAGCTTATGGAATGTTTTTCAAATTCTCTCAGCATTTATTTCAAGAGATTTGTTAGCCGTTTTCATTTATTTTGGAGCAAGTTTCAAGGGATTTCTCAGAGAATGTTTATTGGACTTTCCTCCAGAAGACAAAATATTTATGGAAGACATTTATGACTGCTAACAGCTATCTTGGACAGAGGATCATCAGAGAATAAAACATCCAACAGCAGATCAAGAGAAGGATTACACACAATAACACTCAATACAGACATACACAGATAAAGAGATCAACTCAGAGAAAAATCAAGTGATCAATCCTGAAGTGTTAGATTGAAAATTAGCATACTGAAAAGTGTTCATTGCTTCAACATCAAAGACTCCAGACACCAAATATTTCAGCCTCTACTGAAATCATCTTCTTCTGGACATCTGATGCTTTTGAAGGCCTATCACCCTAGCAAAGCTCTCACTCCTGAACCATCTACATCTCAGGGGGAGATTTGACAACACAATCAATCCACTAAGTCTTCTCTCAGTGATTGAGACAGAGAAGACAACTTCACCTCTTCCTTTTTCTTTTCCTGCTGTAAAAGGGTTATCAAAACTCCCTTCAAAAGTTCTGAATCTGGTTCTGAGAGCCTTGTCAAAAGTTCATTGGTGCCAGGACACCAGATCAACTCATCCCGAGTGGATTCCTATCAAGGGTGGTAGAAGAGTGGATGTACCCAGGTTGATTGGGGAACCACTATAGCTTCTTGTATTTGGTTGCTTGTGTGTATTCTTTGCTGTGTGTTGTGAATCTTTTATTTTCTTTTTATTATTACTTCTGTTTTATTGCTGCAGCACAATACACATACTATATTAACTTAACTCTTCCTCTGCAATGTTTTATTTTGAAAAATTATTTTAACAAACTCTATTCACCCCCCCTCTAGAGTCAGACTGATCTTATCCTCCACTTTCAATTGGTATCAGAGGGAGGTTGGTTGTTCATATAGGCTAACAGCTGAACAAAAAGATCCTTGATAAGATCAATCCTTTAAGAGGGTTATTATCATTATATTTAATTTTATATAAAGACATGGCATAGAACAAAGATTATGCAAGCACCAGGCCTCCAGTGTGCAATCTATCCAAGTTTGCACTTTGGAAAGCTAGGATCAAACTTTATATGAATTCTATTGATGAAGATATATTTAATTCTGTTTTAACAGTGTGCCCAAGTCCACCAACAAGCTCAAGTACAAATGCTATTCCACCTCCTTCAGGAACAGATGCTGAAATAAAGAAGTGGAAGACTGCAGATGCCAAGGCCATGAATATCTTAGCTCAGACAATGTCTGATGAGATATTTCAGAAGGTAGCTGAATGCAACTCAGCCAAAGAAATTTGGGACAAACTTTCTGAGATTGTCTCAGGATCTGCTGATGAGAGAAAAGACAGAAGATCCCATCTCATATCCCAATATGAGAAATTCAAGAAAGGAGAAGCTGAGTCAGTTGCAGACATGTACAACAGATTAAGTCTGATTGTCAATGAGTTAAAGACTCTGGATAAAGAAATCTCATTGACTGATCTGAATGACAAAATCCTAATATGTTTCCCCAGCACTTGGGATTCAAGAATCTGGCCAATCAAAGATGCCCGAAGTCTAAATGAGATTACAACTGAAGCTCTCATGGGCAAGCTCAAATCTTATGAGCTGCTCATTAAAAATAGAGAAGAAGAACATGAAGGGTGCCTCACCAACCACAATGAAAGAAAAGATAATAGCCTTCAAAGCTATTGAGGACCTGCCTGAAGAAAAGGTCACAGACAATGAGGAGCAACTATACTTATTGGCCAAAAGATTCTACAAAATGGCCAGAAAAGACTTTAGAAAGAGATCATACAAGGGACATGATAAGCCAAGGTATGATAAATCAAATTACAACAAGGAAGTTATATGTTTTGGTTGCAGGAAACCAGGCCATATTGTGCCTGACTGTCCAGAAAACAAAAACAAGGACAAGAAAGATAGAAGAGAAAGAAGAAAGGAGAAAGACTTTAAGAAGAACAGCTCAGACAAACCCTCCTCCAGCAAGAACAAACATACAAGGAAGGGATTTGTTGCTGAGACATGGAGTGAAACTGAAGAGGATTCTGAAGCTTCCTCCAGCTCCAGTGATGATGAGGATGATGCTGATGAAAAGGAATTTTGCATGATGGCTATCAATGCCTCTCAAACAGATTCAGAAGCAGAAGAGTCAGAGTCAGATTCAGAAATTCTACTAGAAGAAGAACAGGTAATCAATTCATTTGATTTCAGTTCCAAGGACTTTAAACATGAGTTTAAAGTACTATGCCTAGATCTATTAGGGTCTGAGAAGGAAATCGTTTCCCTCAGAAAACAACTGTCTGAGTATAGCACTTTAAAATCAGAGAACCTCAAACTCTCTGAAGAGTTAGAATGCTATAGGGAGCAGATAGCTTCACTGAAAAGTGAACTATCCAAGGCCAAGCAGTTTGAAGAATCCCTTAATGGGAGAAGCATCAAACTGATGGATATCACAAGCACAGTGAACTTTATACTTAATAGTACACTGGGCTTGGGAGCTTCATCCAGCCAGCCTATAGTTCTGACAACTCCAATCAAATTTATCTCTGATAAAGGGAAGGAAGTTGTAGAGGTAGCTAGGAAGAATGCAGATTTGCCAAAGAAAGTTATAGTTCAACAGAATGCGTCGAACAGAGCTTGACGATCGTCGAACGGCGCTCGACGATCCAAGAAAAAATCATCGAACTCAGCTCGACGACACCTGAACTCTGAACTCCAAGACATTCAATCTTCGAACAGAGCTCGACGATCTGACCCAAGATCGTCGACCTCAGCTCGACGATCGTCGAACAGAGATCAGGGCTTTGAACAATCTTTCAAAGGTACATCTAGATTCAATCCTAGAAGTCCTACATCCCAAGGTTTCAACCCCTATACTGAATGGATAGTACCTCCTAGGAGATACCATCCTGAAGGTTATAAGAGTCAACCTGGGATGTCTTTCATTTCTGAATTGAAAGGATATAAACCTAGGCCCAAGGTAAACTAGGTCAAAAATATGTAAATTCTTGTATGTACAGGTGAAGACCTATCCAACATCAAACCAACTATGGTATCTGGATAGTGGATGCTCAAAGCACATGACAGGGAATAAGGACATCTTCACATCCTTTAAAGCCAAGCTTGGACCCAAAGTAATTTTTGGTGATTCAAACTTCGGAATAACAAAAGGATATGGTGCAGTCAAAATTGGAACAGTCATCTTCAAGAAAGTAGCTTATGTTGAAGGACTCAAGCACAAATTGATATGTAACAGTCTAGAAGGGGATAATACAGAGGTAATCAGAGAGAACTCAGGATTCAATCAAGACAACAAAGGGAAGGACAAAGACATATGGACTCAACTCAAGGTCCTTTCCCTTATAAACTCAGAGAAACTGTTGATACAAGGACTTCTACTGCTTCAGAAACTATTAATAGATATGAACCTGCAATCCCTTTTGAAGATCCAGAGAATAATCCTTTATCATGGACTGCTAGGATGAAAGAACTTGCTGCCTTAGATCAGTTGAAGAAGGCCAGAGAGCAAGGAAAAGACACTTCCAACATCACTACCTTGTCAGAGCAAAGGAAGGAAGAACTGGAAAGATATGCTTCAAGGAAGTTCTTTGACCCAGTGGATTACATGAAACTGCATCCATAGGCTGTGGTTCCCAGGCCAAGATCTCAAACCTCCTTAGGTGCAGATGATGACAGAAGGTCAAAGAATGAGGCTCTCAATCACAATAGGGAAATCTTATTTAAGAAAGGAAGTTAAAAGAAGTGATCTCTGTAAGCAGACAGTACATTCTTTTTAAAACACTTGCTGATATTCCATCTGAATACTGATGCATGTTCTGCTCTATTGCTTTAATATTTTGCTATTCTGTATTTGCTTTTGTATTTATTACTGAGTTCTGTAAATAGTAATCATAACCCAAATAGGGGGAGATTGTTGGAACACCCTATTACTAATTTAGGCAAGGATCACTATGTTTTTAGGAAATCAGTTTGACTAGGATGTATAGTTGAAAAGGTCAAGTTAGAATGAGTCTAGGGCTTAGAACTTAGGTTTGAAGCTGCCCCCAGGACCATTCAATGATCAAGACTTAGAGCTGAGACAAAGACAATTTTCGTCGAGCTCAGGTCGACGAAACGTCGAACTCCATACGACGATCTCGGAGCTCAACTCTGCTAAGTCGTCGAACTCAGGTCGACGATCTTCGAGCTCAGATCAATGAACTGCCTTCAGCTTATTTCCAAGTCACAGAGCTCCGGTCGACGATCTTCGAGCTCAGTTAGACATTTTCTGTCTGATGTTCAATCCAATCTCTGAGCTCAGTTCGACGATCATAGAGCTCAGATCGACGTTTTTCAGAGAGATCGATGACTTTAAGGATTCAAATTCAGTCAGCTTATGGAATGTTTTTCAAATTCTCTCAGCATTTATTTCAAGAGATTTGTTAGCCGTTTTCATTTATTCTGGAGCAAGTTTCAAGGGATTTCTCAGAGAATGTTTATTAAACTTTCCTCCAGAAGACAAAATATTTATGGAAGACATTTATGACTGCTAACGGCTATCTTGGACAAAGGATCATCAGAGAATAAAACATCCAACAGCAGATCAAGAGAAGGATTACACACAATAACACTCAATACCGACATACACAGATGGAGAGATCAACTCAGAGAAAAATCAAGTGATCAATCCTGAAGAGTTAGATTGAAAATTAGCATACTAAAAAGTGTTCATAGCTTCAACATCAAAGACTCCAGACACCAAATATTTCAGCCTCTGCTGAAATCAACTTCTGCTGGAGATCTGAAGCTTCTGAAGGCCTATCACCCTAACAAAGCTCTCACTCCTGAACCATCTACATTTCAGGGGGAGCTTTGACAACACAATCAATCCACTAATTCTTCTCTCAGTGATTGAGACAGAGAAGACAACTTCACCTCTTCCTTTTTCTTTTCCTACTGTAAAAGGGTTATCAAAACTCCCTTCAAAAGTTCTGAATCTGGTTCTGAGAGCCTTGTCAAAAGCTCATTAGTGCCAGGACACCTGATCAACTAATCCTGAGTGGATTCCTACCAAGGGTTGTAGAAGAGTGGATGCACCCAGGTTGATTGGGGAACCACTATAGCTTCTTGTGTTTGGTTGCTTGTGTGTATTCTTTGCTGTGTGCTATGACTCTTTTTTTTTCATTTTATTATTACTTCTGTTTTATTGCTGCAGCACAATACACATACTATATTAACTTAACTCTTCCTTTGCAAAGTTTTATTTTGAAAAATTATTTTAACAAACTCTATTCACCCCCCCCCCCCTCTAGAGTCAGACTGATCTTATCCTCCACTTTCAGACTATGATGAGACCTTTTCCCTTGTTGCCATGGTAAAGTCCATAAGGATATTGCTTGCTATTGCTGCGTATTATGACTATGAGATCTGGCAGATGGATGTCAAAACGACTTTACTTAATGGAAACCTCCTTGAGGATGTGTACATGACACAACCCGAGGGTTTTGTATCCCCAAATGAAGCCACTAAAATATACAAGCTGAATAAGTCCATCTATGGACTGAAACAGGCCTCTCGAAGTTGGAATCTTCATTTTGATGAGAAAATCAAAGAGTTTGGTTTCATCAAGAATGAAGATGAGCCTTGTGTTTACAAGCGAATCAGTGTGAGCATTGTTGTCTACTTGATATTGTATGTAGATGGCATACTGTTGATTTGGAATGACATTCCAACCCTGAAAGTTGTTAAGAATAACCTAGGGAACTGCTTTTCTATGAAGGACTTGGGTGAAGCAACTTATATTCTCGGTATTAAGATCTATAGAGATAGATCGGAGAAGTTGTTGGGTTTGACCCAGAGTACATACATCGAGAAGGTGTTGAAGCGGTTCAACATGCTTGAGTCCAAGAAAGGATATTTACCCATGTCTCATGGTGTAAATCTCTCTAAGGACCAGTGTCCAAAATCTTGTGAAGATAAGGACCGCATGAAGTTGATTCCATATGCTTCGACAATTGGATCAATCATGTATGCAATGTTATGTACTCGACCCGATGTCTCCTTTGCTTTGAGCATGACTAGCAGGTATCATTCAGACCCCGGTGAATATCACTGGATTTCAGTCAAGAATATCCTGAAGTACTTGAGAAGGACTAAGGATGTGTTCTTGGTGTATGGTGGAGAGGAAGAGCTCGTTGTAAGTGGTTACACAGATGCTAGCTTCCAAACTGATAGAGACGATTCAAAGTCTCAGTCAGGGTTTGTGTTTTGCCTTAATGGAGGAGCTGTGAGCTGGAAGAGTTCCAAGAAAGAGACAGTTGCTAATTCTACAATAGAGGCCGAGTATATCGCTGCAGCTAACGCAGCGAAGGAGGCTGTATGGATTAGGAAATTCATTGGCGAGCTTGATGTAGTTCCTAGCATTGTTAGTCCCGTAGTTCTCTACTGTGATAATAATGGTGCAATTGCACAATCTAAGGAACCTAGATCCCAACAGCGCTCCAAGCACATACTTCGGCGGTTCCATCTTATTAGTGAGATTGTCGAACGAGGAGATGTGAACATTTGCAGTGTGCCGACTGAGGAGAATATTACGAATCCACTGATAAAGCCTCTCGCACAGAGAAAGCATGATGATCATACTAGATCAATGGGTATGCGATACCTAAGTGATCAACTCTATTGGATCTTGTGGGTTGCATGTAAACATATATTCTGTTGGCTATTTTTGTTCATTCATATGATGAATTGTGTACCAAATGTTTCTTTTTACAATTAATGGCAAGTTTTTTTATTGTGATTTTTCTACGTGATAGTTAAATTGTAACATAATAAATACCCTTAGAGTGTTCGCTTCCATAGGACATCAAGTACGTGACTTGAATGTGAGAGCCTATGCTTTATTTGAAGCTTCATTCTTAAAAGGTTCATGGTCGTTGTATCACATAGAAGCGAAGGGTGACGATGATACCTTAAGACTAGCACGTGCGTTGACTGATGACCAGTTCTCACAGGTCATGATATTGTGATATCAAGTCATCACGTGGGTACTTATTAATGAACAAGTTGTACTGGACAGACCCATCCTGAGACTACTTTGTGGATTCTTGTCTAATCGTGTCACAAGTAGGTCTCTATTGGCAATGGTGTTGTGGTCCTTTGACCTGACGTCACAACATTCATCAAGTGAGGAAGAGCGTGCTTTGATGCCATCTAAAGTATTGCTTGAGAAAGGTTGATGATAAGGGTGGTTGTTGGGTACGTTATGAATCATTTGGATGTTTGTGTGTGAGCATATATGGGATTTGTCCTCCTATATGACAGGAGTTGCATCCATGGGCCCCTTGATGGAACTGGACTGAGAAATGCATGGCCATGCTTGGTTGAGTCAGTATGTGATATTGGACTCACCATTCTCTGGAAGTCCATTCTAGATCAAGAAACTTGGATTGAGCTACTATGTGGGTGACACGGTCCATACCTCTAGTTCTTTCCTGATGTAAGAGACAAAGGGACTAAGACAACACTGGAACATTGGTCATGAAGGCTTATGAGTTATGACCTCTTATTGCATGGGGAGTAATAATGCATTGCTAGATGTCGCTCATTGTTTGTGAGGTTTTTGGTTTGATACTTTCAAGATCAAGTGGGAGACTGTTGGAGTTACCATGGTGATCTATAAGTTGTCAAACATGTAATCTCACTGCCAATGCGATACGAGTCTGTAGGGTCGCACATAAGAGCATATGGAGAAATTGGAAGATTAACTGTGTTGGTAAGGGTTACCAATCACCCTACCGTATGGGGAGTCAGGCAATTGTTGCCAAGGGAAAATCGTCGAGAGTTGACGGGAGTCGTCCAGTATGACTCGTCGACTATGGAAAAATCGACGAGAATCGATGGGAGTCGTCGTGTATGTCTCGCCGACTAAGGCATAATCGTCGAGAATCGAACTGATTCGATTCTCGCCGATTCTGCGTCTGATTCTCGCCGATTCTACGATCGATTCTCGCCGACTGATTCTCGCCGACTGATTCTCGCCGGATCTGGAGGTTATTCTCGCCGACTGATTCTCGCCGAATCTGGAGGTGATTCTAGCCGAACGGTCGAGAAGCCCTAACTTGGGTGTTCTGCGAATAGCGATTCCTATTAACTGTTTATGCCTTTTGTATAAATAGGACACTTAGGGTTTTGAGGAATATGATCGACCAACATCGAGATTTTTGTAGAAAAACGGTAGCCGACGGAAAGAGTTCTGCTGATCTCCCGACCCGTCGAATCCCGATTCCGCCGGACGGAAACATTCCGCCGCCGGCTGTTCGCTCCGTCGACCACCTCCTCTCCGGTGACCGTCGCTGGTCTTGCTTTCCCTGACGCGGACCTAGCAGTCCGTGGGAAGTGCAAAGGTGCGGCTGATCTTCTTCCCGACCCTTCGTGTGACGAAGCTTGGGGTTCTCCCGCTCGTGTGGATTTTTGCAGAGACGTGGACGTTATTCTACGTGGAACTCGCCACCGACAAGGAATAACATTTGGAGCATCTTCGTTGAGTTGTGACTCAACACCGAAAAGGTAATTTTTGCCTAATTTTGTTAACTTCTTGATTCAGCATGCATGGCCCGATCCAATCTCTTTTGGGTTGTTCCAGATTTTATTATTTCCACTGCGTGCACAAGTGTTGTTCCAACCTCATAAAGAAACCCAACATTTATCTCTCCAACTCATCCTGATCATGTTTTCAAATTGAACATAACATTATATGGTCTCAAGAAAGCTCCTAGAGCATGGTACGAGACCTTAACATGCTTTCTTCTCAAAAATGATTTTATAAGGGGTAGAGTAGACCAAACTCTTTTTATTAGAACCCATAAGTCCAATATCCTACTAGTGCAAATATATGTAGATGATATTATATTTGGATCTACTGATTCAAATTTGTGCACAAGATTCTCTAATCTAATGCATTCAAAATTTGAAATGAGTAGCATGGGTGAGCTTTCATTCTTTCTAGGATTGCAAGTCAAACAACATGCTGATGGCATATTTATTTCTCAAACCAAGTATGCAAAAGAATTGGTTAAGAAATTTGGTATGTCTGAAGTATCATGTATGAAAACACCTATGCCTACTAATACTGTATTAGATGCTGATGAACATGGGAAAACTGTTGATCAGACAATATATAGAGCAATGATTGGCTCCTTATTGTACCTTACAGCTAGTAGACCTGACATAATGTCTGCTACATACATATGTGCTAGATTCTAAGTAAGCCCTAGAGAGTCACACCTAACATTAGTAAAAAGGATTCTTAGGTATGTGAAAAGTTGTCCAAATCTAGGTCTCTGGTATCCAAAAGACACAGGATTTGAATTAACTGGATTTTTAGATGCTGATTATGCTGGATGTAGAGTAGATAGGAAAAGCACCAGTGGAACTTGCCAATTTCTTCGTGACAGACTTGTCTCCTGGTTCAGTAAGAAACAAACATCTGTGTCCACTTCAACTACTGAAGATGAATACATGGCAGCATGCAGTTGTTGCTCGCAAATTTATGGATTCAAAACCAGCTCCTAGACTATGGTTACAACTTTGAAAGGTAAAAAATAATTTGTGATAACACAATTGCTATTTCTATAGCACAAAATCCAGTCCTCCATAGTAGGACAAAATATATAGAGATTAGGCATCACTTTTTAAGGGATAATTTTGAGAAGAATAAAATTGAACTTCAATATATCCAAACTGATTTGCAAAGGGGAGACATTTTCACCAAACCATTGGATGAAAAGAAATGCACCTTCTTCCTGAATTAGTTAGGAATGTTAGATGGAGGAAGTCTAAATTAAGATCCAAGATTTTTAAAACCATAAAATTGACCAAGACTAGGTTAAAAACATGATTTTTCTAGTGTCTATAGGGTGTTTCTTATCCTTGAACTGCGCTCGACGTTTTTCCCCAAGATCGTCGAACGGAGATCAACGTTTTCCAAAAGCGTCGACCTGAGTTCAGTGCTTTCAGATAGCGCTAGGTTATTCTTTTCCGGTCAGAGATCGTCGAACGGAGTTCGATGCTCTCCAATATCGTCGAACGGAGATCGACGATGTTGAAGACTCTTCAGATTCCTTTAGAGGCCCAGATCATCGAACGAAGTTCAACGATCTTTCCTTCTCGGAGTCGAACCCTAATATAAAACTCATTTTTCGGCCGTCGTTCTCCTTTGCGCATTCATACACTCTGCAGAACTTTTCTTTCCCTCCAAATTTCTCTACACTTGGTCTCGTTTGTTTGTTTTTGCAGGTAAACAATGGCAGTTTCTGTTGCAGTTCTTGTCGTAATGAAATTCGATATTGGATTCGACATTGATATGGATTCTTTTGACGGCAGTGACCAGATATTCAAAGACATTCTCGACTTATTCAAAGAACAGCAGTTGGTGCATATTATGACCACAAGGATGAAACTTACTGCCGATGAGATCAAAGAATGGGTGTACACGGCTCATAATCTGGATCAGAATACTTTGGTTGGTACTATACCTGGGACACAGGTATCCCAAACCCCCGCCCTCTTGACCGAAGTTTTTCAGTTGAGTTCTAGAAATGATTCTGTTGAATTATCTGGAGAAGATTTTGCAAGTATGCTTGATAGAATGAGTCACTCTACAACAAACCCTAATAAGCTGCTTAAGAAGAATCTGTCAATTGAATATAGATTCTTAGCTGATGTTATTGGAAAGGTGCTTTTAGCCAAGTATTCGGCTCATGATACCATTTCTAGGTATCAATTCTGTCTGATGGCTTCTGTAGTGGATAAGAAACATCTCAATTGGGGAGTGATTTTCTTTAATTTAATCAAGAAAAAGGTGAATAAGAAGTTTGTTAATTTTTGGAGGATTCTAGGGCTGTTCTTGCAAAATAGATGCCCACAGCTGCTTGTGTCCAGTGGGATGCACATTAATGCCTCTAAGAGGCTGTCCTGTGCCCTATTTGGTAAATGGGACAGGCAGATTGTAAAACCAAGCATAGCTTCTGCAGCTATCTCATCTTTAGGCACCAGGACTGTTCAGGTCACTTCCATATAGACAACTGCCCCATTAGAAGAACTGCCTTCCTCCTCCTCATCTCCACGATCTCCACCCATTATTTCTTCAACCACTACCTCATCCACCATCAATACCTCAATCTACTCCCCCATCACCATTTCATCTCCACTCTAAATTCCTTCACCACCACCAACAACTTCTGTAGGACTTTTCCATCCTCTATACTATTATCCACCCCTGGATATTGACTAATCCATTCCATCCTTCAGTCTTATGGATGACTCCTACATGGATGATTCCCATTCCTTACCTCTTGATCTCCCATCATCCTCTACCTCCTACCAACAACTAATCCAAGACATTCTTACACAACCATCTTTCACCCCATCCATATCCACTCCAATAACATCCATCTCCACCATTCCAATCTCTCAACAATCCATCCTACCATCCACAACTTCCCTTCCCATAACTGCAGCCCAAACTACACCATTCTCTGTCACTTTCTCCTCTACCTCTACTCAGGTTTCACTTGAGCAAGTAGACCTTCCGGCCCTAGCATAGAGGCTGTATGGGATGTTGGCTCCCAGGCTAACAGTTCTACTTGAGACCTCCATGGCTCCACTCGTAAAATCCATCCAGGAGTTATCTGCCAGGCTCTCATCCCTTTCTCCTCCTTAGGCAGTCCCTTCTATGGGGTGCCTTGATCCAGTGTATATTGAATCTAGGCAGGGGGAGATGCCTCATGAAGAAGATCTAGTGTCTGCCTCCAAAGATCTCCTTCCATAGCTTCTAGTTACAGTTTTAGCTCCAGTGCTTTCCTTCAGAATAGTTGACTTTAAGTTACTGCTGTCAGATTTTGATGCTCTTCACAGCAGATTTCTTCCAGCTTATGAAGTTCAAGACCTTACTAAGGCCATTGTTCCTATTGCCAGCTATGAGCCCACCCTGATTTCTGCATATATCAAGTCTCTTAAGGTTGTGGAAAATGTTCTTTCTATTGATAATATGAATGATGCTGCTGTAGTTGATGTAGTCTGTTCTGATAGTGCTGCTGACTTACTGATGATAGAGGCTGATGAGCCTGCTGCTCATATTGAAGAATCTGCTATCTCCTATGTTGTTATTTCAGTTTCTATTTCTGCTACTGAAGTGTTTGTATCTGCTGCTCCTGTTGCTCCAATGGTCTCTACTGCTGATTGGTCTGCTGCTATTATTGTATCTATCACTGTTATTGTTGCTGCTGCTATTATCTCTGTTGAATAATCAAAACAACAACAAGAATACCTTAAAAGGATTGATGAATTATATGACAATCCTAAGAGTTCAGACAGTGACAAATTCCAAACTTATTCTGATGACTCCTCTACAACTATTGCAAGGAAGAGGAAAGCTAGAAGCAAAGCATTGAAGAAGGTACCTTTAGAAATTGTGAAAGATGACAATGATATTTCTTCTTATATTCTGCATGATTGCCCCATCTATGAACCATGGATGAAGTAATCAAAGAACCAGCTAGAGGCCATGAAGAAAAAGAGGAAGATTGATAAGTATGATAAAGGATCTTCTCACTTTAATCCTCCTCCTCCTCCTCCAGATGCAGGTACTGGTGGGGGTTCTGCTTCTCAATTTGGATCTGCTGCAAAACAAATCTCTTCTCAACCTTCAGACAGATCTTAAACAAGAGTATATTACCAAAAAGGTTATCAGTTAAGGAGAGGACAACACAGAGGAAGGCAAAGAGATTATAAAGTATACTTCAAAGATCAATCTAGACAATATCCATATCAAAGGGAAGGACAAGGATCCATTGACTCAACTTCTAGTCCTTTCCCTTATAAGCTGAAAGATACTGTTGCTTCAAGAACTGCTCCTTCTGATGATACAATTAATAGATATGAACCTCCAATTCCTTTTGAGGATCCAGAAAATAATCCACTAGCTTTGACTGCAAGAATGAAAGAGCTAGCTGCCTTGGATCAGATAAAGAAGGCTAGGGAACAGGGAAAAGACACTTAAAACATCACAACCTTATCTGAGCAAAGAAAGAAGGAACTAGAAAGATACTCATCTTTAAAATTCTTTGATCCAAAAAGCTATATGAAGCTGCACCAAGAGGCTGTGGTTCCCAGGCCCAAATCTCAAACCTCCTTAGGTGTTGCTGATGACAGAAGATCTAAGAAGGAAGCTCTCAACCCTAACAGAGAAATCTTATTCAAGAAGGGAAATGAAAAGAAGTAAATGTGTAAGCTGACAATATATTTCTAATTCTGACTATCTGCTATGATTCTATCTGCTTCTGCAATGCTGCAATTCTTTTCTCTGCATTGTTGCTTCTGTTTTTTGTTTTAATTCTTCCTGTATGCTTGTTATTTCCTATCTATCATATAAATAGTAATCCTAACCCTAATAGGGGGAGATTGGTTGAACACCCTATTACTAATTTTGGCAAGGATCACTATGTTCTTAGGAAATTGTATTGACCTTATTGTATAGTCTTAAAGGTCAATTAGAATGAGTCTAAGGGTTAGTCTTAGGTTTGGAAGCTGCCCCCAAGACTTTCTAAGATCATGATTCAAGTGCTGAAGACTAGAACAATTTTCGTCGAGCTCAGGTCGACGAAACGTCGAACTCAGTTCGACTATCTCTGAGCTCAGTTCAACGAGTCTTCGAACTCGGTTCGACTATCTTCGAGCTCAGATTGACATTTCTCTCTCTAGCAGTAATCCAATCTCTGAGCTCAGGTCGACGATAGTTGAACTCAGATCGATGATTTCTGTTTTCAGTCTATCTTCAGTCTCTGAGCTCAGGTCGGCGATAGTCGAGCTCAGATCGACGCTTTTCTAAAGAGATCGACGATTTCAGGAATTCAAATTCAGTCAGTTATGGAATTAAATCTGATTTATTATCAGCATTTATTTCAAAGGATTCTGTAGCCATTTCAACTAATCTTGAGCAAGTTTCAAGAAAGACATAAAGGAATGTCTCTTAGGACTTTCCTCTTGAGAAAAATGTCATTTAAGGCAGTCATTTATGATTGATTAACGGCAATCTCAAAGACTGATTTTCAGTATATCTCCAGAGAATAATTGAGAAAGAGAATAAGAGATATCAATCAAGAATTTTGGGAATAGACTCAAGAGACACAAGTCTACAGGATTACTGAGTTAGAATTCATACAGAACACAAGGAAAAATACTATGAAGAAGACCATCAAACTTCTATTCTAATCCTTCAAGATCTTCTTTATTCAAGTGTTCAAAGGCTTCTTCATCAAAGACTCCGGACACATCACATATCAGCAACTGCTGAAATCATCTCTTGCTTGAGATCTAATGTTTCTAAAGACCTATCACCCTTTGCAAAGCTCTTCTTCCTGAACAATTGCAGATCTTAGGGGGAGCTTTGACAACATCATCCACTAGTCTTCTCTTAGACTGTTGACAAAGAAGAACAACAACTTTTTTCTTTTTCCTTACTCTGCTATAAAAGGGTTTATCAAAACTCCCTTCAAAAGTTTTGTGGCTGGTTTTTGAGACCTTGTCAAAACTCAGTGGTGGCAAGACACCTGGTCAAAAAATCTGGGTTTGGTTTTTGAGCACCTTATCAAAAGCTCATTGGTGGCCAGGACACCTGATCAACTATTCCTACAGTGGATTCCTACCTATGGTGGTAGAAGAGTGGATCGACCCAGGTCAATTGGGGAACCACTATAGATCTTTGTGTCATCTAGATTGCTGTGTTTTTTCTTTGCTTTGTGCTGTGATTTTTTGCTTTCTTGCTATCTTAGTCTTATTTTCTGTAAGCACATTACACCTATACTTAAATAAAGTCTTCCACTGCAAAAAATTTTAAAATTGGAAATTATTTTAATATACTGTATTCACCCCCCTCTAGAGTAAAGGTAGATCTTACCCTCACTTTCACTTCCCTGGTGTCCATGATGTGTTCCATGTGAGCTAGTTGCGGAAGAGTGTTCATAGTGATCGTCAAGTTCTCGACTCAATGCCCCGGATTCAGTCCAACCTTATGTATGTGGAAGAATTTATTCATATTCTGGATTCTCAAGAGCGTGTGTTTCGAAGAAAGACCATCCCTATGGTCAAGATTCTTTGGAGAAATCAAGACGTCGAGAGCGCGACGTGGGAATTGGAATCAGCAATGAGACAATCTCATCCGCAGCTCTTCTCTTAGTTTCGGGTATGTCGTTATGTTTTCAGTTATGTTTGATTTTATCGTTTTGATTTTGTTTTGGAGTTGTGTTAAGTTTCGAGACGAAACTTCTTTTTATGGGGTGTGACTGTAATGCCCTCAATTTTTCAATGATTTTATTTAAATGAGCAACGTTATATTTATGACGTCGTGGCATTACTTTTAACATCGAGTTGACGGCGCAATGTCGTTAAGGCATTTTCACGTCCGTGCGGTCGAGTCGGCCGAATTCTTGTTGTAATGGGAAAATTTTTCATTTTGAATTTAAGTTAAGTAATTTCGGAATTGCTCGTCAAGTTTCGTCGCAATCCGAGCATTTTTGGAGTCTCGGCGCGCGATTGAAGTTTTAAATTGTTTATGTTAGTCGTACACTTTGAAGATTAATATCTCGGGAATGGGTCGTAGGATTTTGGTTTTGACTTCGCTGTTGTGTTCGTAGCGTCAGTGTTCGCCTACGGTGCGAATTTCGTTTGATTCGGCTCGCATTCGGGCCACCATTTTGAACTCGTGTTTAATTATTCAAAAAATATAAATATGATTATTTTAATATTATAGTACTATTCAAAAATGTGTTTTACTATTCATTCATAGAGTTTGATAAAAAGGTTATATTTGTAAAGAAATTGTGTTTCCTACAAAGCTTGACTCGAGTGAAATTCTGCGTCTCGTGTAGGTATACTGTTCATGCAAAAAATTCTTCTTCTTCTCTAGTGAATTCTTGATCTACTCGAGTAACATTTTCTCTTCTCGAGTACCTATATTTCTCTCTCGAGTACCTGTTCATTCATCTCGAGTGGTTCATTTCAGTTTGTGTTTGTGAGCCTTTGTGTGGGTCAAAACTATGTCGTATAGGAAAATGGTCAGCATGAAATTTGTTCATCTCGACGAGATCTTCAACTTTCATGTTGGATACTTTTTTATTCGAAGCTATCTTCTATATCTATTTTTTATTTTTCCAAACTGCTCGTAAATAAGCTGTATTATTGATTTCTACTCAAGTACGTTTGATCTACTAGAGAACTATTATTTTATCTCGAGTATAACTATTTTTTTCACGAGTAATATTGAATTCTCTCGAGTCCTACTGATTTTACTCGAGTAGTTTAAGTTCCTCTCGAGTACTTTGCCCTCATTCTCGAGTAGCTTTATTCATCTCGAGTCGTTCCCTGCTGTTTATGTTCGGGAGCCGTTTTGAGGGTCAAAACGGTGTAGTATGAAAAAATAATCAACATAAAATTTGTTTATCTCGACGAGATCTATAACTTTCATGTTGGGAACTTTTTGATTTGGAGTTATCCTAGACTTCTATGTTTAGTTCCAGCAAAACCACTCGAAATATCCCGTTTTTAACAAAACATTTTATAAACATATATCTACATATATATATATATATATATATATATATATATATATATATATATATATATATATATATATATATATATATATATATATATATATATATATATATATATATATATATATTCTTGGGCTTATGTTTTAGAACCAAACTTCATCTTCTCCATTATTTTTCTCCCGAACCAGTACAGTGAGCGAGAGAGAGAGTTTCTTTTTCGTGAATCTTCCGGTGGCCGCCGACGGTACTCCGGTGCTTGAAATCTTTAACCGAACATAGATCCGGAAAGCTCTCACCGAGAGCTACGCTATCGTGGTAAAATTATCCCCATTCCATGAGTTTTTATGTTTGGGTTTTTCGTCCCTAACCTCTTTTTAGGCCGTTATTCTTCAGATTTTAACTCCTCCCGCATCCTTTTTCCTCGATCTACGACGAAGAGTGATTCAGATGACTTTTCCAGTAAATCCAAGGCAAGTGGCGGTTTCCCCTCGTTTCTCCTTGTCCGATTTGATGGTAACGCCTATGTTTTCATGTTCCTTAAAATTTTCTACACTTATTCTCCCAAATTATTGTTATGATTAACCCTCTCAATGATCACATGAGGTTATAACGTTTTGTTATGGTGAACTCGATTTTGTCCCGATATGTTTGATCATTCTTGATGTGTCTTATTGATGGCTTTAAATGTCTTAGATTTCGTTATTGAACGATTAGAGTTATTTAGGATTATAAATCTTTCCTAAGCGTTGATCAACAATGTCATGAAACTAGAAGTGTCAAGTAGAATCTGACGAGCAAAATCTTAAGATATATGTGTTGTGGTTACTTTAGGTTTCTTAATTGAGGGAGTTAGTGGACGAAACCACCTCCGCAATGTTTGATTCCTTTATTAGTACCTTGTGGAAGTCAACCAGGTTTTTGGGCGTCTGCAGTGTATGGTGGAGAGAATGAGACTCCCTCGCAGTTACACGGATTTTATATTCGTTAGGGTGTGTCCACGAGTGACTACTTCGCCCGTGTTTTTTTGGGTAGAGTCGACACGGGTGCCTAATAAAAGTTTTGTATTTTTTCCTTATGAACTATTCATGTAGTCACCTTATGGCCTCGTGCGTCTGGTCTACTCTTGTTGAACGTGAAGAATCACGTAAGAGTTATTTTCCTATTGATGCCCTATTTTCTTTTGTACTCTACTTCAGCGCTTTTGGTCTTGGGTTGGTACCCCTTTTGACTTTGGTTTATTTTGGCTTATAATTTTTTCTGCCATCATTTGTACCTTCTTGCTGAGGTGTTCTTTCTTTAGAATGCCCCAGGTCCAGAGCTGTAGCAGATAGCAGAGCTGGTTTTTTTGGAGTTTCTGGGCGTCTGTGTTGGTCGTGGTTGTTGCCTCGTCTTAGCGAGGTAGTTTTTTGTTTTTTTGTGTTACTGGTTCAGACTTATTATTTTGTAGGTGGGTTTGTGTCAATTTGTTGGCGCCCACAGAATTGTTATTTTTAGATACTTTCTAGCTGCTTATTTCTCTATATGTGGATGTGGAATACTTGCTCTCTAGGAGGATTTATTCTTGGAATACATGTTAGTTATTTTTAAGAATAAAATCTATTACTACTACTTCATGAGCTGCTTAATTTAAAAACTCTAACTCGTTATATTTAGCGCCCGTAAAAGCTATCCATACTACTATTATAACTTTAGAGTCTTGCACAGCACGAGTTGTCCTCTGGGGACATTTATACTCATGTAGGATGTTTGATTCAATAAAAAAATGTATTTTTCCGTAGCGTATAATTATATTTTGATTCGTGAACTAGATGAGCAACTAAGCCGGGGGATACGACTATCTTCTGCACTTACACTGATTTTTCTTTAAAAAAAATAACCAAAAGAATCTTTCTTCATGATTTAATAGAAGTCTACCTGAGCATCCGCAGTTATCCCCTAATAACGTGGCATCATGACGCGCATTTTCCCCTACTCTGAAAAGTTTTTATATGCGATGAAAATGCGGGTTGTGACACCTAGGAAGAGACCATGCTAGGACCTTGTCCTAGAAATTAGTTGTCTTCAACCTCTCCTCTCATTGTTGTGAAGTTGGTGGGCTTGGTTTCATGAATAAGGATGGTCTATGAGGGTGAATAATGGAGGAGGAAGTGTTGTATGTGGTTCAAAACAAATGGCTAATGGAAGAAGATGAACTGATGTCATTCCATTTTCTTTATTATGCGTGCAAAATTCAGTTTTCTTTGTGCATCGGATTTCAATGCCATTTTCGGGTGTGATGCGCCTTGGTCAAGGTCTTGAGCTGAACACAAAAGTTACAGTCCTCGGAAATACCTTTCTGACGGGTGGTTACATGTTTTCATAGGAGCTTTATAGCTCCGGGAATATCAATTCGAAGTTGTTGTATGGTAACAACTTATATGCAGGATGCTTTCGGGTAAGTGTATAACCTGGTTTTGACTAGGTAGGAGAAACATAGCAAGATGATGTTGTGGTTTGGATGATCCTAGTTAGAGTTACCTGAAATAAATAAATGGTTTGGAGGGTTTTAATAAACAAATGGTTTGCGGAAATTAGTGAACAAATGGTATCAGCTTGCAACGATCCTCAACTAAATAAGTCTTTGAACAATGGTGCCACCCCCACTCGATTGGTCAGTTTGGGGTCAAACTGACATATTACAAAAGTGGTGTAACCTTATGTAATTCATACTAAGTATGTACAGTTGTTGACCTATGATTAACTAACCTAACCTTTGGTTTGTACATTTATGTGTAGATCCTGGAATGTGTAGAGCCAATAACGGGCACTCCTACCCCTTCTGTCCCTACTGAGTTCTAGCAATCGGAGTTGGAACTGATGCTTATGGTAATTCTGAACACTTTCAGGTCTCAACAGGCCCCGGTGGAGCAACAAGCCCAGGGATATAACTGGCTGAGTACCTTCCGAGCCCTCTCCCCGCTTGTTTACCATGGGGTGGAGTCGGCCGTTCATACTCAAGAATTTCTTGATCCTGTGCAAGAGCTAATGGTCGGAATCATATTCCCAACCAGTATGGTTGTGACCTTAGCTATGTAAGTCTTTGAAATGCACGCGAAGAGGTGGTGGAATTCACTCATGGGTTTCACTTTCCAAGGCCGAGTATACACTGAGATCATTTGGAAGAGTTTTCTGAAGCCTTCTTGGAACACTTCATTCTCTCTACCGCTCGAGATGAGATTTAGGAGAGATTCCTGTAGTTGAAGCAAGGATCGAAGTTCATGATAGAATACAAAACGGAGTTTCATCACCTCATTAGATTTGCTGACTCTTACGAGTTGGATGACCGTATGTACGTAAAATAGTTTTACAAAGGCTTGCGAGATCCCTTAAGGCATGCCCTTTTGTTTATAGTTAACATGAGCTTGGCATAGATAAGCGATATGGTGAAAAGGTTGGAGGTGGATCACTTGGGAAGTAGTAAGAGACCAGTCGAGGGCATAATGGAAACAAACCCAAGCTTCAGAAAGAGACATAATTGTAGAGGTGGAAGAGGAAACCATAGAGGTGGAGGCCGTTTACACCAGAATTAAGGATGGAATGCTCGGCCCCACAACTATAACTACCTCCACCTCAATAAATATATCAGCAGCCTATAGAGCAGTTCAATCGAGTTTGCTTCTAGTGTAACCAGTCGGGCCACATTACGCATTATTGCTTGGAATTTGGAGGAGATGCTCCCCCTATTTTCCTCTGGCAGTCCTGCGAGGAAGAGGATAAGGTCATGGTCGAGGACAAGGACCACGAGGAAGGAATCTTGAACTTGTTAGAGAGCAGGTGTTTGCTCCGGACATGACTAAGGAGCGGAATCCTCAAGATGTGATTGCAGGTATATCATGATTTGATTAATATAATTATGAGCATTCGTCCTTAGCTTGCCTAAGCTGAGCTAGGAACTTAGTATTAAGGTGTTATAATTTGGAACTTAGGCACCGTGACTATTAGTGGAAAACAAGCTCACGCCTTATTTGATACCGGTGTCATGTATTCGTTTGTCTCGGCGAACCTCATAAAAGGTTTAGATGGCATGTAATACTTCACTTGTATCACTTAGATAGTACGCCTCCCGGACATCTCCAAGATGACGTCTTCTGCAAGTGTGACTTGAAAGTATACATTGGAGAAAATATTTTTGAAACCCCTGCGACGTTGTAGAGAATGCCAGAATTTGATCATATTCTGGGCATGACATGGATAGATTGGCACCTTGCCAGAATTGATTGTGCGGCGAAGTAAATCACTTTGAGGCATGTAGACTCTGAAGTCGTCTTCTAAGGTATTAAACTCGTGCCTCAAATTTTGTTATCTTCAATCCTGGCCCATAAGGCCCATATTAAAGGGGACGAAGTATATATAATATGCTTTGAATCTAAAGAGATGGTGACGAACCTGTAAGATGTGTGGGTAGTGCGGGATTTCCCTGAAGTTTTTCCCAAGAAGCTACCATGCTTACCCCTGCATAGAGAGGTGGACTTCCAAATTAAACTAGTACTGGTGCCAAACACATCTCTCGGACACCTTATAGAATGGCCCCAACGGAACTTGCTGAGTTTAGAGTTCAGTTACAGGAGTTGGTGGAATTAGGGTTTGATTGCCATAGTTCATCGCCTTGGGGAGCCATTGTTTTTTTTTGTTAGGAAGAAAGATGGATCACTACGGTTGTGTATAGACTACCGAGAACTCAACCGACTGACGGTACTGAACACCTACCTGTTACCCCGGATCGACACGTTATTCGACCAGTTGGTAGGAGTGTATTGGTTTTCGAAATTGGGATTTGCTTTCAGGTTACTACCAGTTGAGAAAACAAGAGGATACATTCAGAAAATGGTGTTCTGTTCAAGATACGGTTTATACGTGTTCACCGTGATGCCATTCGGACTCACGAACTCCCCTTATGCGTTCATGAGTTTGATGAAAAAGGTGTATGAGCTATATTAAGATGTCTTCGTCATCATCTTCATCGATTACATTTTGGTCTACTAAAAGATGGAAGAGGTGTAATGACTCCACCCATTAAATAACATATAATAGAAGGTCCGGCCGGGGCCCCACACTATATGCCACAAATAGATGGCGAGGTCACAAGTTAATACCAAAACACCATCGCACCTAACTCAGAGAATGCTAGTGGAATATTATAACCATAGAGATGAACTCATACCAAGAATGTCCACTATATATAAAAACCACATTTATACATCAACTCTTGAAGGAGTTTACAGAAAATATATCACATGTTGGCCTTAAGGCCTTACAGTTCCTCTTTTCACAGTGTGGGTTGCATACCTCGGCGCGCAGGCCGGCCACACATGAACAAAACAAAATAGAAAGCTTAGCCTTCAAGGCCTAGCAATGGTACTGGTAGCAGCAGCAATAGCAGGGACTTCAGGCCTAACTTTCCGCTCAGCTCTCCTACACATGCATAGGGACAGCCTACCCAAAATGTGGCAAACAAGGAAACGAGTAGTTTTCAGCTAACCAATTTATAACAATCCAACACCTTTCCCGATGTAGTGACATTCCTTCCCTGCAGGCATAGCAATGCATAGACCAATATATCATATCTTGTGCTCTCACGCACAATCAATCCATCACAACTGTCAGCCATACGGCCTGATGATCCGCGCACTTAGGGCACATTCTTGGTGCACCGGCGAACCAGGGTCAACACCTCCGTTTATACGGTATTGAGCATGTAGTCTTAATGGCGTGCAGGCCTAAGACTCTCATTATGCCACTAACGAAAGCTCAATGCCTTTATGCTCTCCTTTACAATCGACATAATGCAGGTACGGATCAACCACCCCCCGTTGCTCAAGTCGCCTCTCCATCACCGAGTACAATGTACCCGAGGCTATAACTGAAGGTGCGGGTCAGTTTCACCTTTCCGGTTCAACAAGAAGACTTTTTAAGAGCTCGCAGCTTACAATAGCCAAAATGTCCACCAAGGACTTGCTTCACAATCCAAAAAGGGGAGTTAATGCCAGCGTCCTTCGCTGTCGCTTGTCGGGTTCATCCAAACTCTCTATCTGCACCCAAATTCAACCCAAACCTTGCAGTTCCTGTAGTGCCAGAAAATGGGTCTTTCATAGCATACAACACAAGCATTACCGTGGTATTTTCCTTGAATTCCTCATTCCAGTACTTCCTGCCACTTCCCTTCACAGGCACAACCCATTGACTCCACAAACTACACATTTATATGAGGAGTCTTCTTCGGTGTTCAATATGCAACATTACTAATCAAGACCAACCTGTCCAGATGGGATTCACACAACATGCCCATCCAATACTACAAATTTTTGGGTCTAGATGCAGACTCAATTGGGGATAGCAACTATTAACCCACGGGGATCACTAACTCTTCCACCTTTTGGTGGAGGATCCCATGCTCATGCATAAAGGAGGACTTCACTTGTCCAATGAAGGAATATCGCTATCCTTGACGATCTCTTGGGCGCCATAGAATTTCTAGCCGGTTGAAAAGAACTGTAGTGGCCTTGCCTCCACAGATCTGCCTCGGATCTCTAATCAGAACTCTAAAGCTCCAGCTGTGGCCGGATCTTCTCCTCTTCCTCCTCCTTGCTCTCCCTTCTCTCTACACTTTTAGAAAGAATTTCCAGAGCTTTGAATGAAAACTTCATTCCAATCCATGACTTAACATAGCAGGGAATAACCTGGGCCATAGGATCCAGGATAAAGGAATCGAATGGCCACTAATCGCCCTCAAAGTCTATTATTTGGGCTGAAATAGCCTGTGGCACGCCCGTGTACAAGACGTGTACTACATTCGGTACACGAACCAACTCATCTAGACCAGGACACGGGCTTAAACACGCCCGTATCAACTTCTGACACGCCCATATCACAAGGTACATGCCCATGTTGAGGGGCGTGTCCCTCAATCGGTACATGATAAAAACTCCCGAAAAGGACACGGCTTAGGCACACGCCCGTATCCTTAGCCGTGTGCCAAACACGCCCCTATGATATGCCTGTGTCACAGGCCGTGTGCCATACTCAACGGCACCAGTAACCAACCCGAGCAGTACACGGCCACGGACACGCCCGTGTCTCTGGCCATATCACCTTTACACGCCTTTGGACAAGCCCGTATCCCAGGATATGTGCCTCACTCGAGACACACTCGAGTGCCCAGAGCTGGACACGCCCATGTTCAAGGCCGTATCACCCAGCCTGAACTCCAAATTGGAATTTTGGGTGTTACCACCCTCCCCTCCTTATAATAAATTTCATCCCAAAATTTGCTCATAATAAGGAAACCCAACAAGCATAATGTTATAACTTCAAAATGACCATTACAACAAAAGATGCACTTTACAACAGTTCAAACAAACAACTACTCACGGCCACAATTGACCCACCGAACTTTCACCATCCCTATTGTTTTGTTTCGTAACTATTTATCGGCTCTATCCTCAATCTGAATTGGTCTAACCTTTGTCGTTAGCCCATATTCGACCGGTACACGATCATTCTCAATTACTTGGGATGGATCCTTTATGGCTTTTCGAAGCACTGAGAAATGGAACAAATCATGCAAGCCACTCAATTCTGCCGAAAGAGCTAGCCGATAGAAAGCTTCCCTAACTCGCTCCACCACTTCAAATGGACCAAGATATCTCGGACATAGCTTATCAACCGCCGAATCCTGGACATGCCTTTGAAGGGCTTGATCTTCAAGTATACCCAATCGCCCCCCCCCCCCCCCCCCCCCGCAAACTCCACGTTCCGATGTTTTGCGTTGTAGTAATTCGCTTGCCTATCCTGGGCTATCAATAGGCTCTCCCAAATAGAGCGTATCGTCGAAGTAGCTTCTTCGACATCCTTGCAGGGATATACTTTTCATTTGCCTGCTTCCCCCTAAGCTAGCGGATTACGGCATTTCCGACCATACAAAACTTCATAATGAGCCGTATCGATGCTTGATTGGTAGCTATTATTGTAGGCAAACTCCACCATATAGAGATGATCTTCCCATTTCTTACCAAAATCTAGGGCGCACATTCAGAGCAAATCCTCCATCATCCTGTTGGTCCGCTTAGTCTGCCCATCCGTTTGGGGATGAAAGGTCATACTTAATGCTAACTTTATTCCCAATAGTTGATGGATTAGCCTCCAATCATTTGATATGAATCGCCCATCAAGGTCAATGACGATGCTCCGGGGAACAGCGTACAATCGGACTATCTGCTCCACATAGAGCTTTGCCAAAGTTTCCATGGAATCGTCCCTTTTGTTCGGTAGGAAGTGAGCCACTTTTGTCAACCGGTCTACAATAACCCAGATTGAATCATTCCTGCGTTGAGACCCCGGAAACCCGTGCACGAAATACATTGAGATATCATCAAACTTCCACTCCGAAATAGGTAACGACTTCAAGAATCCGCCATGCTTCTGATATTACACTTTGACCAACGCATAAGTTTGACACTTAGCCACATAATGTGCTATGTCTTTCTTTAGTCTTGGCCACCAGAATAACTTCTTCATATCCTTGTATATTTTTGTGCTCCCAGGGTTAATTGAGTAATTTGCAAAGTGAGCTTCATACATCAACTCTTCTCTCAACTTACCCGTACTTGGGACGCACAGTCGGCCATCTCTCTATAACAAGCTGTCATCCCAGGAGAATTGGCCATTTGACCCATCCCTTGCATAACGTTGGAGACTTTCATCAAGCTTCATTGCTCGCCGAACCCTGTCCGCAAGGTCATATTGTACCTCCGTCCAGTTCAAGCACACACCGGCTATGGAATTCTTGTCAACACAAGAAATCTCTAATGCTTCCAACTCCTGGATTAGACGCTCATCATGCATCTGCAACCAACTTGCCCATACCGAAGTCCTACGACTCAACGCATCAATGACCATATTTCCCTTCCCGAGAGTATAGTGAATATCAAAGGTATAATCCCCAAGGAATTCCATCCACCTTCGTTGTCGCATATTCAGATCCATCTGATCCAACATATACTTTAGGCTCATATGATCTGTATAGATATCCACCTTTACGCCATATAGATAGTGCCGTCATACTTTCAGCGCAAAGATCACCGCCGCCAACTCTAAGTCGTGGATGAGATAATTCTGTTCGTGCACTTTCAACAGGCATGAGCCATAAGCTATTACTTTACCAAACTTCAGAAGAACGCTACCTGAGCCGCTCCCTAAAGCATCACTATAGATCTCATAGCCGTCTGTACCACATGGCGATGTCAACAGAGGCGTCATGGTCAAATGACTTTTTAACTATTCAAAAGCTCGCGCACACTCCGGTATCTAAAATACTTTCTGATCCTTTCTCGTCAACATGGTCAGAAGAAAAGCAATTCGTGAGAAGTTTTCCACAAACCGTCTGTAGTAGCCTGCCAGTCCAAGGAAACTCTTGACCTCGGCTACTGAAGACATCACTGACCACTCTCGGATGGCACTTATATTTGACGGATCCACTGCTCTGCCCTCTCCACATACCACGTGGCAAAGAAAAGCCACCGACGACAACAAAAACTCACACTTTGAGAACTTGGCAAAGAGCTTATTCCTCCGGAAGGTATGCAACACCACCACCAAATGGTTTGCATGATCGTCTTCCGTCTGCGAGTACACTAGGATATCATCGATGAAGTCAATCACGAACAGATCCATGTACTCTAAGAACTTTCGGTGCATTAGATCCATAAATACCGAAGGCACATTACATAAACCAAACGACATTACAGTGAACTCATAATGTCTGTCGCTTGTTCCAAATGCTGTCTTGGGAATGTCACCTTACCGAATCCTCAGTTGGTAATATCCAAACTTTAAATCCAATTTACAATAGATGGTTGAGCCCACTAGCTGATCGAACAAGTCATTTATCTGTGGAATCAGATACTTGTTTTTCTCCGTCAGCTTATTCAACTCACGATAGTCAATATATAACCGAAAACAACCGTCCTTCTTTTTCACTATTAGAACAGGCGCGCTCCAAGGTGACATTCTTGGGCATATTTCTCCCTGTTCCAACAACTCTTGCAGTTGGACTTTCCATTCAGCCATTTCCTTTAGCGCTACGTGATATGGAGAGCAGGCCACAGGTTTCGCACCTGGCACCAACTCAATAGAGAAGTCGATCTCCTGCTGGGGCGATAACCCAGGAAGATCCTTAGGAAACACATCGGCAAACTCCGACACAATCGGAACATCGCTCACACTGGCCTTTGGCTCAACAGCCTGAATAAGCGTGAAGAATAACTCCGTGCCCCTCCGAACAGCATTGACGACCGGGAGAGCAGACACCAAGATTCCACTCACTCCTCGCACACCAGCGAACTAAGTCTCAAGATCGGTATTCTGGCATAGTGTGATCTTCCTTGAGTTGAAATCAATAAAGGTACGCTTCTCCGAGAGCCAGTCCATGCCAAAGATCATATAAAACTCCGATATCGGTAGCACTGATGCACTCAAACTTAAATCCCGACTTCCAATTTGAACTTCCATATCGCAAGCTCAATCCGCAAGCATCACACAACAATTCAGTAATAACACCTTTATACTATCTATCATCACATGACTCGGTATTCTAATTTGAGCTACGAAGTTCTTAGACAGAAATGAATGTGAAGCACCCATATCAAACAGGGCTCTCGCTAGGATGTTCTAAATTAGGGAAAATCCTTTAGCATACACATCATGCAAAAGCTACATAGAAAGTATGCAATAAAACAAAGCAAGCAATATCTTAAATCGTACCTGTGACGACGTCACTTTTCTTTATAGCCTCCTGCTGGCCAAGATTATAAACTCTTTGTTGCGCCTTGGATGCGGAGGACTCTACCACTGCTTTTCCCTTCTCAGCATAAGACGCACCCGTCTTATTTTCGCCATTTGGCTGAGCAAACCTACAATCATGGGATATATGTCCCACTTTGCCACAGGTAAAGCAGGTACGAGACTCTTGCTTTGAAGTTGCACCCGTCACAACAATCGCAGAAGCTTGCTCAGAAGGTTTGGACCTCTTGCTCCACTTTTTCTAGTAGTATGATTTTCCAGGGCGGGGTTCTTTGAACTCTGGCTTTGTTAAAGCCAAGTCCCTTTTGCCTTGCACCTGCTTCATTTCCTTTTCCAGCGCACACGCTGTATCAACCAATGCTGAAATCCTTGGTTCACCGAACTCGAAAGAAGGAACCTCAACTCATCCCGCAATCCTTCGTAGAACCAATTAGTTTTCCTTTATTCATCCGTGAAGATTGACCCCGCATAACGTCCCAACCTTGTAAATTCATGCAAGTACGTATCAACGCTACTTTCTCCTTGCGTTAACCGTTGGAACTCGTTTTCCATGACAATGCGTTGTTCCGCTGGTAAGTGCTTTTCCAAAAACATTCGAGATAACTCCTCAATCGAAACTTATGTTAACTGACTACCCGCTAAATGGTGTAACTCAACCTTGTCCCACCATAGCCGCGCCTCTCCTTCAAACATGAAGGTGGCAAGGGTGAATTTCTGACTTTCCTCCGTCCTGATCGTCGTTAATATTCGCTTGACTCGCGATAACCAATCCTCTACCTGCGTTGGGGATCCCATACCCGTGAACGTAGGCGGATTGAAGCTCATAAATTGCTTCAACTGTCGTTTAGCTGCTCGCGGATCCACAGCCTCAACAGGTTATGGTCTTACACCAACACTGATCTGGCACAAATGCCGGTTGCGCCTTCCCAATCGGCTGAATCATGGCAAATAGTGCCTCAGCAACTAAGAGAATTGTTTCCGCAGATAGAGGAGGTGTGGGCACCTCAGCTTGTACCGCACTCTCATCAGAAAGGTGGGGCTCAAACTGCTCAACACCACTACGAGTAACCTATAGGTGAACAAGACACACATTAGCGACCTCGCGCAAGCAATAACAACAATGTAGGAACGCGCATGTTTCTCAAACAAGTGTATTTACATTCCTTAGTGGACATTAAAGGGTTCATTAGTATTAAAGAGGGTTGCACTGACACGTGCTCGCCACCCCACAAAATAATTCAGCCACGAAGTCGAAAGAGGAAGACCGAGATAACCTGATACAAAAATGTAACGACTCCACTCTTTAAGTAACATATAATAGAAGGTCTGGCCGGGACCCACATTATATGCCACAAACAGACGGCGAGATCGCAAGTTAATACCAAAACACAATCGCACCCTAACTAAGAAAATGCTAGCGGAATATTTTAACCATAAAGATGAACTCATACCAGGAATGTCCACTATATATATTATCCACATTTATATATCAACTCTTGAATGAGTTAACAACAAATACAACACATGTTGGCCTTAAGGCCTTACAGTTCCTCTTTTCATAGTGTGGGTTGCATATATCGGAGCGCAGGCTGGCCACACATAAACAAAACATAATAGAAAGCTTAGCCTTCAAGGGCTAGCAGTGGCAGCGGCAGTAACAGCAACAACAGTGACTTTAGCCCTTACTTCCCGCTCGGCTCTCCAGCACATGCATAGGGACAGCCCACCCAAAAATTGGCAAACAAGGCAACGGTCAACATTCAGCTGACCAATTTATAACAATCCTACCCCTTTCATGGGGCAGTGGCATTTCTTCCCTACAGGCATTGTAATGCATAGACAGATATATCATATCTTGTGCTCTTATGCACAATCAATCCATCACAACCATCAGCCACACGGCCCGATGATCCGTGTACTCAGGGCATATTCATGGTGCACCGGAGAACCAGTCAACACTACCGTTTACATAGTATTAAGCATGTTGTCTTAATGGAGCGCAGGCCTAAGACTATCATTATGCCACTAACGAAAGCTAAATTCCTTGACGCTTTCCTTTACAGTCGAAATAACGCAGGTACAGATCAACCACCACCTGTTTCTCAAGTCGTCTCGCCATCACCGACTACAGCATAGCCGAAGCTATAACTGAAGGCATGGGTCGGTTTCCCCTTTCTTGTTCGGCAAGAAGCCATTTTAAGAGTTCGCAGCTCACAATATCAAGAAGGTCCACCAAGTACTGTCTTCACAATCAAAAAAGGGGAGTTAATGACAGTGTCCTTCATGGTCGCTTGGCAGGGTTCAGTAGAACTCTCTATCTTCCCCCAAACTCAACCCAAACCCTACAGTTCTTGTACTACCATAAAATTGGTCTTTCATAGCATACAACATAAGAAGTACAAGGGTATTTTCCTGGAATTCCTCATTCCAGTACTTCCTACTACTTCTCTTCACAAGCACAACCCATTACTCCATAAACTACACATTTATACGTGGAGTCTTCTCCGGTGCGCAATATGCACCATCACCAATCCAGACCAACCTGTCCAGATGGTCGTCATACAGCATGCCTATCCCGTACTACACATTTCTGGGTCTAGATGCAGACTCAACTGGGGATATCAACTATCAACCCACGGGGATCACTTACTCTTCCACCTTTTGGTGGAAGATCCCATGCTCATGCATAATGGAGGACTTCACTTGTCCAATGAAGGAAGATCGTTATCCTTGACGATCTCTTGGGTTCCATAAGAATTCTAGCCGGTTGAAAAGAACCGCACCGGCCTTGCCTCCACAGATCTTGCCTCGGATATCGAATCAAAACTCTAAAGCTCCAGCAGTGACTGGATCTTCTCCTCTTCCTCCTCCTTGCTCTCCCTTCTCTCTACACTTTTAAAAATAGATATGCCCAAGCTTTGAATGAAAACTTCATTCCAATCTAAGACTTAATATAATAGGGAATAACCTGGGCCACAGGATCTAGGATGAAGGAATCGAAAGGCCAAAAATCGCCCTCAAAGTCTATTATTTGGGATGACATGACATGTGACACGCCTGTGTCATAGGCCGTGTACTCCAAGCGATACACGAACTGACTCATCAAGACCAAGACACGGGCTTAGATACTCTCGTGTCAACTTTTGACAGGCCCATGTAACAAGGTACATTCCCGTGTTAAGGGGCGTGTCCCTCAATTTGTACAGGATCAAAACTCCCGAAAAGGACACGGCTAAGGCACATGCCCGTATCCTTAGCCGTATGCCAAACATGCCCATGTGACACGCTCATGTCATAGGCCGTGTGCCATACTTAATGCATCCCGGTTAATAACCCGAGCAGGACACGGCCTTGGACACACCCGTGTCCCTAGCCGTGTCATCTTGACATTCCCTGGGACACGCCTGTGTCCTAGGCCGTTTGCCTCACTCGAGACACACTCGAGTACCCAGAGCTTGGCACGCCCTGGGACACGCCCGTATCCCAGGCCGTGTCACCCAGCCTGAACTCCAAATTGGAATTTGGGGTATTACAAGAGGTGTATGCTGAACACTTGGCCTTAGTTTTGAAGAAGTTAAAGGAGCACTTGTTAATTGCTAAGTTCAGCAAGTGTGAGTTTTGGCTCTAAGAAGTTGCCTTCTTGGGCCATGTGATTAGTGGTGATAGGTTAGCAGTAGACCCGTCAAATGTATGTGCCGTGAAGGAATGGTCGCCTCTGAAGTCAGCGCATATGTAAAAAGCTTTCTTTGACATGCTAGTTATTACCGCAAGTTTGTGAAATGATTTTCAAAGATCTCCCTTTTTCTAACTGCCCTTACAAAGAAAGGTGTGTCATATTAGTGGACACCCCAATGTGAAGCTACATTTCAAGAACTAAAGGATCGACTAATCTATGCACCGATCCTCGCTCTTCCATCAGGAAAAGAAGGATTTCATGTTTATAATGATGTCATATATCAAGGAATGGGAGCAGTATTAATGCAACATGGACATGTGATTGAATACGCTTCAAGACAGTTGAAGAAGCATGAGATTAATTACCCAGTACATGATTTGGAGTTGGTAGTAGTGGTGTTCACCTTACAGGTTTAGAGACATTATTTGTATGGAGTCCACTACGAGATCTTTTCGGACCATAAGAATCTTAATTATGTCCATACTCAGAAGGAGTTTAATTTGGGGTAGCAACGGTTGTTAGAATTTTTGTGTAATTACGAGTTTACATTGAACTGCCACCCCGGGAAAGTAAACTCTGTAGCTGATACATTGAGAAGAAAAGTACCAAAGTTGAGCCCTGAGTCTCGGATGATGAGTATGGAATTGGCTCGAGTGCTCGAGGAGATGGAGATCACGTTGGTGTGTAAGGATCATTTTGAGAACTATACTGAGTATATAACTGCTATAAGTATAATTTGTGAGATTCGAGATCGAATTCGGGCGGAGCAAGGAAAGGATGCTGCACTGGCCCTTATGATTAAGAAAATTAAGTATGGATCTACTTGAGAGTATACTCTGAAGGATGACCTCGTTCGTTTCCATGGTAGTCTCTATATTCCCGAAGCCGGTGAAATCTTGGAGGATATCTTGAGAGGCAAATTGGTCCAAGTATTCAGTGCATCACGGGATTTCCAAGATATATAGTTTCTTATGAAAGACCATGTTCTAGCCAAGAATAAAGTGTGTTGTTAAGTATTATGTTTCACACTATGTGGCATGCCAGAAGGTGAAGGTGCAGTGAAAGAGCCCTGGAGGATTTTTACAATAATTGCCCATTCTAAAGTGGAAATTTGAAGATAACTCAATGGATTTTGTTCACGGCCTTCCCCGATCACGACCAGGGAATGACTCAGTTTGGGTGATAGTGGATCGCTTGACTAAGGTTACCAGGTTTATCCCAATGAGGAAGGAGACGCATGTGGATGTATTATTATATCTCTTCGTGCTTTATCATGGGGGAAGGATGAAGACCCAAAGATTTTGGGAATTGAGTATATAGATATCACCGATGCTATGGTTAGATTGATACGAGAACTCATGCTTGAGGCTTAGTGTAGGCAGGCAAAGTATTCTAATAAGAAACATAGGATGATGGAGTTTAAACTGGGTTACAAGGTGTTCTTAAAGATCCGACCGATGCATGGAGTGTCATGTGTGCGTGGTAGGAAGAAGAAGCTCAACCCAAGATATGTGGGGCCTTATGTTATATTGGAGAAGATTGGCCCATTGCCTATCGGCTGGAACTACCACCACGGCTGGAAAATTTGCTCGATGTCTTCCACACGTCGTCGCTTCAGAAAGCACTACTATGACAATATCAGCATATCCATGCTATAAGTGGAATAGTAGTAACTGATTGATCTGTCCGACTAGATCCGGCATGGATAGTGGACACCGCGATAAGGAGCTTTAGTCGAAAAAGCATTCCTTTGGTTAATGTACTATAGTCTAGTCATAGGAAAGTGGAATACACTTGGGAGCTGGTGGGCTTGATGCGGAAGCACTACCCGGAGTTGTTTCCCCAAGATACCCTTAAAAGCATACTTATATTTTTCATGCTTTACCTCCCCCATAGACCTAGCCAGATTTCAAAGATGAAATCTTTTATTTTGTTTATAGGATTTTTAATGTCCCAATTCATTCTAGACCCTCGCATGCATTTTGAGTCAAGAGAACTGACTCAGGCTCGGGGTGCACTGGTAACCGGCATCGAGTGTGTCGACTAGATTCGACGGAGCAACGAGTTCGTTGACTGGTGGGCAGGTGTCGAGAGATACTCGACGCATAGAAGAACTTGACTTTGAATAGTCCTAGATTCGAGAAGCGTCAAAATGTT